>CM060962.1:209361635-209961635 GCA_030765045.1 Tenodera sinensis | reverse complement strand
GTATGGCTGCTCGATCTTAAGTGCGCAGAATTCGCCCACTCTCCCCTAATAACTCAAAAACTGTTCAAAAGAAAAACAAGTATATGACAAATATCAATTTTTGTGAGCATTTCTTCTAAATTTCAGTGTTTTCCCTTAAGAGGCAAAACATAATGTCATATTTTTTGGTTACCGATTTTGAAATGTCAGGAATAGCTCAATTATCACAGCACTTCTTTACTAGGAATTCTAAATGATTAGTCTCCTGATACGTTTCAAATGCTGCTACTGATGCTAGTCAAAGCACAGAATGAGAAGAGTTTGCAACTATATTTATTTCTTACTATTTGGCTGCAATTCAGCCCATTCATTCATTCCACGTATAAAATCTTACACACCTCGAACACAAGATTTTTCTTTGTAGTGCTAGCAACGCATGTTTCCTTCTGCTTTGCAAAATGTAAACACAGCATATTGCTATTTATACTTAAACAATTACATACAGCTTGTTATTCTTGTTTTGTAGCTGATGCTGTATATATTACATCATTCTTCTGACTTCTATACCGTTCATATTTCCTTCCGAGTACTTGGCTTGTAAAGTATTTTTCTTCAACTCAACAGTATGCGAGTTTATCCAATTATGTATAAAGCCACAAATGCTTTGTTATTCCGCCAGTAATTAACCAGTGCACATTAATTACTGGCACAATGAACACTGGTGAAACCAGGGTTAGATTGCAAAGGGGGGAGTATATCTTAGTGGTAAATACACATAGTAAAAGTGACATTCGGAAGAAGTTTCAAGAAATACAAAATTGTGAGAGTCGTGAAAAAATTAGTGCAATTCAGTGTATTAAGTGCCATGCTATCTTAAGCTACTCTGCTTCAGAAACAGGAAGTTCTCATTTAAACCAAAGTTCTTGTAAAACTTCAAATTCAGAACTTTCTTATGCAGTCTCAGTCTTGGCTTCCTCAAATGGCTAAAGATGGAGTAACTAATGTATTTGTTTCTCCATGTTGTAAAGACTCATGACCTTTTAATATTGTAAAAGGTGCAGGATTCCTGGAATACCTTTAGATTTTGATTAAAATTGGCACTAAGTATGGCAGTGTGAATGTGAAAGACTTGCTGCCTCATCCTACTACAGTATATCGTAGTGCAGTGAAAGAAGCTTAAATGTGAAAATCACTCATTCTGACAGTGCCAATTGAGACAGAATATTGATCAATAGAAAATCGTTCATGTAAATATTTTTGTAAGAGTGTGTAAATTTCTAATTCTTGTTTGGGTGTATCAGGGACTTATCTTTCAATATTCAAAATAGCCAATGTTTTCTTGTCACTTTGTGTTCAACCAATGAGGACTATTGTGCGGATGAATACAAAAGAATGGCGGTGTTGCGTAAGAGAGACGCCAGGGACTTTTTTCATTAGCGTCTGTGTGCTCAAGATGAAAGGATGTGTTTTTTTTTGGTAGCGCGTGAACATGTAACTTTCACCCAAACCTTTATACAGTGTAGATTCTACCAAACTGTGAAGATTGTTGATTAATTAATATGGTGCTAAAAGTGTAAATTAACGAATAAATATGTTGTGATATAGGAACGTTGATTTATGCATTCCATTCTGTAACCTCGACCCTGCAGATAAAAATCACGTCTGATATCAAAGTATTTCATCTTTCAGTAAAAACATTATTCCTGCTGCTATATTCCCGCTGCTAGGTAAAGACGTATTCCATAAAAACCTCACCAAAATGGCTTACCCAACGTGGGGCGCGAATTTAGAATGGAATGCAAAATTACGAGTACGAAGTGTTAACATCAAATGACGCCATCCCATCGCACAGGAAAAAGACGCCATTAGACCATCGTTTGATATCAACGACCCATCGGAACATCGATGCATGAATAATCAACGTGGGAAAAACACCGGAGATCATCTAGCGAAGCCAACTACCCAGGAGACGTAAATAACTGGACGGAGAACCAACGGAAAAGAAAGTAGGATCCAAAATTTTTGTTTTTACATACATTTTATTTCCATTTTTCATGTTACTGAGAAGCGGAAAAGTAGTGGGACTTTTAACCTTAAGTGAATTGGATAAAGAAATTAAAATGTCGCGAAAAGAGATAGAAACAGGAGTGGGGGAAGGGGCAGATAGGCCCTAGTTATCAGGTAGAATTAGAAAGTGAGGAACAGGTGGAAATAAGGAAAGACCAAAGGTTAATGATGATCATGTTTGAAAGACTGGAACAAAGTTTAGGTCAGAAAATGGAACAAAATAATGCTGAATTAAAACAGGACATAGAACAAAGTTTAGGTCAGAAAATAGAGGGAGTGAGAGAGGACTTGGAAAATAATAAAAAAGAAATAGGTCAGAAAATGGAGGAAGTGAGAAAAGACTTAGAACAGAAAATGGAGGAAGTGAGACAGAACTTAGAACAGAAAATGGAATTAGGTAGACAGAACTTAGAACAGAAAATAGAATTGGGAAGACAGGAGTGTAAAGAAAATATGAAAGTAATGGAAACTAATTTAAAATTAGTACATAAAAACTTAAATGAAACAAAGGAAGCCTTAGAAGCTAGGATAGAAATTGTAGGAGATAGGATGGGAAAGATAGAATCAGAAATGAGAGAGAACAAGATTGTGTTAGAAGGAGAAATTGCTAGATGTAGGGATGAAATAACAGAATGTAATACAAGTGTAGACAGTAAGATTACAAATGTAAAAGCAGAAATAACTGAGGAATTAAGGAAAGAGATTGAGGTAGTAAAGAAAGACATTATTAATGAAACTGTAGAACAAATTATAATTCCTAAAATTAAGACAATGAATGATGTGATGCGTTCACAACAGGATGCTATAAATGATATGAAGCAAAGCCACTTAGAAATAAAGAATGATTTAAAATCAATTTGTGAAGAAAAGGGAAAGAAAGTTTGGCTAACGTAAATGATGTTGTGAAGGCATTACAAAAGCAAGATGATTTAGATGTAAGTAATGTACAAGATGAGAGTTATTTGAATAATGTACAAAATGTTGACTCACCATACAGAGAAAGAGGTTCACAACCAAACAATGACACGACACACAACACATGTTACACCAACAGCATATTACATGAAATCACACCACCTACATTTGACGAGGAGAAGGGAGACGATCCAAAACTCTTTGTTAAAGAGATGGAAGAATATTTTAAAGTGAAAAGGATACCAAACGAGCTTAGGATGATGATAGTTAAGAAAAGCTTAAAAAACAAGGCAATAGAATGGCTCAGGTTAACCCTAGCTGGTCATGAGTCGTATAGCTCATTCAGAAATTTATTCCTATCAAGGTATTGGGGCCCAGCTAAACAAAACCAAACTAGGGTAGAGCTAGCGACAGGTAGATACGATCCAACCAAAGGGTTGTCGTTAGTCGATTATTTTATGAAAGTAGCCAACAAAGGAAAGCTATTAGACCCCAACTTGTCGGAGGCAGAACTAATTGCCAGCATAACAAGACATTTCCCAGACACAGTGAGAACAGGGTTAATTGTTGCGAGGCCAGTAGATTTTGCAGATATGATAGAATTGCTGACAGCCTTCGAAACACAAAATGGTCGGCCTAATGAGCATAGACATAGGAACGGTCACCCAAACTCACCCATCCTAAACCGGAACACGGCTACGAACAACCAGAGTGAGGGAGAGCATAGAAATACTAGGAGTACCCATGAAAGGGGGAGAGGGGCACACCATTTCCCACAACCACATAATCATGGCGAGAGGATGGAGAACACAAGACAGCGGTACCACGACACAATACCGAATGGTGAATCGAGATACAGAACATATACATATGATCGTGGAAGACCAGGAGACCATACCCATCAAGTGAATCACATACGATTCAGTAGGGAACACTTGAACAACCACAGACCGTCATACGACAGAGGTTCACGCCAAAGGGGCAGAGACCAATGGTACACTGACAACATAAGACAGCAGGAAGTAGATGAAAATGTGCCAAATAGGGCAGATGTTGCACAGAATACAGAAACAACCACCACCACCAACACTCAGGGAAATTACAACTAAGTTCGTCCCAACTGAATGAACGACAAACAACAAAATCTCAGCAACTTACAATTGACATCGACACCATGATGGCTACACGAAGAGAGAGATGGAACCACTGGTCGTAACAAAACAGCTGGGTGACCACACGTATGAGCTACAGAATACAAATGGCAAGTTGGTAGGAAGATACCATAAAAATAAATTGAAGCCATACAAAGAAAGGACCAAATAGTCTTTGCCAACAAATGTGTAAGGCAGGAGTAGTAGAGATGAAGGAAGATAACAATTTTTAATGGGTTACTTATAGAAAATTATGTTCGGATTAGGAATTACAACAAGGAAGAAAATCAACATAGTCATTGGCTATATCGACCACAAAGAGCATTGTCAACAAAGACAGATGAGGACACTGATTGTCATTAAATAAATGAATCATAGCGACGGAATATAATATGTTTTTGACATAAGGATGTCAGGGACAGAAATAAAAAGGAATCAATTATGATGACAAAGATATAATATTTCGACATAAAGATGTCGAGGGTAAATTGAGAAGAAAAATAATACAATTACAGAATAATTATAAGTATAGAAGTTTTCTCTTATAGAAATAAGAGACAAAGAAGTGACAATTAGTGAAGTAAGGAAAACCATAATCAGAAAAACAATGCCCATGAATTAAGATGAATATAGCCAATGCTAAGCTCGAAGAAATGTTGAACCAAACAACAATGAATAATAACCCAATTAAGAAAAATGGTACCATTAGTAACATCAGAGTTTAAGAACCGACTCAACAACCTGCCTATACATAAGCTTATAAGACAAAGAAGGCAAAGAACTGAATAAAATATTGCCATAAACATGATCATAATCATTAGCTCAAAATTTGTATCCTGTTTTTCTCTCCTCATAGCAATGAATACAAGTCAAAAACCACATAATAAACCATGATACACTTAAATTATATTTGTGTCAATGTCAAATGTACAATAACTGAGTATGTGTTGTATAAGAACTGAATATGTGTTGTACAATAACTGAATATGTATTGTATGATAACTGGATATATTATGTAATAACTGAATATGTTGAGTAATAACTAAATGTGTTATGCGAAAAACTGAATATGTATTGTGTAATAACTGAATATGTATTGTATAATAACAGAACATATGTGGTATGATAGCAGGGTATATTGTACAATGACTGAATATGTATTGTATAATAATTGGACATGTTGTGTAATAACTAAATGTGTTGTACAATAACTGAATATGTATTGTATAATAATTGGACATGTTGTGTAATAACTAAATGTGTTGTACAATAACTGGATATGTATTGTATAATAACTGAATGTATTGTGTAGTAATCGAATATGTGAAATTTATAAAGACATGCTGTATCATGTCAAAACAAAAGACAAAGACAAACAGTGAAGAAGACTGTAAAGAAAAAAAAACAAATATTGTACAAAGTGATTGAATCATAGGAGTAGGGAGAAGTATTGTATTGTGTTTCAAGATTGTAAATAAGGTGACAACTTGAAAAACAAAACAAGGGGCATATGAGACAGAATATTGATCAATAGAAAATCGTTCATGTAAATATTTTTGTAAGAGTGTGTAAATTTCTAATTCTTGTTTGGGTGTATCAGGGACTTATCTTTCAATATTCAAAATAGGCAATGTTTTCTTGTCACTTTGTGTTCAACCAATGAGGACTATTGCGCGGATGAATACAAAAGAATGGCGGTGTTGCGTAAGAGAGACGCCAGGGACTTTTTTCATTAGCGTCTGTGTGCTCAAGATGAAAGGATGTGTTTTTTTTTTGGTAGCGCGTGAACATGTAACTTTCACCCAAACCTTTATACAGTGTAGATTCTACCAAACTGTGAAGATTGTTGATTAATTAATATGGTGCTAAAAGTGTAAATTAACGAATAAATATGTTGTGATATAGGAACGTTGATTTATGCATTCCATTCTGTAACCTCGACCCTGCAGATAAAAATCGCGTCTGATATCAAAGTATTTCATCTTTCAGTAAAAACATTATTCCTGCTGCTATATTCCCGCTGCTAGGTAAAGACGTATTCCATAAAAACCGCACCACAATGATGGGGGATAGAAGAGAATGTGCCACCACGACAGATATATGGACTGATGAATACAAATACATTTAATATATAACTCTCACTGTTCATTTTGTTGACGTAAATTGGACTTTGTACAGTAAAGTGCTTTTTAAGATAGAATGTATGCATGATTGCAAAACAGCAACAAACATAAGATTACAGCTGAACAAAAAACTAATGTTGCTGGGGTTGCGATAAAGCTGTTTGTCTAAATTTGACTTCGTGACGGACCAGGGCAGTAACATAGTGAGCACCCTCCAAAGCTGTGAAACACACAGGACTAATGGAACATTTGAAAATTACCCTTTGCCAAGAAATGGAAACTAGGTGGTACAGTAGAATTCACATTTGATGCTAATTACAATATTGAAAATGTTCTAATAGAGCAACAAGAGGAAGAAAGAATGTCACATCTTCAGCAAGATATACTGATAATGCTTATAAACCTTCTAGAACCATTCAAGGAAGCTTCTCTCCAACTAGAGGCCCACACATATCCTACATTGCCACCTGTTTTGCCACTACAGTTCAGTTAATACACCTTTCACTCAGTGATCCCACTGATACAGATGATGCACTGCAGTTGAAACACATTGCATTAAATCTGCTGAAAGATAAGTTTGTTGTTAAGTTTCCATAAAATTGTTATTTTTCTGTGGCCTAATTTCCGTCAGTTGAGAATGTGTCAGCACTCAGAGAAAGAAAATATTAAGATGGAAGTGTGTTCCTTAATGTATAAGCTGAAAGCTGAACAACAGGCTTTGTCCGAACCATCTTCTTTAAAACACACTATACAATAGGAATAGGAGAGATATCGATGGGGTTTGACACTAAAGTCAGGCTTATTGTACCTATGCCCCCAAGGGGGCATCCCCGGGAGGAAGTATAAGGTGAGAGGAGCCACTGGGCAGCCAGATCCGGACTAATGGCACAGACATTGACAGAGGCCCCTAAGGTTTCCCAAGTTTGACGTCACCTCAAAGTCTTAGGTCTTCCAGCGCCAACTCAAGGGGACTTTGGCATGGGGTTCAGCGCCCCCAGATCCCATGGACAAGGAGGGACGGAAAGATTTCCTCTGCACATATCATCCGTGCCAAGCTGCACCTAACACCTTTGCTGACACTTGTGACCCTGAAAGAACCAAGGGGATGAAGGATGAATGAAATTATTAATGAAACAAAGTGGAAGGACAGGAAATTCAGCTATGTGATATCCATCCCAGCATTCGTCTGGCGACCTAGGGAAACCACCTTCAAAATCCATGGGTCAGAAAGGCCTGGCACAGGAATCAAACCCATGACCTACCAAACATGAGCCTCACATGTTACCATGGAGCCTTTTCGCTCCGAACACTACAAATCAGAGATAAACACACCGGTTCTCATATACCTGTCAAAAGGCAGAAAGTAATGGATTTTACTTGCTTTGAAGATGAAGGCAATGAAAAACAAAGTGAGACTGATGATGTGCTTGAATATTTAAATCAATGTTTCGGTTCAGTGAATATAAAAGATATACTGGAATGGTGAAAAACTCGTGCACAGGAATTTCCATATTTACCAAAGGTAGCCAAACAGATTTTGTGTGTTTCAGCATCAAGTGTAAGTAGTAAAAGGAATTTTAGTGGAGCAGGATTAGTTATTCAAGAACACCAAACCACCCTTAGCGGCCAGAGTGTGGATTCCATTCTCTTTCTTCATGAGTATTTGGGTCATTAAAGCATGTCGAGTCCTTAGTCCAATACAAAATTACGTTATTAATGTTTACTTTGTTGTACAACATGTACAGTAATTCACTTATCTGTCGTAGAAGTAATTACAACTATACCGTGGGAGAGTTAACCTGGCACTTGACAGCCACGTCGATCACATCCAATCGCATTACAAATACATCATGTGACTCACGTGACCAGAGTTGTGTACTACCCATGTTGCAATATGTGTGTGTATTCCCAGCTTCTGCCTTACGCTTGTTTTGCTACTCGCAATAATATATTGTTTGATTGTTTAATAACTTCAGAGTGAAAGGTGACTCATGGACAAATTACATACAACAGTGTATCTGGAGGGATTGTAGTTTAACATTTCATATACTTTATACAGTTTATCGCTGCATATTTCAGTGTTTTGTTGCATTCGTAACAGATTTTAGTGGTCTCGGTTACACTGCGTTTTGTTTAAAAATGGCTTATAGTCCTGGTAAAACCAAAAAGCATGTAATGGGTACAGGAATAACCCTAAGAAGTCAGACCTAGGAGATAGTATGTGCAGTAAGAGAATACATTGAAAAAGAAAAGGGAAAATGGTGGACCTCTTATTCCCATGCAAAAGATAGAGGGAACTGCAGCAGCTTTAAAAATATCCAAAAGAACAGTGTTAAGCGTTGGCAAAGAAAAGTTGGACATTCAGGAAAAATGCGGCCCTTCAGCCGTACTTACAACTCCTGAGAAAAAAAGAAAAATCAGCAGGCACATAACAAAATTAGATTCGTTTCAGAAGGAAGCCATTCAGCGTCATGTGTATGATTATTACAAGAGAAAAGAATACCCAATGATTACAAAGCTGCTAGTGTCACTTAGAAAGTCTGATCTCTTCAGTGGATCCTCTTTTTCTTTAAGGAGAATATTGAACAATATGGGATTCTACTGGAAAAAGTATTGTAATAGAAAAATCCTATTGGAGCGAACAGATATAGTAGCACAAAGATGTAGATTTTTTAGGAATACCGTATTTTATCGCATAATTCCCCCCTCCCCCCTTTTTTTTTCTCTTGAAAAATTTGCTTGAAAACATTGGGGAGGGAATTATGCGAGTGGTGCTTCTAGGAATTCAGAAAGGAAGGGAAACCATGTAGTATTATGTAAAAGTTATATAGGTATACAGTAATTTGTGAATGAACTGGATACATACCATGGTTTCATTGGGCCTACAATGTATTGTTTCATTGTTTCTTTTCTCTGACTATTCTGCGGTCTCACTTTCGTCACTATCATCACTATTTTCACTTATATCTGGTTCAGATAACACATCTTTATTTTCACTATCCCACAATATGTCAGAACCATTAATGGCACAAGTAATACCAGTTTTTTTTAAACTCTTCTTAACAATATGACAGCTTGTAACAAACTGACTTAGAAACACGTCTGCAGCTTCACATTTCAATTTTACGATACGTTGTGACAATGGCAATACGAGTATTTTTGTGGCAAGCACTGTCTCCATTGTTGTCCGTGACAGGCACCGCTGCGTCGATTGTTGTGCATTATCAAGTCATTTGAAGGCCGTTCCAATAAGAACAAACCAGGAGAGGAATTATGCTATGTTTAATAGCATAGCTCCCCTATGATTTTTCATCATAGGGGAGGGAAATATGTGAGGGGGGGCCTTCTGCGATAAAATACAGCATAAGAGAAGTGGACCTAAAAAATGTATGGCTTGATGAAACTTCCTGAATACAGAACATTTTCTTTCAGAGGGTTGGACAGACGGGACTGCTGCAGCCACAATGCTAGAAAAATTGGGCAAGGGAGGGAGGCTTATCATTACCCATGCTGGGTTTTCTGCTGGATTAATTCCTAATGCTCATCTGGTCTTCAAATCAAAAAGGACCATAGATTACCATGAGGAGATGGATGCTAATCATTTCCAAAAGTGGTTTGAAGAACAGCTGCTGCCTAATTTAAACAGCTCTTCAATCATTGTAATGGATAATGCACCCTATCACTCAGCAGTTGTTGATAAGGCACCTACAATGCAGGCTCTAAAAGCACAAATGATTAATTGGTTACGTAGGCACAACGTTCAGGTTCCTTCACAATCTGACCAGAAAGAACTAGAGGACTTGAAAAAAATTGAGGTGATGGAGCTAATTCAATACCACAAGCCTCAGTTTCCGAAGTTTGTAATAGATGAGCTTGCTAAAAGCAACGGTCATCAGATACTTCATCTACCGCCCTATCACTGTCATTTCAACCCGATTGAATTGATATGGGCACAGGTAAAGGGTTATGTCAGCCGCAACAATAAAATCTTCACTTTCACTGAGGTTCAGGAATTGATGCTTAAAGGTATAAATGAAGTTACTCGCAAAAACTGGGAAAAGGTAGCTCAGCATATGGGAGGTGTTATAGAGGATGCGTGGAAAGAAGAAGGAATTTTAGAGGAAGCTATTGAAAGTGTCATAAACATAAGTAACTCAAGTGATAGTGAAAATAGAACAACTAGCGAAGAGGAAGACGACAGCTTAAGAGTGTAACCACTGGCCACGGACAGCAAGTAAAAAGTGGCAACACTGCGACAGAGCGGCTGGTAGACAGCTGAAACGTCAAGTGCCAGGTTATTTTTCCCCAGGGTATAATTCCTGCTTTGGCCAATTGCAGATGGCTTACAACAGCATGACCACTGTGAATCCCACCTCCCTCCCTGCACCCAGGACATCCTGAGCAGAGTGCAGAGTTCATATTGCATATTTTCTAAATTGATTTTTGCACTCTTTTAGCACTATATTGAACTGACTTATTGCAGAAGTATTAAGAACACACCTTTAGGAACAATAATTGACACCCATATAATGCTATTTACTTGTACTTACGTCTTTCTGTAAAATGCACTCAATTGAGGCAAGGTGCAGAAATTTCAGATATTACATATTTCCTGAAATCCAATTTTTTGTCATAAATATTTACATTAGCGAATGTTGAGTCCCTGCATAAATAACGTGAGTACATTAACATTGTTTTAAGATGATGATATTGCACCATTAAACTCTTAGAATCATGCAAATAACCTTTTTTGAAAAGGTTTAACAAGATGTCATGATCTTAAGGATATATTAATATACTCATTTATGCAGATACCCAGCATTTGCTAACATAAGTATTTGTGACAAAACTGGATTTTAGTAAATATGCAATATCATTAATAATAATAATAATAATAATAATAATAATAATAATAATAATAATAATAATAATAATAATAATAATAATAATAATAATCTCAATAACTGCAAAATAATTTTGTTTAAAACAAAATTACACACTCGGACCCAGGCCGGTGGTATACTATACCTTATTCTTGGGCCCGGACTTGATTGAGGTGGGGCTCAGCCTAAGAAAATCAGCCTGTGCAGACCCCTGCTGTACACACTACCTCTCCACTGTTAACAAACCAGTCAGAGAGAGTGGGTCCGATCTTGCTGTTGATTACTGAGTTGAGTTTGTAACACTTACATCACTTACTATTTAAAAAAGGAGCATGTTTCTGGAGCTGCTTGGTCACTTCAACAGTTTCTGGTTGATATAGTGCTCAATCCGTAATTTGCTTTACTTCTGAACTCCTAGCTCAGGGCCAAAAGCAAGAAGAGATTTGCTCACTGGTGTCCCAGAGCATTCAGTTGGCTGACTACAGTCCAAGATATTCAAGTGTTTGCATAATCAGATGAGTTAAAATGGAGTAAGATAAGGCTGTCCCTTCAAGTCTGTTACTAGAATTTTTGTAAGGTAGGTTCAGTTTTGCTGTAATGCTGATAAGTGGGAGCTGGGATTGTCTTGAGAAGAATAGATTGAAGATGATTTCGCTTTTTGGATTCCAGATCTGTATGTGTGTATTTTCTATGAAGAATACAACTGATTTATAGATACACAAGTTCTGCAGTTATTCTATTTTTTTTAACCCTTTCACTGCTGAGATATTTTGCTACATATGCTGTTCATCCTCTAAACTAGTTTTCATATCCCTTTCCAAGGCACCTCGGCCCAAGCGATTTGGATAGCTGTGACAGTTAAGGTAATACGTAATGAACTGGCCATTCATTCAAAGTCAAACGTCATGAGTTTGAATCCCAGCAACTGCAGTCAAATGTTCCTGTGGTAAAGGAAGGGTAAGGCTCAAGTAAAATAATCTGTGTAACGACTCGCTTGGAAGCTGGCGAGGTTACATTTGACTGCAGTTGCATGGATTTTGCTTCTTTTTTTTTTTTTCCCTCCAGAAAAAAACACCACAGTTTTATTGCAAAAATTAATATTTTTACAATAGGAAATGGCTGCAAATACTTGCATTCAATTTATTTAGGTTAGCATAACAAGAAAGTGGAACATACCTCAACCATGAAAGGGTTAAATGCCCCATCATCTATGTGACAGCAAACGCAGTGAAAGGGTTAATATTGCAATTATGGAATGCAAAATAATTACTTGTTACACTTTTAATTACTGCCTGTAGTCAAAAGTAAGACTAACTCTTTATACACTAATATGGTTCAAATGTTCATTGTAATTCCATTAATGATCATGTAAACTTATAAATTGCATTTCCATACTAACAGAAACTAATGGAGTTAACATGTGCAGTTTGCAGGTCTTTCAGCAGCTCTATGTCCATGTTGCTATGTAACCATGTTGTCAGCAAAGTCATTCATTTCGTCTCTCCTGTTTTGCAATTGTCTAATCTACTATATACTATCTTTTATGCTTCATCATCTAATTGTCTATAAATTAGTGCTTAAAATAAGCAACTCTAGGTTAATTTCCTGTGGAATAAATAATTTAATCATATCATTGGCTGTACTTGACCACATGTATCACGTGGATTTTCACATAATTTGGCTACAATTTCAGTAAATATCTTTTAGTTTTTATGACTCTTAGAGACCCTAAGGGATAATTTGTTTCATTGAACACAAAGGTATTAAGCTTAACCATAGTGATCGAGCAATGTTCTCAACTTTTACCATGGCTAAATAACGATTGACCTTCCTTACTTCCAATGCTTACATCCTTAAGTTACAAGATGAGTTAAAGAAAATTAATGAAAGAGTAGAAATAGAATGGAGGAGCTTAAAGATGTGCAAAATTTAAGGACAGAAATGAATAATAAATTAATGGCATGTAGGAAAAGATGGAAAAAGAGATTGTGGCAGATCAGGGGAAAATGAACCTGATTATATTCGGAGTTAAGGAGGATAAAACTGGCTAATTCAGTTGGGGAAGAAATATCTGAAAATAAACTGGAATTGAAATTAGCTAGATGGGAGATAATTGAGTTTTAGGATAGGAAGGAGGGGAGATAGATGTAGGTCAATAATTGTAAAGGTGACAACAATGAGATTTAAGTGGCAAATTTTAAGGAATGCAAAGAAATTAAAAGGAATGAAAATTTGTATGGATCAAGATCAATAAACAATTATTTGAAAAAAAAATAGAAACAAGCAAGACCAGAAGGAAAACAGCTATTTGTCCAAAGAAGGGAATTGTAGATCGGCACATGGAACTTGACCAGAATGAAGAGATCGCTTATAGAGCAGAGTATAGAATAACTCGAGAGAAGAGGACCAATAGACTTCAGGGAAAGAAGAGGAGAATACATGTGGCACGGAAGGAGACGTGAGTGACATTACATCATAAATTGTGATGTCACCAAGAAAGCATGTGTCAATAAATGACCATGAAAAGATAGAGGTGTCAGCCTTGAAGACAGCTGATGTGATAGACAAGCTGAGCATTGAGTCAGTGCTGGAGGGCAGCATATTAGTGGTGCATGATGCAAGAGCTATACCAATGGTAGACAGAGTAATTGGAGAAATTCAAACCAAGAAGTAGTGAATCAAGATAGGGATTGGGGTGGAATGTAGAGGATTTAAAATAAAAGGTAAAAATCTGATGTGTTGCACTCACATGACTTTCTCTACTCTTGTACTAACCATTCTTACAAACTCTTATTCCTATATCTTCTTTCTTGTTAGTTGAGGCAAACATTTGTACAAATTATCTTATTGTTTATTTGCTTGTAGGTGCAAAGGGAATGTTAGAATATAGTAGGCTTTGTGCGATAGTCAAATGTTTGAGATTCTGTTGTCTTTGCACACTTGACATATAACAAATGAAGAGCGATGATCCATTTCACGAAAGTTCTAAGTTTTCTGAAACTCACACACATAACAAGGAATATCTCCGAAATGGTTCACCCTACAAGAAAATTTATTCAGACATAAATTGTGTATTTTAGCAAGATCTACATTTTTTGTACAGTATAATTTGGTCTATCTAATGGTTTACCAGTTATGCAAAAGTCGTCCAGAGTAAATACGACTACAGGGGCTATAGCCAGAAAATTCAAGATATACATTTCATTTGTCATCAAAATATCTCAAACATATGACATTTTAATCAAAATCGTTAGAAACATTTTCAAGAAAATCAAAATTTTCCATGTAAAGGGTAGTTTAGCGTGGGGCTATTTTCTTCAAAATCTTTGTGTCGCATCCTTGAAAGACATTAAACTTAAATACCAACTTTGGTTTTTAACCGACTTTTCGTTTTTGAGTTATGCTGTCCACAGACTGACAGACTGACACACAGACACACACACGGACCTTTTTCTAAAAATGCTTTTTTTGGATTCAGGGGGCCTCAAATTATATATTTCCGGTGAAATCTGGACATCGAATTTTTGGGTGGAATACAATACTTCCCCTACTTACCAGTAGAGAAAGTAAAAAGTAATAAGCCTTGTGTTGGGTGTAGTACATAATCCACCTGCATCATCTGAATTTTACAACAAATTATTTTTTGATCTTAGTGAGATATGGACAATTTAAGATTAAAGTATACAAGTACCAATGTAGAGTAAGTGATTGTGAGCGGGAAGGAGAAGAAGGAACACTGAGTTGTTGTTGTAGTGTTTAACGCCCGCTTTAACTACTACGGCACCGCAGGCGGTGACACTGATGATACATGAAGATGGAGCACCGGTGGAATGAGATGGCGGGGGAAACCGGAGCACCCGGAGAAAACCCGCCCTGACGCCGCTTCGTCCACCACGAATACCACATGCGGGTCCCTGGGATCGAACCCGGGCCGCCTAGGTGGTAGGCGAGCGCGCTAACCGCTCGGCCACAGCGCCGCCTAGAAACACTGAGAAATAGTTGTGAGAAGACTTGCAATAAGATGGAAAGAGGAGTTAAATGAAATATTTTGGCAAAGATTGGACACACAATTGACAATATATGAAATAGAGGTGTTCCTGAAGAGGAGGCAGTGAATAGTTTGCAGTGGCAGCTCGTGGACGTCGAATACAGGGGTGCTGCACACAAAAATTATAAGAACTATTAACAATGCATCTTAACTTATTGGTAGATTAGTTCTATGTGCCTCCTCTTGTAGGTCGTGAACTTCTGAATCACGTTATTGAAGTCCAGAATGTTGTTAACCATAGAATTCTCAATAGACAGCATAGCTAACACAATCAACCTCTCTTCTCCCATCGTATTTCTGAGGTAGAATTTTACCATTTTCAAACATGAAGTACCATTCTGGCTCGGAAGTTGTCATTGGCATAGTGACAGCTATGCGCAGTTATTTTACAACTTCTGAGAATGAAGCTTGTAAGTTCTGAGATAGAAGAAACTGCAAGAGCTTGACAGCGCCACCGATGTTTCTGAATTCTAGTCTCTGGTACAATACAGTGAGTTCCGTTTTCTGTCTGTCTTTCTCAAACATTGGGAAAAGCTTCACACAGATATTTAGGTCACTTTCAGGAAAAGTTTGATAATTTCCAAATTTGTCTTCACATAGAATGGAAGATACTATCAGATGGTCTGTGAACTGGAATTGGGTGTTGGTTTGTGATATAATGAGATCACACACTTCTTTCGCAGGTGCAACCAGTGTCTGATTGCCATCAATCTTGCGGCGTTTGCTGGAGTTTTCGTCTTCGCATTCCTCTCTACTCACCTCTACATTGTTCCATACAGTCTGTACGGCATGCCGAAACCTTGATATGCAGTCTTGTGCCTTAGAAACATCTAACTGGCGATGTTGCAGTTGGTTGTATAGAATGTCTACACGAGGCATTAGTAAATGGAAAAAAGGTGAGCCAGAAGTTGAATTCAGAATCTTTAAGAAAACGTATCAGAGCACTTGCCTCATTTATTGTAATGTTACTTGATGTTTCAGATTCCATTATGGTCTGAAAACATTCCAGTAATGACTCTTCTCATAGACTACATTTACTATTCTTGTTTTAAAATTCCATTTTGTAGCCCCAGCTGACGGAATTCTCTTTGAAACACATGCATCTAATACAGACTGCCTATGTGGAGATATCATGAGAAGAAAACAGGAATACTTGACAAGTTAGCAAAAAATATCCATTCCCTTGTATTTTGTTTGGCTGCTTTTTCCATTATCAAATTGAATTGATGGGCGTAGCAATGTACAAAATACGCATATTTGTAGCAGTCCCTGATTTTTGCTTGTACCCCATTTAATACACCACTCATCACAGCTGCTCCAGCGTAACTCTGTCCAATCAGCTTATCCTTCTTGCTTTTAAGAATTACTTCTAACTGCTTAAGTATGCACTCCGATAATGAATTGGCATCTTAACCGGTTGCGTTGAAGAAACCGTAGAATCTCTTGACGGCTTTTCCTTCTTTGTTACAATAACGAAGAACGATCACAAGCAGAAATATTTCCAAGATGTTTGTGGTTTCATCGGCAAGAAGAGAGACAAATTCAGTTTCTTCAATCTCAGATAAAATTTCCTCTCTGCATACTTCCAGCATACATTCAAGGAGCTCATTTTGAATCGTCTTTGATAAGCCTTTAGAAGGCAAAGAACTCTCCAAATGTGACTTAAACAACGAATCAATTTTACCTGTATATTTGATCAAAATGAGAAATATACCTTGATTGTCGGAATCTGCATTTTCATCATGTCCTCTTAATGCCAACTCATTGATTTTACAAAACTTAACACAATCGATAATTCTTGACATCTCTCTGTTTTTTCTTACTTCATTATTATGGCGTTCAGTGGCTTCTTTATGAGCTGAACTAAAACTCTCTGCCCAACATAGTCAAGTTCACAGTGTTGTTTAAATGTTTCTCAGATTTTGCATATTTTTTTATCTTTTCAAGCACTTCTCTAAGATCAGTTATACCTTTCTGAGTCCTACTAGAGTCCCCACCAAACAAATTACCTGGAAAACAAAATAATGCATTTTTAATATCACAGCCGGACAACCATTCAAACTTTTTGTACACTTCACTGTTAAAACTCCTTGTATATTCTTTTCGTCGGCTTGTAGATGGTTGTTTAATGTCTAGCATGTGTATAGGCCTTCTACGATTCTTAATTTCACATTTCTCCTGTAATGTTAATCTACTGAAGTGAATAGACTGCAAATATTGTACTGAATGAATCATTGTTGGCGACACTACATGCACTAAGAACACACGAAACAGCGCTCTAACTGCCCGCTCCCAACTTCTCCAAACATTGAGAGCTGCATGTTTTGCAGCTCGTTCCAAAGGTAATGCAGGGGTCCTGGAGGAGGAGGAAACTGAAGGAATGTGGGCGGAGAGTCAACTCTCTTAGCCTGGCAGCACCAGGGGAGGAAATGGTTTCGCCAGTTGCACAGGAGGATGTAGCTGCTGTAAGCAGTACTTTGATACTAATCGACTGCATTTAACTTGATGGGCGCAACATTTAAAACTATTTTAAAAGCAGAATACGAATCTGTATTACAAAACATAAGGTGAGCCATTGAGTCAGAAACACCTGGGGGTGCTGCAGCACTGCAGCCCCTCATCACCAGCCACCACTGATAGTTTGTTACTAATGGTGAAAAGGGCTGGTACAAGGAAGGAAATAAAACAGTGTAATAATATAAGTTCAAATTGGTTTGATGAAGAGTGTGCTGAGACCAGGAGAGAAGTATTGAGGGATTTAGCCAAATGGGGATATAATTGTATATTCAGAAAGAAAAAGAAAGAGTGGCAATAAAACATGAATGATATTAAAGAGGCAACAAGAGATAACAATATTGAAGAAATTTGGACAATTATGAGAAGTTTGTGATTATAGTTACAGAGGCGGGACACCTCGGCCCACTGCAACCCTGACATAAATCAATTGTGGGCTATCACATCCTCAGGGGGAAGGGATGGGGCAAAGTGAGACCACAGGCTTGTCAGAGAATGAGCCAGTGAAGCCCAGAGACACACAGGAGTCCCTAACAAAGATTGTCACCTGGCACACAACCAAAGTATGTCCACTATCAAGGACAAGGGCAACGTAGTGACCCTTGCAGCCCAGCCAGCAACTTGTAGGAGGGGTCAGGGAGGGGCAGTTTACAGAATGCAAGCATCTGTGCTATCTGTCCACATGTGCCAGAACATACCATGCTACCAATCAAACCTGAAAGATAACAAGGAATGGAAAGGAATTTGTGGAATAGAGAATCCACCCGAGTATTTGCCTAGTGGCAAGGTTAAACCATGGAAAAACCCTAGTCAGAGTGGTCAGTCGATGAGGATTGAGCCCAGGACCTCCCAAATGCGAGTCACACATGTTGCCATAGTGCCACCTCACTCGAAATGAGAAGTTTTATAGGAAGAATAAAGCAGAAAACAATTGGAGAAAGTACTTCACAAGTTTGGACAGAGAGGGAAATGTCAAAAGTGGTATGTCCATAAATAATGAAGTAACAATGATGGAGAAATTACAAGTAGAGAGATTGAATACAAATTAAAATGCTAAGAAACTGGTATTCATGATATCCTGGGAGAATTCTGCAAAATGTTTCATAAGTCAAGTGTTGGATGGAGGATATTGTTAAATTTAAGAAGATTAAGTAACAAGTTTAATAATCCAGGGAATTATAGTCTATTGTCAGTTTTGGGTATTATATTGGCATACTAGCTTCTAGACTACAGGAAAGATGAGAAACTGAGTGATTATCACAAGTAATATCATAAGACATCTGATCTAACTGATAAATTCTCAAGCGGAGCAAGGTCTGGGAAGCTAAGATGTTGAGTGATATTTATCTTAACTATTTCATAAATAAAATATGAATTTAAATACTATATGTCAAACATTTGACCAGAAAATGTTAAATTCTATAAAAAATAACCTAAAATATATTCATTGCGATTAGTGTAGTTTGACTAAACAAAAGAATGACCATGATAATTTAATGCCTTTATTTATTAAATAGTCAGGCAGTATTTAGGAAAGGTTTCTACCTTGTTGACAATATAATGACAACTTAAATTATAGTAACCAAGTAGTTAAGAAACAAAAATCTGATGTGTTGTAATGATGCAAGATTACCCGCTCCTCAATTCCGATATCCTACATGGAATTCTGCTCTCATTTGATTTCTGCTCCGAACTGCTTGGCATGGATCTTAACCTCAGGGTATGCGTGAGTATTTGCAATAAAAGCCGGAACTCTCCTTAAAACACTTTTATTTACGACCAAGTAACGTTTTAGATTTTCCGATCGCTATTAGAATTTTGTTACATCTTTACTGTGTCTTTACTAAGACCGAAGATTGTTACTCGAAACTGTCGTGTGTCCTCACACTCGAGGTCCGGAAGGTAAGTCTAACTGACTTATTCGCTCGCGATCTGGAAGGTAAGTCTCACCGACCCTCTCTCTCCAGGTTCTGGAAGGCAAGTGTCTGTGCGTCATGACACATGCGTCTATGCCTTTCCCCTTAATTACCCCTACAATGGGTTTTGAAGAAGTCTCCGCGACCATCCCTTGTTTTCCTGCTCAACACCTGCACTAAGCGATTTCCAGGAAAACTGGAATTACCAGGCCTCGCCTGACTACCTGACGCTTGCCCCTAATGACTTTTCTGTAACATTTCGTGCCTTTTGACAATTTTAACCTTAACTAATCCTTCCAGATTTTGTACCTTTATACATGTAACGATTTTAACATTTCCTGATTATTTAATTCTGCCATGTGACGCAGTATTATGTCCATAATTATGGCGTTCACAATTTCGGCTCAGTACTCACATGACTTTCTCTACTCTTGTACTAACCATTCTTACAAACTCTTATTCTTCTATCTTCTTCATATTGAAATAAACATTTGCTGAAATTATCTTATTGCTTGTTTTCTTGCACATGCAACAGGAATATGGGAATACAGTAGGCTTTAAGCGATTGTCAAATCTTTTAAAGCTTTCAAATTCTGTTTTCTTTGCACAGTTAACATATAAAAAAATGAATAGCGATGTTCCATTTGACAGAAGTATAAGTTCTACAAAACTTACACAAATAACAATGAACACCTCTGAAATGGTTCATTCTGCAAAAAAATTTATTTAGACATAAATTGTGTGTTTTAGCAAGATTTACATTTTTTGTATAGTAAGATTTGGTCTATCTCTTTCATTTTACCAGTTATGCAAAAGTCATCCAGAGTAAATAGGACTTCATGGGCTATAGCCAGAAAATTCAAGATATACATTTCATGTGTCATAAAAATGTCTCAAACTTGTGGCATTTTAATCACAATCGTTAGAGCCATTTTCAAGAAAATCAAAGTTTTTTAAAACTTTTCTAAGTAAAGGGTAGTTTAGGGTGGAGGAATTTTCTTCAAAATCTTTGTGTCGCATCCTTGAAAGACATTAACCTTAAATACCAACTTTGGTTTTTAATAGACTTTTCGTTTTTCAGTTATGCTGTCCACAGACCGACAGACACACAGACACACACAAGCATGCGCGCGCGCACGCGCGCACGCACGCACGCACGCACGCACGCACGCACGCACGCACGCACGCACGCACGCACGCACGCACGCACACACACACACACACACACACACACACACACACACACACACACACACACACACACACACACACACACACACACACACACACACACACACACACACACACACACACACACACACACACACACACACACACACACACACACACACACACACACACACACACACACACACACACACACACACACACACACACACACACACACACACACACACACACACACACACACACACACACACACACACACACACACACACACACACACACACACACACACACACACACACACACACACACACACACACACACACACACACACACACACACACACACACACACACACACACACACACACACACACACACACACACACACACACACACACACACACACACACACACACACACACACACACACACACACACACACACACACACACACACACACACACACACACACACACACACACACACACACACACACACACACACACACACACACACACACACACACACACACACACACACACACACACACACACACACACACACACACACACACACACACACACACACACACACACACACACACACACACACACACACACACACACACACACACACACACACACACACACACACACACACACACACACACACACACACACACACACACACACACACACACACACACACACACACACACACACACACACACACACACACACACACACACACACACACACACACACACACACACACACACACACACACACACACACACACACACACACACACACACACACACACACACACACACACACACACACACACACACACACACACACACACACACACACACACACACACACACACACACACACACACACACACACACACACACACACACACACACACACACACACACACACACACACACACACACACACACACACACACACACACACACACACACACACACACACACACACACACACACACACACACACACACACACACACACACACACACACACACACACACACACACACACACACACACACACACACACACACACACACACACACACACACACACACACACACACACACACACACACACACACACACACACACACACACACACACACACACACACACACACACACACACACACACACACACACACACACACACACACACACACACACACACACACACACACACACACACACACACACACACACACACACACACACACACACACACACACACACACACACACACACACACACACACACACACACACACACACACACACACACACACACACACACACACACACACACACACACACACACACACACACACACACACACACACACACACACACACACACACACACACACACACACACACACACACACACACACACACACACACACACACACACACACACACACACACACACACACACACACACACACACACACACACACACACACACACACACACACACACACACACACACACACACACACACACACACACACACACACACACACACACACACACACACACACACACACACACACACACACACACACACACACACACACACACACACACACACACACACACACACACACACACACACACACACACACACACACACACACACACACACACACACACACACACACACACACACACACACACACACACACACACACACACACACACACACACACACACACACACACACACACACACACACACACACACACACACACACACACACACACACACACACACACACACACACACACACACACACACACACACACACACACACACACACACACACACACACACACACACACACACACACACACACACACACACACACACACACACACACACACACACACACACACACACACACACACACACACACACACACACACACACACACACACACACACACACACACACACACACACACACACACACACACACACACACACACACACACACACACACACACACACACACACACACACACACACACACACACACACACACACACACACACACACACACACACACACACACACACACACACACACACACACACACACACACACACACACACACACACACACACACACACACACACACACACACACACACACACACACACACACACACACACACACACACACACACACACACACACACACACACACACACACACACACACACACACACACACACACACACACACACACACACACACACACACACACACACACACACACACACACACACACACACACACACACACACACACACACACACACACACACACACACACACACACACACACACACACACACACACACACACACACACACACACACACACACACACACACACACACACACACACACACACACACACACACACACACACACACACACACACACACACACACACACACACACACACACACACACACACACACACACACACACACACACACACACACACACACACACACACACACACACACACACACACACACACACACACACACACACACACACACACACACACACACACACACACACACACACACACACACACACACACACACACACACACACACACACACACACACACACACACACACACACACACACACACACACACACACACACACACACACACACACACACACACACACACACACACACGTTGTTAAATATTTTTCACTAATGGATGGGGTACTAGAAGTGGCCGGACATATTTGAAGGTGGTCTCGGTCCATTTCCTCTTGCAGATCACATAGAGGATAGAGTGGTGAAGAATATATCCCAATTCTGTTTATATGTTTTGCCAGAAAATCATGTCCTGTAACCAACCTGAAGGTTGCAACTGCCGTTTTTCGAGGATACTCAGGAATTACTGTTTGAATGTTTGGTAGTTCCCATCTTTTATTTTTGGATTTTTCATAGTAATATTTTGCAATTCTTTTAACTGCATGAAATGGTAGATTAACTATAGATTTCTGCATATTGCCGGTACCCTTTTTAGTAAGAAAATCAGCTTTCTCATTACCACTCAGTCCACAGTGAGCTGGTATCCATTGGAAGACTAGGTGTTTTTGAAGTGCAGTTAGATGGGTAAGGATTTTCCAACATTCTATAATTGTTTGGTTTTTTGGTGACAACTTAGAAGTAATTGCTATAATTGCTGCCCTGGAATCTGAGAGAATAACTGCTTGCTGAAAATGTGAAAAATTCTATACAAAAGATTTTGTAGGGCCATTCGAATTGCTTCAATTTCTGCATCAAAGCTTGTAGTTCCATAACTTAAGATTTGTAATAGGAAAAGAGGTGACATGTGACTCCAGCCCCTGCTCCATCTCGGTTTGATATCAATGATCCATCAGTATAAATATGGATTCATTCGTGTTCTGGAAATCTAGTACGGATTGGCTCTAATGCCAATAATTTTAGAACATTAGTTGGAGTATCACTTTTCTTAACTTCTTCTGTCAGGTGTAAATAATATGTGATGTCTAATGTTTGTGTCGGATTGACTTTAGATATGAAGCTTTCCTTTGAATTAGGAAGGTATATATTCTTCTTGATGTGTTGAATTTTGGAAAGAAAGCTCTCCTGAGTCTTTAGTGTATGTGTAAAATTTCTCTTGTGCCATGTATTGAATGGGAGTCTGATCAACTTTTCGTGTTGAATAAGAGCAGCTTTTTCTATTTCATATTCAATGGGGTATTGGTTGGTTAGTATTTCCATAGCTGCTATTGGTGTGGTTTTGATAGCACCTGTAATTAGTCTCAGACTTTGGTTTTGAAAGATTTGAATTTTTTTTGTGTTTGCTGTTACAAGAACTTCGCTGCAGTAAATAAATAATGGCTTTATATATACATTGTATGTTGTGTTAAGAGTTGCTCTGGAGCATCCCCACTCCATTCCTATTAGACGTTTTAACAATGAAAGGCGCCTCTCTGCTCTTTGTATTACATTTTCTATTTGTTTGGTCCATGTAAGTTTGGTATCAAATGTAACTCCTAAATACTTTGCTTCCTTTGTTTCTGGTAATTGTTGACTCTCAAAATTTAGTTTTATTTTTAGTGGTTTTTTTCTTAGTGAAAAGATTTGGTAGTTTGATTTTGTTGTATTAACAGTCATTAAATTTCCTTTGGTCCACTTTTGTAGGTTGTTTAAGGATTGTTGCATGGTTTTTTCTAGTTCTGTACTTTTGTTTTTTAGTTTTGAAGTCCAAATTACTAAGTCATCAGCAAATAGTGCACACTTCACACTTGATTCTTGTATTTGTTGTGGCAGATCATTAATAAATATATTAAAAAGTGTAGTGCTGAGCACTGCGCCTTGTGGTAAGCCGGTACTTGTTTATATTTAGATATATTTCTTCCATATCTGGTAGCAATAAAGCGTTGTGTTAGGAAATGACCTAGCCATGAAAACATTGGACCTTGTATCCCTATTTTTTTTTACTTTCTTTAGCAGTTTTGTTCTGCATATAGAATCAAATGCACTTTGGAAATCAATAAAAACTTATACGTTATCTTCTTTTCTATTGAAGAAGTCTTTGATTTCTTGACTGAGAAGTAAGACTTGTTCATTTCTAGGGTGGAACTCTCTGAATTCAGCTTGACATGGGGAAATTAAATTTTGGGATTCTAGAAACCAATTTAACCTATTTGACACCATTCTTTCCATCACTTTTGCTATTATGCTAGTAAGAGCTATTGGTCTATAATTTTTTATTTCTGATGCTGTTTTATCTTTCTTCAAGAGTGGGACAATTATTGCTTTTCGCCATTCGGCAGGTACAGTGGTGTTCCAGGATAGATTGTAGAGTTTTAGTAGTTGTTTTGCTGTTTTTCCAAGGTTTTATATGAACTCTGGATGTATGTGATCTGGTGCAGGAGACTTTTTGTTTTTTAGATTATTTATTACAATCTTCAGTTCTTGCATATTAAAATTTTGATAAAAGATACTGTATTGAGTGTTAGGATCACATTCTCTTACTTGTTTCAAATCTTTCTTAGATTGTTTACGTTCCTTTTTATTATTTCTTGTTACTTTATGTGAATTAGCATAATATTTATTGAATGTTTCGGCTATGGCTGCATCATTTGTTAATATTTTATTGTTGTGTATGATAGGTGTGCTGTTGCTTTCTCTCCTGTCCTTAACATTTTTTAAGATGTTGCCATCTGTCCTATACTCCATTTTTTCTAAGAAATTATTAAAGTGATTCTTTTTAGCTGTATTAATTTCTTTTTTTAGTGAGGCACATTTCTTTTGCCATATTTGTGTATCTGATATGTTTTTTTTTGTTCAGCTGTATTTCTAGCTTTTTCTTGCTTTTTCAGTTCTTCTAACTGGGGGTTCCAAAAGGGTTTGAAATTTTTAATTCTTCCACGAGGAATATGTTTTTTTTGCAGTTTCTAGGATGACTTTACAGAAATTTTTGTTCATATGATCTGGGTGGTCACGCAGCTATGAGTTTGTTTGTTCTTTAAATTTATGTTCCAGTTCAGTTTTATATTTGTTCCAATCTGCTTTTTTGAAGTTCCAATACAGATTTGTGTGATTTTGACTGTTATTTGTATTATCTAGTTTTATATCGGCAATTACTGCTCTGTGACCAGAACTTGGGTCTTCTATAACTTGTTTTTTAATTTTTGAAACAATATCTGTTGTAGCTAACAAGAGGTCTGGGTTACTGCCTGCTCCAGAGTAATGTATGAAGGTTTTGGGATCTTCTTTATCATAAATCAGTTCAAAGGTTGTGGTATTCAAAAATTCTTCCACTATCTGCCCTGTAGAATCCATTTTTTCATAACCCCATCTATTGGAATGGGCATTGAAATCCCCAATTATGATTGTTTTATTTAATTGTTCAATAAGTGAGAGATGTGGTTCATTCCTGGGAGGATTGTAAATACTGTATAAATGAAGATGTGTTTTGTTATCCCAAAAATTTAGCTTTATTAATTCAGCTTTATCTCTGTTATCCATTTCTTTAACAATTTGAAAGGAGGATTTAATATCATTTTTGACTCCAACTAATATTCCACTACTTATCTGTCTATTTTTGGGTAATAGGTGTAGTAAAAATCCAGTAAAATTGAAGTATTTGAGTTGATCATTTGTTAGATTTGCTTCTTGTAAGACAAATGTATCTATGGTATAGTCAAATACAATTTTATTCAGTTTTATTCTTTTTGTTTGGGTGAGACCACCTGCGTTCCATTGTAGAATTCTGATGTTAGATCTTTTATTTTTATAATGTTGGTTCTCGTGAAGTAGTCCCTGCCCGGAGATCCCATATATATATATATATATATATATCTTTTTTTGAATCCTTAGTCATTCTAATACAGGTGAATTGCTACCCCATAAAATCAACCCATACCTGAACATACTCTGAAAGAAAGAAAAAGAAGCTGCCCTTAGAAAATCCCTCGAGACAGCTTTTTTTAAACTCGCTATTAAAAATACGACCTGGGATAATTTGCTGCATACAACATCTATATGCACATTCCATGACAATTGCTTATCTAAGGTTATACCCAGCAATTTGACTTCTTCAGTTGTGGTCCCATTAAGAACTCTAAGAGTCTTTAGTGTACAGAGTATCTTTTGAGATTTTGCTTCATTCATATAAAAACCATTCTTTTTAAACCAACATTGTGCTTGCTTCATTGTGTTATGTGGTGACTGTGATAACATATTAAGTTCTTTATGAACATTTAAGAACGAAGTGTCATCTGCGTATACAACAGTATAAGCTGAGGAACATTCCAATACATCATTAATCATCAACAAGAAGAGTAAAGGCCCCAGGACCGAGCCTTGTGGCACACCTGTTTCTACTTTGGCCATCTTAGATTGTTTCCCATTAACTGATACTACCTGATAGCGATTCTCAAGATAGGAATTCAATGCCACAACTGGGATTTGATCCACAGACCTTCCGCTTACCAGGCGGCTGCTCTAACCATTGAGCTATTGTGACAAACTGCCAGAATGGCATTAAATTCTCAAACCAGTTCGTATTTCTCCTGGTAAACCACAAAGGTAGTCTCACATCAGAGACAAATTACCCCAATGGTGACTTACTATTGTAAGTACTTTATGTCCCAGGATTAAATAACCTTCAGATGGTAATTATTATTTATTTATGCCAACAAACTTACTGTTGGTGTTTTTAAACACACAAGCCGTGGCATTGAATTCCTATCTTGAGAATCGCTATCAGGTAGTATCAGTTAATCTGTGGTTCAAATCCCAGTTGTGCATTGAAATTTTTAAGTTCCAGTTCTACCTCTCAAACTTTGCCCACACACGGCTTGTGTGTTTAAAAACACCAACAGTAAGTTTGTTGGCATAAATAAATAATTCTCAAGATAGGATTTAAAAATTTTCAGACTCTGTCCCTTTATTCCATAGTTTTCCTCTTTATCAGCAGTAGATCATGTTTGGCGCAATCGAAAGCTTTGCTAAGATCACACAAAGTGCCATGGACTGAGCTTCCTTCTTCATAAGCTTGATAGATCATTTTTAGCTACTTGCTGACTGAAGTATAGTTGACTTTCCCTTACAATATCCATACTGATTACTAAAAAATAAATTGTGTTCAAAATAATTTTGGAGTGGCTTTTTGATTAAACATTCTATTATTTTACCTACTGTTGGAATTACTGAAATTGGTCTATAGCTGCTTTCTTTTAATTTATCACCCTTTTTATAAATAAGTATTGCCCTTGAGAATTTTAAATATTTTGGAAAGATTCCTTCTTTAAAACATCCACTTATACAAAAAGTCAAAGGAAGTACAATATAATTATTCCTTAATGAAATTGTTGGACAGGTCATAAATGTCTCTTGTTCTTGAATTTTTTAGTCTTTCTACTACTTTAACGACTTCTAAACACGTAACTTCCCTGAGTGTAAAACCTGGATTAGCTGGAACATTGCTGATTACATTTACAGAATTCTTAGCCCCTAAATTTATTTGTATAGTGATTTCTTTTACTGAGTCTATGAAAAATCTGTTGAAATCATCTGGAGCAAGACTTTCCTCAACATTATTTGTACTCTTATTGTTCTTTCTTCCAGTTACAGAATTTATAATTCCCCATGCTGCTTTGAGTTTATTTTCTGAATTCTCTATTACTCTTTGATTTGCTTCTTGCTTAGCTTTTATTATACACTTCCTATATTGCTTTCTGTACTCCCTTATTATGTTTAAATGCTGTTCTGTTAGATTACTTTTATATACACTTCTTAATAGCATTAACCTGTCTTTTTTTCCCCTTAAGTCTGAATTATACCAGTCACCTGTTTTAATTGTTTTTCTTTTACATCCGTTTTGTACAATTTGTTTTCTTATTTTACATTCACTATTGAATAGATTTAAAAATGTAATAAAAAATTATTTAAACTTTTTTTCAGCTGTTTTTTGCATTATCCCCTAATATTTCTTCCCAATTTACTAATGTCAGACTCTCTTTAAGCTTATTTACACTGCTCACATTCAGATCTCTGACCTCTCTTACTTCTCTCTTAGGTATATTTTCAACCTAACTATATCCATTTCAAGGTATAATCTGATCTGATAGCCCATGGTCCAAAACTTTTATGCTATAAGTCTGTTGCTTTAAATTTGTGATCATGTTGTCTAAACATGCTGTACCCCTTGTGGGAAGTTTGTTTGCACAATGGTAACCCATCAGTTGTAATAAATTTTGAAACAAATTTACTGTGTGATGTCTTTTTGTCACATCAAACTGGGCATTAATATCACCACACATAATTACTTTGTGTTTAAAACTTATCAGATAACTTAAGATCTCTTCAAGACTTTTAAGAAAGCCTTTTTCATCCCCATTAGGAGATCTGTAAATTACAATTACAATGAGTTTATATTCATTTAGTATTATCCCTGTTGCTTCAATTACCTTTTCACTACAAAAACTTTTTAACTCAAGATTTTTTTTACCTCTAAATCACATTGGGTATAAATTGCTACGCCCCCATTCTTATATTTACTGCAACAATAATAGCTTTGTAGTGTGAAACCATCAAGCATTACATGACCTATTTCACATTCCCCTAACCAATGCTCACTTAAACATATGATATGACTATCTACATCCTTAAGATACATGCACAATTCCTCTACCTTATTTCTAAGACACTGAATGTTTGCATAGAAAATATTTATTCTATCAGTATTTTGAGATTTGCTAGAATTTTGTGCCAGAACATCCACCTTGTCTTTTAGTAGTTTTTCTGAATTACAGAGTTTATTGCATTGCACAGCAATTCTCCAAATTTATATGACCCTCTCCTATTAAGGTGTATTCCGTCCTTACCAAAGTCTTGAGCATTTAACCACAGATTGCCATCAACTATCAAACAGTTTGTATTAGCACACATCACATCCAGCTCCTGATTGATTCGTATCATTTTTCTCATCGTGACATCAAACCTGCTGAGAATTCCGCTTATAATAATGTTAGTCTTTGTTGACTGTAACCGAATGGTGTGCATATTTCATTCATTATTTCTCCCGCCACTCAACCTTGTCTAATGTTATTTGACCCAACATGCAGTAACACTACTTTGGGCTTCTTCTCTTTTAAATTCATCTGATCAACTTTTTGTCGCAGTTCACCTATCTTTATGCCCGGAAAGCAACCTACCTCATAACCTTTGTTCTTGCACAATTCTCCTGCAAACTTCAACAGTGAGTCTCCTAACACTAGCACACGTTTCATATCTTTACTATCACTACACACCGGTTTTGTTGTATTAACTTCCGACACTTCATTATTATTCACTTTATTGAAGACTTCAAATCTATTTCTGCTGACAAAGCTAACCTCTTCACGTACCAAGCTTCGACCGCCATCCCCCTCACAGGTGTTCATTGTCCTGACTTCCTTCCACTGTCCTCTGTTTATTTCCCTTTTCAGAGCTGCATTTTCTTCCTCTTAGGCAGATCGTGTAATAACTGGAAATACGCATTTACTCACCCTTTTACAGACACAGGAATCCCTATTGTATAACGAGCTGCTCTTAGATGGACAAAGTGATTCACAACAACTGAGAATATGCAACTTAATATGTCAGCAAAATTATTCTCACTCTGCACCTGTGCAGAAATGACTGAGCTTGAGTGGCACGTACAACAATGTCATGGAGTGTCAATGTCTGTTTACAATGCTGACATATGTTTATGAACTTATGATAAGATATACTTGCCTAAGATCTCTAAAAGAGAGATCTTGAGTTGTTATTCAAGTTAAATGCTGAAATGCATAACTTTCACTGGGTGCCTGGAAACTTTTGAGTAGCAGTGTACCTGTCACCATTGACAGTTCCATTAAAAAAAGAAATAGTCTTATGATGCAATGTTGATATCTCACATCACACTGTTACCCCTGCTAAGTTTAAATGGTGTTCAACTGTAACATGAGGATTTATAGGATCCCAGTAGGTACAATTATGGTGATTAATTGAACCATTTAATTTAAAGGTGTCCTCATCACTCCAGACAATTCAGTTATTACACAATACATATTCAGTTTTTGCATAACATATTTGGTTATTACTCAACATATTCAGTTATTACACAATATATCCAGTTATCATACAATACATATTCAGTTATTGTACAACACATATTCAGTTCTTATACAACACATACTCAGTTATTGTACATTTGACATTGACACAAATACAATTTAAGTGTTTCATGTAGTTTTTGACTTGTATTCTTTGCTATGAGGAGAGAAAAACAGGATACAAATTTTGAGCTAATGATTATGATCTTATTTATGGCAATATTTTATTCAGTTCTTTGCCTTCTTTGTCTTATAAGCTCATGTATAGGCAGGTTATTGAGTCGGTTCTTAAACTCTGATGTTACTAATGGTACTAACTTTCTTGATTGGGTTATTATTCATTGTTGTTTGGTTCAACATTTCTTCGAGCTTAGCATTGGCTATATTCATCTTAATTCATGGGCATTGTTTTTCTGATTATGGTTTTCCTCACTTCACTAATTGTCATTTCTTTGTCTCTTATTTTTATAAGAGAAAACTTCTATACTTACAATTATTCTGTAATTGTATTATTTTTCTTCTCCATTTACCCTCGACATCTTTGTGTCGAAATATTATATCTTTTTCATCATAATTAATTCATTTTTATTTTTGTCCCTGACATCCTTATGTCAAAAACATATTATCTTCCGTCGCTATGATTCATTTATTTAATGACAATCAGTGTCCTCATCTGTCTTTGTTGACAATGCTCTTTGTGGTCGATATAGCCAATGACTATGTTGATTTTCTTCCTTGTTGTAATCCTATTTTGAATATAATTTTCTATAAGTAACCCATCAAAAATTGTTATCTTCTTTCATCTCTGCTACTCCTGCCTTACACATTTGTTGACAAAGGTTATTTGGTCCTTTCCTTGTATGGCTTCAATTTATTTTTGTGGTATCTTCCTACCAACTTGCCATTTGTATTCTGTAGCTCATATGTGTGGTCACCCAGCTGTTTTGTTATGACCAGTGGTCCAGTATACAATAGCTCCATCTTTCCAGATCTCTTCTCAGATGCCTTGGATGCTTTGTGACTTTTTAAGAGCACCTTTTCTCCAATTTGTGGGGACCATTTCCTGACGAATCTTTTCACCTTGTTCCTCCCTTTTTCAGCCTTCTGTTGTAATCTTCTGAATGCCAATTGACATTTTTCTTTCTCTGATAATTCTCTTTGGGCAGCCATTGTAGTGTCAATGTCAATTGCTAATTTTCTTGGTTTCGTGTTGGTCATCAGCTCGATAGGTGCGAACTTGGTCGTGGGGTTCACCGAATGGTTAATCACCTCCTCTATATATCCGCATTTTTCCGTCCAGGAAGTGTGGTCTCTGTGGCAGAGCAAACGAAAATAAATACTAATATCCCTCATGATTCTCTCAGTCGGGTTTCCCTGGGGATAATATGCTGAGGAATAGTACAATTTTACTCCTAATGTTTCTAAGGTGTTCTGAAACAACTTGCTCTTATGCATGGTCGCATTGTCCGATAAAATACATTTTATTCTCCCATATTTTGGGATGTAGTCCTTGACGATTTTATCTAGGCATGTTCTGCTTTTGATGTTCTTAATGGGGTATATTTTGGTGAATTTTGTAAAAACATCAAACATGACAAAGATGTATCTGTTTCCATCTTTACCCCTTGGCAGCTCTCCATGCTCGTCAATACACACCAATGCATTTTTCTCGTTCCTCACAATGGATTGTGGGATGACATCGTACTTTACATTAATTGGCTTGGCCTTTTGGCATAGGTCGCATGAGGAAATTAACTTCCTGACCTTCTTGCCAAGATGTTTAATGTACAATACCTCCTCGATGGCAAGCATTGTCCTCTCAGTACCGGAGTGAAGCATCGAGTGGTGGAATGCTAAAATGACCCTGTCCTGTAAGGAATTTGGTACCATCATTTTCCATTTCTTTACGTCGCGACCATGCAGTTTAAATAGGATGTTCCTAAACTTGCCTATCTTGGCATCCAATCTTGGTATTATGTCTGGAGCCTTGTCGAATAGCCTCTTCAATTCAGGGTCTTCTTGTTGTAGCTTTGCTATGTTCTTGAAGTCTTGCAAGATCTCGTTGCTTTCTTTGCTACTCATCTGCATAATTTTGATCTCATGGTGCGGACTGTATATCGTCTCGGGTATGTGACTCTCCGACCTCAATCTTGACAATAAGTCACTGAAGATGTTCTCCTTCCCCGGGATATGTTTGACCTCTATGTCGTATGACATGATCTCATGTATGTACCTTGAGATTTTGGAGTTGGTCAGCTTGCATTTTTGAATGAAGGACAGGCTTACGTGATCTGTATATATAATTATTTTATAAAGATATATATATTGTCTGAACTTTCGCAACGCAAAATGGATTGCACCTATTTCCAGTTCGGTTATGCATTATTTTGTTTCATTTTCTGACCTAAACTTTGTTCTATATCCTGTTTCAATTCTATGTTATTTTGTTTCATTTTCTGACCTAAACTTTGTTCTAGTCTTTCAAACATCATCATCATTAACCTTTGGTCTTTGCTTATTTCCGCCTGTTCCGCACCTTCTGATCCTTCCTGATAACTAGGCCTATCTGCCCCTTCCCCCACTCCTGTTTCTATCTCTTTTCGCGACATTTTAATTCCTTTATCTAATTCACTTAATGTTGAAAGTCCTGCTACTTTTCCACTTCTAAGTAGCATTAATAAATAAAAATAAAATAAAGACAAATTTTGGATCCTACTTTTTTTTCTGCTGGTTCTTCGTCCGGTTATTTACGTCTCCTGGGTAGTTGACTTCGCCAGATGATCTCCGGTGTTTTTCCCACGTTGATTCTCCGTGTATCGATGTTTTGACGGATCGTTGATATCAAACGATGTTCAATGGCGTCTTTCTCCTGCACGATGAGATAGCGTCCTTTTGATATTAGCACTTTATTCTCGTAATTTTGCATTCCATTCTAAATTCGAGCTCCACGTTGGGCAAGCCATTTGTGGCGGGGTTTTATTATATAAGGTGTTCATACATTAGCGTGAATATAGCAGCAAATGGAGCACTGTTTTTGCTAGAAGGTGGAAAGTTTGTTAGAGCAGACGCCACTTTTATCTGCAGGGAAGGTGGTCGTAGAATGGAATGCAAAAGCCAACGTTCTTTTCTCACAAACACATTTATTAGTTATTTACACTTCTGATCATATTTACAATTAATTAACGACTTTTAAAATTGGATAGCGTCCATGCCGGTTAAAAGTTTGTGTGTAATTCACATATTCACACGCCATCAACAATTATACGTCCTTACACTTTGAAGTCACAGACGCTAATAATAAACTAGTCCTTTGGCGTCTCTATGACGCAACACCGCCATTCTTATGTATTCATCCGCGCAACAGTTCTCATTGGTCGAACTCAAACAGTTGAGAAGACATTGTCTATTTTGAATATTGAAAAAAATAGGTCCCTGATACATTCAAATTAAAAGAATTAAAAATTTACACACTCTTACAAAAATATTTACATGAACAATTTTCTATTAGTCAATATTCTGTCTCAATGCGATGGACGCTATCTTTTGAGATGTGTGTCTCCCAAGCTGCTCGTCATAGGATTGAATTAGGGTTTCCTGCAACTGCTCTTCTTTTCCAGGGTGGGTAGATGTCTGTGGTCAAATTTATCTCTGATGCAAGCAATGGTCCGGTGCGTTGGTGGCGGTCTATTGAATTCCCTTCTGAACTGTCTTTGCACTTCTGTGGCACATTTGGTTTTCCATAACATTTATGGACAAACTCTCTCTTCAAAGCTAAGTTGATCTCCTGCCATGTTCTTACATTAGTTACACCTGAAAAACAAAAAAGTCAGCAGATTATGGGTAGTCAGTCTTTAATTACATTTTTCTTCTATAATTCAAGTCCTTAACTTGTTTCTGTGTTCATAAATAATGAGTTTATAGTCATTCAAAGTGCTAGTACATTTTTTGAGACACCCTGTAGATTTTGTGTAGAATTTGGGCTGAGGTTCAATGTTAGAAAGTTGAAAATAGTAGTATTTAAGAAGGGGGCTAAGTTAAGAAGGGATGAGGGTTACTGGAAGTGGTTAACGAATTTGACTACTTGAGGATCAGGCTGTCAAGCAGGGGAGGATAGGAACCACAAGTGAGCAATGTCATTGATAAAGATAAAGTAGTTATAAGAGCTATTAGAACGTGTTGAAACAAAATTCCAAACTTGCCATTAAAATGGGTAGAGAGAATGTATGAGGCAGTAGTGGAAACAAAAATTTTACATGGAGTGAAGGTTTGGTGGGCTTCAAAGGGCTGGTAGAAAATTGATGTAATACATAGAAAGATTTTTAGAGAGGTGTTGGGGCTACTCAAAGCTTCACCAAAGGGAGCAGCATTGGCAGAGTTAGAGTGGGAAGAAAAGGTTTGGTGATGAAGAAAATTTTAAAATATTGGTAGAGTTTAAAGTTAGGGGAGCACATGGTTCAAAAAGAGTATGAGATGCCAAATGGAAGTAATGAATCTAAAATAAGAACAAATTAGAAACTAAAAGCTTTGAAAATGAGGTGGAAGCACCTTGAAACTAGTTAGCAGCATTTAAAGCACTTGCAGCAATTACTAAGATAAGTGAAACTTTTTAGTTTCCAATTTGTTCTTATTTTAAATTCTGTAGTTTCACTGTTAATATCTTCAATTTTCTTTGACTTTTTGGAAGTAATGAAATTTAACAGTTGGTCAGACAAAGTACAAAAAGCTGAGATTGGAGAGCACTGGAAAATGGGAGTTCAAAATAGAGGACGATTTTGGACAAAGTTAGGCAATGAGCTGAAGATATAGAGATGCAATAGATTTGGGCTAATTTTAGAGATAAAGGGTTCTCTAAAATTATACCGGATAACTAAAAACAATGGGGAGGAGAGAGAAATATGTAAATTTTTTAGTAAATAGGAGAGAGGAGAGCTGGCTGGGATGCAATCAAGAGCATTGTTTTTAAAAGGTTTTAGAGAAGATAATGAAAAATTAGTGTTAGGAGCAGAGCCAGAGGAAATATTCCATTCTTTTTAGAATTTAATGGGGCAAAGGATTGGAGGGAGGATATATTGGAAGCAAAATGGGACAAATTGTACAAGCAAAGTACTGCAAATAAAATAGGAGAATATTTAGGAAGTGTAGAGAAAAATGTGTAACAGACCCCACTTTTTAGAGTTCCTTGTCTTTATCTACTACCCTGACCCAAATAACCAGAGGGTTGATTGTAGTGGACTCCTACATTAAGACTAAATATGTTAGGTATGTATTTAATCTTAGTAATTACATATAATGACTGCCTCTTTAGCATAGTGGTAGCACACCTGCCTCTGGCACGGAGGACCCAGGTTTCATCCCTGGTACTGATGTGGGGATTTTTGCCCTGCTGGGAGGTCTGGCACGGGGTGCACTTAGCCCCATTAGGTCCCTGAGTGGCCAATAGAGGAGCTACTTGATTGAAAAGTAGCAGTCCCCGGTTGAGAAGACTGCATAACTGCCAGGAGGGATTGGGGCGCTGACATCCCGCCTCCACTACTGCACCCCACCCATGATGCCTGTGGTGGGCAGAGGTGGAGGACGCTGTGGTCAAGTGGTAGCCCTTGGCCCAGATGAGCTGTTGTGCCACAGGGTTATGTTTCAATTACATATAATAAGCCTCTTACTATATTTTCTTTGTGGCCAGTATTACAGTCTCAAAGATTAGTATGTATGATTGAGAAAAGCAAACCATGAAATTAAATGAATGAAGGATATTTTTTGGAGGAGGGAGGGAATGGGGTATGATAGATTGGACAACCTTCCTCATATAAACTAGGCATATAGGCTGAGAATGAAGTCTCGGGTAGGTAAGTCTTCCTGTATGAATAGGGAAGCTAACATGCTTGGCTATAAAGTATTTCGCACATGAAGCAATCTTTCTTCCACAATTGCTGGGAGAAACAAGGACCAGAGCAGAAAAAGAAGTTAAAACACACTTTTTCAAATGCATAATGAATGGGAGGCTTTCTGGGTTCCAGGAATGCCAACAGAGTAATTGGTCAAATTTAACCCTGAGGCAGGCACACTGAAGATAGTTACGTTAGTGGGAGCGTGCAGCATTCAATGCTGCCTAATTTTAAATACCATTTACTAACAGGCAAATTTTCTAGTTTTCTGTTAGAATTAATGTTGGAGTTATAAACAATAAGTAAGATAACTCCATGATTCAAATCCTGACTATAGCATTGGATTATTCAGTCCAGATTGTACCTCTCTCAAATAAGATCATTGTTTATGACAGTGTTTAATAGCATCTGTATAGAAATACATAAGACGAAGTAAATGAAAATGCATGGAATTTATTTAAGTGTGGCAGGCTTATTGGAATTATACTTCATAAAATAATTATGTCCACAAAATGGAACAAGCATTTCGTGTATGGTTGTAAATTCCCCTGTACCAGTGTTCGAATCAAGATTTCTGACGAGGGGGGGAAGCTTAAGTTTGTGTTATATTTATTACAATAATGGTAGTAATATTAGTGGTAGTAGCATTGGTGTGTTATATACATAAAACATATGTAGCAGCAGCAACAGCAATATGCATTTTACTGACTTTAAGAACACCATGATTTTATATTTCTGAGCAGTACAGGCATATAACTCTCCCAAAACTGTTTGATGAAAGTCAGGGGGATTTGTTTTCCATTTTTCAAATCTAGTTTTGTCTACACATTAGTGTAATGCACTTATTCTCACTATTTTGACTAACACATGTCACTTCCAATGCTGCAGTTTTAACCTGAGATGCTGCAACATTAACATTACTTGAAGTTGAAGCCCGGAGTACATCACTGTCATTACTTTCTGTAACTTTTCACTTTCTTGTCACAAATTTATCCATGCTGATGAACAAGAAACTGAACTGAATACTGCACACTACAATTGTCATTGCTGGAATTGTGACCCTGAATGCCAACCTAACTAATGAACCCGAGAGTTGTTTATTGTATACTTTAACATAGTGTAACACGAGTTTCGTAAGCTTCTCCGCAAATGTTGTTCTGCTGGTTATGTTGCCAGCTTACCTCTTAATGTTATTTGTGCTATGTGTACTTGCTGCTAATTTCTCTTAATTTCAGTTAAAAATCATACAAGTCACTAGTTTTATGTTGGAAGTAATGAAAAAAGTAGTGTAGAAGTAGATAAACCTTTACCTAGGAGTGCTGTGAAATCTGCTATGACATTGTGGTTGCAGAACAAAGGGGTGCAGTGTTCTATGCGTAAAACAGATCTTTATAGGATGATTGAAACAAAAAAAACCTAAAGAGGCTTTTAAAGTGGATGCATTTTTGGTGTCATTGGGGCACACTATCATTTGCTTGCTCCCATACATGTGTGATCTCAATCCCATAGAACTAGTTTGGGCCAAGGTAAAATGAATAGTTAAAGAAATGTAATATGTGGCTTATCTTTATAGGAGTTGCATGATACAACAACGCTAGGATATATCACTTGTAATCGAAACAGACTGGCAGGGTTTTTTAAAAATATAGAAAAGTTAGAAAATGATCAGTCTAGAACAGTTACAACCTCATGTGGTTAAAACATGAAGGCTGATACTCAAGATTAAAATGATAAATAGTTAAGACATTAAAAAGTGAACAACTGGAAGAGAAACTTGCTTCTGGTGTTTACATATTGGTAGAAAGGCAAGAAACAGAAGTAAGACAGAATTGCAAGTCCAGGTTGGAGTAAATTTAGTTGTGTTGAGGAGACTACAGGTTCCTCATGTGAAAGGTATTTTAGTTCTGCTGGATTTATTTTTGCTGAAAGACAGTGTAATTTTGATACTCACCACCTCATGTTCTTGTATCAAAATAAAAAGCATTAAAATGATTTAACTTAGATTCCATATGCGAGGTTGTTTGCTGCTTGTTTCAGTTTAATTTTTGTAATGCAATTTATGTCACTGAATGAACTGGCAAAAAGAAACCCAAAGCAGCTATAAAATGAAGAATCCATATGCATAAGATGTATTTTTCTCTTATCTTAGAATAAAATATGTTCATCATATGTTTGTTTGCAAATTAAAATTCTTTTATGCTATTAGCATTTATAGTAGGTATGCATTGTTATTTAATTACCAAGTAATAAGTACCTATTATTATAATTTCACTTAATTATAAAAAAGTTGGTTTTGAATAGAATGGAAATAAATGTAATATTTATTAAAGCCAGTGGAATTCAAATCTGTGTTTATTTCATGAACATATTTTTACTAGTTTATACTATTTAGAGAGATAAGTTGGAGCGAAACCACAATATCATAAATTATATTGAGTTAATGTTTCTAGTTTTATCAATGCAGTTTTTGGACCAAACTAAGATAAGCCAAAAACATAAGGTAATCAGCAAGAGACGTATACTGCAACTTGCAGCAGGCAAGATCACTGCACTGTGCCATAAACACCAGCAATACCAACAGACTACTAGAATCGCACTAACCAAACAAGACAAGCTTCTCAAGAAACAGGTTTGCAAGCCTCTTGTTTCTATACCAAAACAAACGAAACAACACGAGAAAATGGGTGAAAGTGCAGTACTCTGGATGTAACTGAATTCACTGTAGAAGATGGTCAAGGAGGCTGTGACCCAGGGGGGCCTCTTCCCGCTTCCCGCACAATCGCTCTTCCTAGAGCTGTCTGCTGATGACGTAACACGGGAGGCACGCAGTACCGATACTCACACATGCAGCTTACCTTTTACGATATAATTCAAATCCCATCATACTATCTAAGTATCTCTACTCTACTTACCTTGTTTTCTAACATAAAATGTCAACGTAGGCATTTTAATTGAAAACAAAGCTCTCATTTGGTAATATTTTGTAAAACAGAAATGAAAATTATCTGTAGGAAGAAGGAACAACAGTGTGCCAAATAATTGTGCAATTATTACTTTGTTAAGAGCTCCCAACACACTTTTTTCACTTTCTTCGACATTTAGATTATAATTGCAATGCAGCCTTTACTAAAAGGCCTTTTAATAATTTAATAAACAAAAACAGAATGTGAGACTGACATTCTTTCCCTATTAAGGCAGTATTTTATTGCCTGAGCTATTCTTCTAGAAAATAACTGGGTGGTCACTCTGTTTTAGCAATATAAAAACACAACATAGAGGAAAATGAAATAAATAACACAATTACGACAGCTATCATTTTTTAAAGTACCATTGTATTTTAAACGGAGAGAGAGAGAGAAAGGGGGGAGTGCAAGGTTTACCTATTGCTTTCGCCTACTGAATCCTTCTTTATAATGTGTAATGAAAGTTTATCACCGTTAACATGAATATATAGAAGGATAAGGCTTGGTAAGAATACTTTGTACAAGAGAGAGCAAAGGAAATCATTTGTATATAGCATATCAGATTTTTATCATTAAAATATATGCGGTGCATATTTTAATACATTAAACAACTATAAATGATTTTAGTTATACATGTTGCGCATTTTCATAGATGACCACAGTGATCAAAACTAGAGAAAATCTTATTTGAGGTTGTAAAATAATGTAATTTAACTGCAAATTAGTTTATTGATGTGATACCATCAACGTATTGTATAATTGCAATGTTATTCCAGGAAGTATTGTTCGTACTTCTCAAATGTGAAAGAAGTGCTGCATAGCTATACAGGAAGTGTCCTTAGCTGTTTGTTCATATTATACCTGAATTTCAGTACGGTTTGGGATAAGGCGGTGCACACTCTTTGACAAAACAAAGGTAATTGTATTTTGCTTCCTTTTATCTTTCTGTTCATCTTAAAAGGGTTGGAGTCATTCTGTCTCAGCCAGGATGCATTTAAAATGGCATGAACTAGTATAATAAAACATGCCAAATTGCCCTATGAGATGTATTTTGTAGTACGTGTTAACGCACTAATTTCTAAGACAAAAAATTTCGTATTTTCTGGAAAACATCTTGAAGTCATGCCTATCCAATTATTTCGACAAATCACAGAACAATATTTTAAATAATATCTTTATGTGATTCACTATACTGACCAATCAGGTGCCCCTATTTTGCACTCCAGGACAGTTGCAAACAATGCTATTTTCGATCACCTAGTATGTAGTTAGTTTTAGTTGATGCTATTTGGAAATACAAGTGTGTGCATTCGTGAGAAAACTGCATGTTTCGAAAAGCACACTTAACTGTGCTGTTGCTCAGTGTAGCAATATTGGAACAAAAACTTCGGGAATAACGTATCACCAATTTCCAAAAGATGACAAAGAAAGGCGTACATGGATATCTCGATGTAAGCGGAGCGATATGTTCAACGCCGACAATGCTTGAGTGTGCTCCGTGCATTTTCGTCCTGAGGACTATCAACGGGACTTAAGAAATGAATTACTCAGATAGCCTATAAGAAAAATTTTACATGCCTATACGATGCCGTGTTTGCTGATACCCAACTGGCATGGTGTCACGCTCCCGGGTTTGAGCTCAGAAAACAGCACAAGCACTAGCCAAACTAATGAAAATGTATGTAATGCCAAACGTAATTGTTTATTTGGGCATGTTTATTGAAAGTAATATAAGAGTGTGTCTCATTAAGGGCAAATTGCAGCTTCTGAGGTAAAACAATATTTTTTATTCTTTTCATTGTTGAAAACTCCATTCTTTTCCACATCCATTGATATATGATATATGGGTGGTTGTACATTTGATAGTTGTCAAAATCCCATTTAAATAACATGCTGCATCTGCCACGCCCTATTCTGGTTTTTGTGATTTTTCTTTTGTCTTTTCTTTTTCCATTTTTGCATAACCTTTCATTGTGTACATGGAGGTAACATTCTCTCCAGAACTATTACATCTAGAAAGCGAAAATCTTCTAAAAGCGTTAAAACAGCATAGGAACATTAAAACGAGCGGAGCAGTTTTGTCATATTTTACATACAATTTAAAAACTATGTTATGCATTACAAAAACTGAATGAATTTTTAAAAACTACATATAAACAGTACTTTTCACTATAAAATTAGAATTTTGAAAAGCTAATCTACTCATTATTTATTTATGTCAACAAACTTACTGTTGGTGTTTTTAAACACACAAGCCGTGTGTGGGCAATGTTTGAGAGGTAGAACTGGAACTTAAAAATTCAATGCCACAGCTGGGATTTGAGGGAGGGTCTGTGGTTCAAATCCCAGCTGTGGCATTGAATTTTTAAGTTCCAGTTCTACCTCTCTAATCTACTCATTTTGTCATAAATGCTATTTTCTGGGTTCATCATATGTTTAAACTCATTAGAACAGAGGGATCTTCAAATAAGTGCACCTAAGTGAACATCAGCATACCAAAATTATTTTTTCTGTGTATTAATTTTAATTGAATGTCACATGCCTTGCTTTGGATCTACGAACTTGATTTTCACTTAAATTAATCCCCAAGTACTGTATAATGTGTAGTGATTATAGCTGTAATGGTTTAAGTGATGTTCACATTACAATACTCGCATGTTTTTCATGTGAAGATCAGTGTGCCCTTAGGGCACATTTCCAACTTCAATTTCTACCAGCGTGCACAGAATTTTAGTTAGAGGTATCACTTTTGGGAGCTATAGCTTAAAGCAGAAATAAAAAAGGAAAGGGTAAATGGAGAGCTTTTGTGCCTATATTATGGAATTAAGTTATGGCAATTTTTGATGTGTGTAAATATACATTGTGAAACATTTTTCACTTTTCATAAAAACGTTAAGCATTTTAATGAAGTTGAACCAAGTATCTCTGTGTAATTACTTGTACAAACATGTAGATATAATAAGGTAAATTTCCCAGTGAGCAAACTGATATTTTAAAAGGTTAAGGTGTGTTGGAGTGATGAAAGCACTTACTGGCATGATTTGCTCTAAATTTCCTGAATTGGATGAAAGAATTGTTTCCCTATATGTCAGGACCCGCACTTTCATTAGGATACACATTTGAATAACAAATTAAAATCTGTAATGATGACAAAAAGGAATGTGAGGAAGTGTCAGCAGTGGGCGTCAGCTTCTTCTTCTGCAACAGCATAACCAAATTTAAGTCTACTTTTAAGATCAGACAATAATTTATTACTTCTTATTTTGATTGTAGTTTTGGTGGCGGTGGTAAAATTGGTTTGTAATTAGTAGAATGTGTTAACGAAAGTTTTTAATGTGTTTTCAGTGTGTTTTCAGTTAAGGTATCTTTTATACCACATATCATTGCATTTTGCTACACTTTATTAATTATTGCTTAAGTGTTTATGCAGTGGAACTGTCAGTCAATGCTTTAAATGGTATGTGTCAAAATGGGTTTAAAGCGCTCACTTTCAATTGCTGTCTGAACTGCGTGCACTCGCTGACCTCCATGTTACATGTGTTGCTTGCAACCAATGGCAGCAATTGTACCGGAGTGGCCTACCTTCTTTCTACTCTACTTACCTTGGCTGTGACCCATAACAGACTATTTCTTTCAAGTATCAGGCTTGAAAACAAAAACAGATGACTCCTAGGGGTTGCATGTGCATGTGCTTGTGCTTCCATTCTGAATTTCGTTTCTATTGTTGAGAGCAGCATTTAGTCTAAAATCACAAACAGTAACCCCACCTTTTACTTTCTTTACTATGTATGCATAGTAAGTAGAAGAAATATTGTTCCTACCCAAAAATTTGATACTGAGATTTCTGTGGAAATACATGTTTTGAAACCCCCTGAATCCAAAAACGCATTTTTAGAAAAAGGTATTTGTATGCAACTGTTAACAGCATAATTCTTTATCTAATTATCTTCCCTGCATGTAGGACTTACACCACCTAGGACTTACAAGCCTGTGCCTAGGGTCAGACACCTGTTGGGGAGCAGACAAACCTATGGACCAGATAGAGTGAAGACCTGGAAGCGGGTGGTCAGCTCAGCACCAGGTATGCGTGTAAGTGGATGATATGAAATGCAGGTGATGGAGAAGGTGATGATGGAGTAGTTAGTGGAATGAGTGGCAGGGTAAACCAAATAATCTAGAGAAAACCCACCCAGATACCACTTCGTCCACCATGAATACCACATGCGGGTCCCTGGGATCAAACCCAGGCCACCTTGGTGATAGGCAAGCAGTTTAACCACTTGGCCACAATGCCACCACTGTTAACAGCATAATTTAAAAATAAAAATCTGTCAAATACCAAACGTGGTATGGGTCATTCCATATGAAATCAGTGGAAAACCTTCAAAATTTATTTTTAATTAAAACTGATTGTCCTTAAAGAGGCTGAAGATGATATTTATTGCATTTTAAAAAATACCTACATTTATGTGGTATTTATAGGAAGAGATACTAGTTTACACTCTAGTGGTACCACCAACAAAATGTGAGAAAATAATTCTAGAACTTTGCAGTGAGAGTAATTTTCACCCCCTGATATAATATCTACACTCACTCCTGATCACAGCAGTTTGTCTAAACAGTGCATGGTACCCAGTTGTACTGATGGCCATGTATAAAGTGTGTAGGTTACATTCAATTAGTGCCAGTGAATAACTCCAAAAGAGGTAAGCAAATATATTAATTTAGACTAAATACATAGCATTAAAGTGGCATAATCTAAGCAGGTGTACAGTATACATGTATAATATTCTTATTTATTCATTCAATTATAGGTTTTTCAACTTTACAGAAGTAGTTGCTGTTTTAAGAAGATAATGCAATGGCTATAATAGCACGTGCTACTGATCTTTACAGTATTTATAAGTATTATCATTCCAAAGGACATTAAATAAATAAACCCCTAGCACAACAGCCCATGAAGGGTCAAGGCTTGCCGCCCAGCCGCTGCGTCCCACATCTCTGCCCACTACAGACGTAATTGGTAGCGTGCAGTACTGCATGGTGGGACATGGTCAGCACCCTGAGCCCTCTCGGCCAGTTATGCGGCCTTTGTGACCTGGGGCCGCTACTTCTCCATCGAGTAGCTCCTCAATTGGTCCCCCTGGGACTTACGAGGCTGAGTGCACCCCATGACCTCCCAGTGGGGGAAAAATCTCTATGCTGGTACCGGCGATCAAACCCAGGTCCTCCACGCCAGAGGCAAGCGTGCTACCAACTGCCTACAGAGGCAGCCCCAAAGGACATTATTTATGATGTATTTAATTCTAAGATGACTTTTTGTGTGAAATGACATATTTTAATATTTATTATAATAAAACCTGCTTTGTGCAGAGGTATGAAATTTCACAGAAATTGTTGGATAATGTAGTTCAACACACGCAAAATATCACTGATTTTAAAAAATATAAGGTAATTCATGTTTCCTGGTTGTTTTGAGATGGACTGACCCATATTTTAAGTTCAGCATCTTCCAAAAAAATCCTTCAACCAAAACTACCCTTTACATTGAAAAATTTTTGAAATTTTTTTTCTCTCAAACATAGTTCTTAATGATTTTGATTAAAATACCATTTGTTTAAGATATAAAATGCGTATATTAAGCCTTTAGGAAAAGCCTCTGAAGTCCTCTTCATTCTGGGTGACTTTTGCATAACTGGTAAACCATAAGAGATAGACAAAATCTTTCTGCACAAAAAATTTAGATCTTGTTAAAACACACAATTTATGAGGTGGAATCAGGACTGAAAAATTCAATGGCCTAGCCAGGATTTGAGCCACGGATCTTCCGCTTATTGAGCGGCTGCTTCAACCACTAAGCTACCATGGCCAACTTGCCAGTATGACACTAAATTCCCCAGCCAATTCATGCTTTCCCGGTTAGACCATAAGGGAATCTCAGATCAGAGATAAATACCCAAGGGCCACGATTGATTAGGGATCCACCACAACTGTTTATGCAGAAAGTCTCTTTCAGCTATTGCAAAAGGGTGGCAAAAGTTCTTACCTGTTTGTGGTGTATATTGTAGTGTAGCTATTGGCAAGAAAAGAGAGAAAGTAAGTCATCAAGTTATGCTAAAAATTGAATTAAACAACTGGAAAGGTGCAATAATCGTGTTAGTTGTACCCAGACTTATCACAAATATCATCATTGGTAGTGATATACTTATCATTGGAGTGGCGTGTTAGTTTTCAAAAATAAGTTATTAATAATTAAGGGAAATGATGAAGAGATCATTATTCCTTTATTAGAGTGAATCAGCGACATAAAAGAAAATAGAAGCTTAAAGGAATTAGAATTAAATGATAAGATATTTTTTATTGAAAGTATATTGATCAACAAATTGAATGTCGTAATAAGGATTGATGTTCATAATGAAAATGAAGCATTAGATGATTTTAGGTCTACTAAGACGTGCAACAATATATTTTGTTTTAGCTGCAAGGATAGTGGCACAGCGTGCGCTACCTCGAACAATGCAAACATGAAAAATGATTATGTGTAATGCAAAGGTGCTAACATAGAAGGGATTATAATGAAAAAATTAAAGAGACTTACAATATTTCCATTTCACTACAAAATTGTTTATTCAAGATTTTAATGTGAAATAAGCATGTCTTTTCTAGGAAGCCAGGTAGATGTAACAATTATACACATCACTTCAAGGTGAAGGATATAAAACCATATTCACACAGATGTAGACCAATTCCGAATTCAATTAGAAAACTGGTGGATGATGAAATTAATGGAATGCTAAATGACATCATAGAAATTCCTGACTCGCCATTTGTGAATACCCTTTGTTGGGTACATAAGAAAAATAATAAATTTAGAATGACAACTGATGCTCGTACCATTAATGCATTAATGTTTCCAGATCATTTTAGATCACCAGGGGTAGATCAAATCCTCGGAAGAATTTTGAAGGACATATGAGGCGCTTAGAGTAGTAAGGGCGTATGCGCCAAAGTACAAATTTTTTATTTTTCTTGCAATATATAGTATGAAGCCTACTCTTTAATGTCTGTTAATTGTGAATAGTTGATACGCCCTGGATATGAACGAATTCTCCATTTGAATACAGCATGGTGTTAGGTCTTACGCGCTTCAGCCGAATCTCGAGAATAGCAAAGGCATAGGAGCCAACCTGCCGGCCGGAGCCAGCTGCTATGCTATGACAGTTGCTCTTGAAGAGAATGTAGCAATAAATCACTTAAGAGAGGGTGCTGTTTATTTTCAAACCTTTACCCCTCATAAATTGTTATTCCTTAACCTTTTATAAATTTTTGTGGTTTTGTAAATGGTTTTTGCCTGGATGTACTCCTGCCTGTACGGAGTATCATTTTAGATCAGTCTGTAGCTTTTAAAGAAACCTGTAACATCTTAGTGGCTTGCAACTCTTGATTTAAGTTTAGTTTAGTATTGTGTTCTTAAAGTTGTGTTGTTTACAAACGATACCATTGAACAAACTTTTAGTGTATTTAGCTTAATGATTTACTTTTATTAAGCATTATGAGTGACACAGACAGTGATTCTATTTCGCAGCACATAAGTCATCTCAGAAAATGCTGCGTGCAGAAAAATCATTGGAAAGTGCATGTGGCCAAGAAGAAGAGAAATACAGGTGAAGAATATGTAAGTTTAAAAACCAAACATGTAGTAAATGCAAAAGAAGTAGGGCCTGCTTGTCAGTGTGGTTGTTTTGACAAACTGGTTCAAGATAAAATTGATGAAATATTTAAAAAATTTTGGGAAATAGGGGATTACAACTTACAGAATAGTTATTTAAACAAACTAATGACAAGTGCGGATGTGAAAAGATTGCATGTGAAAGACTGACCTTCTCGTAGATTGTGCACAGTGGATTATAAAGTGATTCATGGAAATAAGAGTTACACTGTTGGCGCAGTTGCTTTTTTTAATATACATGGTTTGAGTGAAAAGAGACTGCGTATTGCTCATGAAAAATTTAGAGGAACTGGAACCATTGATGTAGATCATTGTGGTCATAAGGAAAAGACAAGAAGAATACCTGAATCAGACAGAGAAAAGTAAAGGCCCACATTGACAGTTTCCCTGCCTTATCCAGCCACTACAGCAGAGCTAAAAGTCCACACAGAAAATATTTAGCCTCTGATTTAAATATATCCACAATGTACAACGCTTATTGTGACTGGATTGTTGAAAACCATGCTGAAGATCTTCCAGTTTCTGAATCCTTTTACCGCCACGTTTTTAATTCCGAGTTTAATTTTGGATTTTCTCCTCCTCTGTCTGACACCTGCAACTATTATGACAAAACAAAGCGACAACTGGAGACAATGAAAGAAGACATCGATTCCAAGAAAATAAAAAATTAAAACAAGAAATGAGTGTGCATGAACTTAGAGCTAAGGTGGCACAAAGACTGTTAAAGCTAATGGCTGGTAATATAGATCCAACAGTTTCTGCTGTTGCAATAGACATGCAACAAGTTCTTCCAACACCAAAAATTAACTCGGGAATACAATTTTATAAGAGGAAGTTATGGACTTACAATTTCGATATTCACAATGTAAAGGACAGAACAGCTTCAACATATCTTTGGGATGAAAGTATTGGAAAGCGAAGCTCTGCTGAAATTTCAAGCTGCCTAATGCACTATATTGAAAATAAAATACCACCAGAAGTGAAGACTTATGCATTTTCAGCGATAACTACAGTGGACAGAATAAAATCTTGAATGTGGTTTTAACCTGTCTTAGATACATCCATGCAGGCCGATTCTCAAAAATTGAACATGTCTTCATGGTTTCCGGCCACTCTTATCTTCCTTGTGATCGTGATTTTGGAAATATAGGATTATATCTTAGGAGAAGAGAAGTGTTTACTGGGATTCAATATGCTCAACAAATAAGAATTTGCTGAAAGAAGAATCCTTTTGATGTCATTATGGTAAAGAGAGACCAGTTTAAAGATGTAGGAGTTTTACAACATCACATAACAAAGCAGCAAGTTCTGGGTGTCAAGTTTTCAGAGGGTAAAGTTTTATTTTCTCCAGTGACTACAAAATGGGTTTTAGCATTAAACCTAGTTATAGCAGAGAACCTTATCCGTAAATCTGCAAAAAGGACATGTGAAGAGCTACGATCATCATTTTAATCTTTCAACAGTAAGCCTAGCGAATAAGTACACTAAGCCTGTAGTTATTTCACTAGAAAAACTTGCAGATCTTCGCTCACTTCTTCCTTACATTCCCGCAAATCATCATGCATACTTCAACAGTACATTTACTAATCAAGAAACCATGGATCACACACCAGAGGTAGAAGAAGAGACAGCAGTGGATGAGGATACTTTACATTACTAACATACTCTGGTTCCTCACGGCACAGCACAGCTTGGACCAGTGCTTAATCATCTTCGGTGAGCTAAACATACTTCTTTTTAACTTACTTCTTTTTATTCACTTTAGAAGTATTGTTTGTTAGTATTAGAACAAATATTTACTAATATTAGTTAAAAGTATTGCTTGCAGAATGCTAACTTTACAAGTAAATGTTTTGGCTATAACATGCATGAAAGCATACGTCATTTAAATTATATTGTTGATGAAATTAACCTTCTGAAATCTTACATATTTGCCAGATAGAATGTTAAACTCCTAATTAACAGTATTAATGTATTAGATTCACATCTAAGCAATTTTTAATCTCTTTATAGATGATTTTAATACGATTTGCATAGTAAAACTTTAATCGCATTTTTCTCAAAACTAGCTTTTGGCGCATACGTCCTTGCTATTCTAAGCACCTCATATCTGTTTATTTTCACACACTGTGCCATAAAAACCATGTAACATGGGTACCACATTGCAAAATTATAGAAGACTTACCAAATAATACCACCAATATTACAACTTCTTTCTCACCTGTTAAATTAATGACCAATCAGGAACCTAAACCGATTGTTCCCAACCTTCCTGAAATGATTTCTATATCAAAAGAGCTAACGGAGGAAGAAATGTGCTACATATCTTTCCAAAGGATACAGAAAAGAGCCAAAAAGAGAAAAATAAAGGTAAAATGTTCAAAACATAAGTGGGAATATGAAATTGGAGATAAAGTTTTGGTACGTGACCGCAAAATTTCAAAAGTCTCACAGAAAAGGACTTACAAGTTAGAACTTTTATACAAAGGACCATATACAATAACAAGCAAGCTTGGGAAACACACCTATGAACTTTATGACAGATTTTAAGAGATGTAGAATGAGAACAAGAAGAAGAAGAAGGAGGAGGAGGAGCAGGAGGAGGAGAATAATCATAATCATCATTGTCGTCGTTGTCGTCGTCATCATCATCATAATAATGATTTTAAAATATTGACAAGGCAAATAACCAACACCCCATTACAATACTAAAAGTTATAAATTGTAATCTTGTATCATTATTCATGTAGAACCATTTTAATTCCACTAAAAAAGAAATATGTAATGTAAATTGAAGTATATCAATTTAAGAATAATATTAGCAATAAAAAATCTGATGTGTTGCACTCACATGACTTTCTTCACTCTTGTACTAACCATTCTTATAATCTCTTATTCCTCTATCTTCTTCATGTTAGTTGAGAAAAACTAGGCTTTGATCGATAGTCAAATCATTTAAAGCTTTCAAATTCTGCTCTCTTTGCATGGTTAACATATAAAAAATGAATAGCAATGTTCCATTTGACAGAAGTATAAGTTCTCCAAAACTTACACAAATAACAAGGAATATCTTCGAAATGGTTCAATCTACCAAAAAAATAAAAAATTATTTAGACATAAATTGTGTGTTTTAGCAAGGTCTACATTTTTTATTATAGTAAGATTTGGTCTATCTCTTTACCAGTTATGCAAAAGTCATCCAGAGTAAATAGGACTTCGTGGGCTATTGACAGAAAATTCAAAATATACATTTTATTTGTCAAAAAATATCTCAAACATATGGCATTTTAATCAAAATCATTTGAGCCATTTTTCAAGAAAATAAACATTTTGCATGTAAAGGGTAGTTTAGGGTGGAGGAATTTTCTTCAAAATCTTCATGTCGCATCCTTGAAAGACATTAAACTTAAATACAAACTTTAGTTTTCAACCAACTTTTCGTTTTTCAGTTATGCTGTCCACAGACACACACAGACACACACACACACACACGCACACACACAGACACACACACAGCTTTTTCTAAACATGCTTTTTTTTGGATTCAGAAGGCCTCAAAACGTATATTTCTGGTGAAATCTTGACATCTAATTTTTGGGTGGAATACAATACTTCCTCTACTATACTATACTATACATTGTAGAGAAAGTAAATAAATTTAGTTTTAAAAAGCTAACAAATACACGCTTTTATAACGAACCAAACTAAAAATTAAAAAATAATTTTTAAGCATGAAGAATTTGTTCTATAAGGTCAAGTTGTTCATTATATTTCAAAATTTTGTAATAAGTTTAAATTATTTATTACAGCTTCACGGGTGATCAGCCGTGTGAGATTTAAAAACATTGAGCTTTTGGCCATTGTAAACTCTATGGCCTTCGTCAGAATGAAAAATGACCGTTAGCTTTCCGCTCCCCATATATATACAATGTAAGGTGGGAGGGGGCTGCGTTGCCCTGGCCAATGAGCGGGTGACGATTTGTGATTGGCCCTGCTGTTTCGGGCTATCTTTGTCACCGGCCAGTGTTTTCTTGAGGGTCAGTACTTGGTCCATAATCACTGTAGTTGCTGTTGTGGATGTGTTTCATGGCTATTGTCCAGGCAGGGCTTAGTTGAAGTCTGCGGTCCCTGTTGTAATTGTTTGGATGTAGTTTGATTTGGATGGCTTCCTTAATGACCCTGTCCCAGTATTTATCTGTATGATCCAGAACTTTGATGTCTTCAAAGTTTATTTTGTGGACATACTCTATACAGTGCTCGGCCACTGCTGATTTATCTGGTTGTAGGAGCCTGATATTGCGTTGATGTTCTTTACACCTTTCTTCTATTGTGCGTCCTGTTTGGCCTACATACACTTTACCACATTCGCAAGGAATCCTGTACACTCCTGGGACCTTGAGCTGAAGTGGTTCTTTTACCGGCCTAAGGTATTCTTGGATCTTCTTTGGAGGCGTGAAGAAAGTCTTGATGTTATACCTAGCGAGTATGCGGGAGATCTTGTTTGAGACGGAACTGTTGAACGGTATGTAGGCTTCATTCGGCCAGCTATCCATCCTTTGAGTGAGGCGTTGGGGGTTGTTGCGATTGTTTTCAACCTTCTTGCGTGCCTTCTTGATGCCATTATCACTGCATCCGTTTTTTAGCAAGGTGTCTCGTAGGTATTTAAGTTCTTGGTTAATGTGGTCTTCATCCGCAATATCAAAAGTCCGGTGAAACAAAGTGGAGGTAACTGTCTTCTTTTGAGTAGGATGGTGGTGACTGGAGGCATCCAAGTAGCAGTTGGTGTGTGTGTGGGTTTCCTGTATACCATGTGACCTAGGCTGCCGTCTGGCTTCTTGTAGGCCAGAACATCTAGGAAGGGAAGTGAGCCATCGTTCTCAACTTCCACGGTAAACTTGATGTTTGCATGTAGGTTGTTGAGGTGGTCTAAGAAGGCGAAAATTTTCCCTTTCCATGTGGCCAGATAACAAAGGTATCATCCACGTATCTGAAGAATGCCTTTGGTTTGTCTGAGGTGGTATCCAGGGCAGTATGTTCCAAGCTCTCCATGAAAAAGTTGGCAATAGCAGGTGACAACGGTGAACCCATGGCTACACCATCCGTCTGTTCGAAGAACTGGCCGTTGTAATTGAAGTATGTGGAAGTGAGCGTGTGTCTAAAGAGCTGGGTGATGTCTTCCAGAAATCGTTCAGAATAAGAGCTTAGTGAGTCTTCTAGTGGCACTCTGGTGAACAAGGATTCCACATCAAAGCTCACCAAAATATCCTCCGGGTCCACTTTCAGCGCTGAAATTTTCTGGATAAAGTGGCTGGAATTTGCAACATAATGTTGACAGTCACCCACCAGCGGATTCAGTAGAGTGGTAAGATGTTTGGCAAGCAGGTAAGTAGGTGAGCCTATGGCATTCACAATGGGTCGAAGGGGTACTTCAGGCTTGTGAATCTTTGGCAGTCCATAGAGTCTAGGTGGAGCTGCTGCATGTGGAATGGTGTTTTTCTGTACTACAGTGGTTAGGCTGGAGATCTTTATGAGATTTGTAGTTATTCTGGTGATCTTGGTCGTCAGGTCCTTATCCAGTTCCTTGAAAGAGGGATCTTCGAGTAGTTTTGTAATTTTCTGGTGATAATCCATGGTCTCCATGATAACCGTGGCATTGCCCTTGTCAGCAGGAAGCACAGTTAGAGTTGCGTCTTGTCGCAGTGCTTTCAGGGCTCTAAATTCAGCAGATGAAATATTGGTCCTGGGTTTCTTGGCTCTTGCTAATGTAAGGCTGACTTCGGTGCATACTTCTTCAGCTATGTCTGCCAGAAGACTAATTAGTGCCTGCTCAGTGCCACTGATGAAATCCTTGGTCGGTATGGATCTGGGTGCTGGGGCGAAATTGAGTCCTCTTGCCAAAAATTAAAATTAAATTTAAATTAGTTTAAATTAAAAACTAATTTATATGAAAAAAATAATAAATTTTATTGTGAAACAGCATGAAGTGCCTTTTAGATATTTTTATATCTTTACTTCTACAAGCAGCTAACAATGAATGATTTATAACATTTGATATCAGGCACCCCATGGTTTTTACAATAAAATGTATTATTTTGTTAATATAAATTAGTTTTTAATTTAAACTTATTACAAAATTTTGAAATATAATGAACTACTTGACTTTATAGAACAAATTCTTCATACTTAAAAATTATTTTCTAATTTTTAGTTCAGTTTGTTATAAAAGTGTGTATTTTAGTTTTTTTAAAACTATAATTTATTTTGAACTTTTTAGTCTCAAATTTGTTTATTCAATCTTTTTCAAAATCTTTAATTTGAAATCTTTTAAAGATTTCTGTATTCGAAACTTCTTTCAAATATTTTTTTTTAAATTTTCAAGTCACTTTTTTTGGAACAGTATTAGAATACAATTACTGCTTTAACTACACTATCAGCTGTTGTGGACTTACTGTCCCTGGATAAACTTTGATCATCAATCCTTCCCCTGAACTTTTGTGTCCCTCTCAGGTCCTCTCTCCAGGCATCACCATCTTTCAACATTTTCAAGCAATTTAATTCCTTTGTCCAGTGTAAGCTGGGTCGATTTCTAAACTACCAGCTGTTGTGGGTATCTTGGCCCTGTATGAACTCCAGTCCGCGATATTTCCCCTGGGTTCTCATGTTCCTTTCAAGTCCTCCCTCTGGATATCTACGTCATCCAATATATAAATATGTATTTATTTAATTAAATCAATTTTCAGGGTACATGTAGAAATGTGCCTTAGCGACATCTAAGATGTCATAACTGTACCATTTTCTATAAGGTTAGCTTAGTCATTCTTTATCCTGATGATCCTGGTCAGGATATTGGGACAAATTCAAGATATTATGGTATTGTCATCAATTCTTGAAACATGTGCACATTTTTAAGTTAATCAGATGACTCTAAGTTGGTGAAAATTATGTAGAAAGATTCTTTTGCATTTATAAATTTAGCTGAGTCATTTTTATCCTGAAGATTCTAGTCAGCACATTAGGACAAGTTCAAGATATTATGGCATTGTTATCAATCCTTGACATATGTGCAAATGTTCAAGTGAATCAGACATCTCAAGTTGGTGGAACTTATGTTACAGTGTTAAATTTGGCCAAGTCACATTTTTATCCTGATATTGCTGATCAGGACATTAGGACAAAGCCAAGATATTGTATTGTCATCGTTCCATGATGTGTGCAAATTTTCAAGTCAGTCAGACGTCTCAAGTTGGTGAAAGTTACTTTACATTGTTAAATTTGGCCAAGTCACTTTTTTATCCTAATGATCCTTGTAAGGACATTAGGACAAAGTCATGATATTATTGCACTGTCATCAGTCCTTGATATGTGTGCAAATTTTCAAGTCAATCAGACGACTCTAAGTGGGTGAAAATTACATAGAAAGACTCCATTACATACATATATACGAGTGCATACATACGATTGAAGCTAATATAAAGCGTGTAAAAATACAATACTTGGATAACAATGAGGGGCACTTGAAATTGTTTTTGTGTAAGCCCTCTAAAACATCTACAATAAAACGCAATGAAACAGAAGCAACAAGAGATCGTGCTTCACTTGTTTCCCATAGTTGCAAAATAACAACGAATATTTTTTCCGAGTAGACCAACATTTGGAATCTTGAATTTGTGAAGTAAGAGGATATAACTGGCTAAAGTTTGTGGAAAAGCAAAAGCATAGAGCAGTGATACATAAATCAGTGTTAACTAGGTCTTCTGGCTGTGGCCGCCAAAGCCTGCGTAGTGAGTTAAATCATTATTTTCAAACTAAAAGTATTACAAAATAAAATAATTTAAATGGTTTATACAATTTAAAGTGTTATTTAAAACTAAACAGTCGTGTTTCTGATACTGAGAATAGCAAAGAATCTTTAAGCCACGACTGTGGCTAACTCGAGGCAATAGGAGCAATAATAAAGGAAAAAGTATACGTCAATTAATTCCTCTGCAGTCATGCGCCCTGAGACATGACCCAGCTTCAACAGCATCACATGAAGTAAATGAAGTATTTTTATGAATAGTTTTACAAGAGTTGAGTAGATGGGCATGTGTGTGGACACTGCAGATTTTAGTGTTTACTTTCTCTACTAAATACTCATATTTCTAGTAAGTAGAGGAAATATTGTATTCCACCAAAAAATTTGATATTGAGATTTTAGCCAAAATACAATTTTTGAGACTCCCTGTATCCAATAAAAGCATTTTTAGAACAAGGTCTGCATGCATGAGAGAGAACAGCGTAACTCAAAAACAAAAGTTGGTTAACATCAAACTTGGTATTTAAGTACAGCACCTTCGAAGAATCCATCACCAACATCTCCAAGAAAATCCCTCCACCCCAAACTACTGTTTACATGGACAAATTTTCAAAATTTTTTATTTTCTCAAAAACATCTCTAATGATTTTGATTAAAATACCATATGTTTCACCTATTTTTTCATGTCAAATGAAATATATATCTTGAACTTTGTGAAATAGTCCCTACAGTACAGTTCATTATGAATGAGTTTTCTATTACTGGCAAATAATAAGAGATAGGCGATATCTTACTGCACTAAAAAAAATGTAGATATTAAAATACACACTTTATTGCATAAATTGTTTTTTGTAGAGCTAACCATTTCCAAGATAATCCTTATTATTGGTTTGAATTTTCAAATACTTATACTTTTCTCAAATAGGAATTTGTTAATTGGTTTTTTATCTCTTGACTATTCAAAGAGATTGGTATTTCAAAGCCACTCTCTTTGCATAGTAGTACTACTTTGAAGTAGTATAAAACCAAAATATGAATTTAAAAATTAAGTAAATCAAAAAACAATTTTGAAACAATTTGTAAATGCTCAATAGTGAAAAAAGCTGCCGAAACCACCTTAGATGTTAAAGGTAGCATACAAATGGAACATTAAAAAGTGTAAACACATATCTGAAGGAAAAAATGTTCACTTTTTGGTTTTTATATAGCCTCTCAAGTTTTGTACAGGTAATGCTTATGAACGCCTACAACTTGGCCCTTCTTTCTAGTACCAGCTGAACAATGAAATCTGAACTCTCCTGCAATTAATAAACAACTGGATATTGCCGAGAAAAACAGTAATAACCTAAGGAAAATGGGACATCTGGCATTTCCTGCCCACATGAATACCATAGAAAACAAATATGCTGTGCACTCACATGACTTTCTCTACTCTTGTACTAATGATTCTTACAAACTCTTATTCCAATATCTTCTTCGTGTTAGTTGAGATAAACATTTGAAAAATTATCTTATTGTTTATTTCCTTGTAGGTGCAAGTGGAATAAGGGAATACAGTAGGCTTTAAGCAACAGTCAAATCTTTTAAAGCTTTGAGATCCCATTCTCTTTGCATGCTTAACATATAAAAAAATGAACAACGATGTTTCATTTCACGAAAGTGTTGTTTTCCAAAACTGACACAAATAACAAGGAATATCTCCGAAATTGTTCACTCTACAAAAAAATTTATCTGGACATAAGTTGTGTTTTAACGAGATCTACCCTCCAGACATTCTGGGGGTTGTGAGAGAGCTATGTGACTGCCAAAACATGAAAATATGGTGCTTTCTAAAAAGCGGTTACTTTTGCTGCTAATTCTCTCCAATTCTAGCGCCCCATCTCTTCATTGTCAGAAATCCAGCATTAGCAAACAACATTTTTGTATAGTAAGATTTTGTCCATCTCTGGCTGGCCGGCTGGCTGGCTGGCTAGCGGACGGACGGACGGACGGACTGATGACTGACGGACGGACGAACTGATGGACGGACGAACCGATGGACGGACTGACGGAGGGACTGACGGACGGACGGACGGACTGACGGACGGACTGACGGACACACACACACACACACACACACACACACACATGTCTCGACATTGAATTTTTGGGTGGAATACAACACTTCCTTCTACTTACCTTGGAGAAAGTAAAAAGAACAATTAACATACCAGAAATGATGTGAATACCAGAAATAATTTAAAATAGAGAATTATAGTGTGCTTGTGAAGTAATGTTTAAAGCAACATGATTACAGTGACTTTCAAATGGGCTGATGTTTTCCTTGAGTGCTACCAGGTTGGCAACCAATTGGAGCTCTGCTATTTTATCATTGCATTCATCCTAGGAGGGGCACAACACACACCAAGTGAATCCGTCTCATAAATACCATTTGTGTTAAGTCAAAATGTTCAAATTTTGCAAAAAGTAATCCATAAGGAAGGTGGGGACTAATGTTTGGAACACTTAAACCTGCCACCTTCCACGTGTGTTCACTGTAGCACTGTGGCAAAGCATAGGCTACTCCAGTGGTGAGGGTTGCAGGTTCCCTTCTTGCATGTAGCAAAATTTTTTTCCTTCTCTTAAGGATGTTGAAACAACACATAGCAGCTAGTTATTTTAAATATACTTATTTCATACACCACATTTGGTGAAGTTATGATAGTTATTATGATGCTTCTTTAATGGTTTATTCTACTGAATAGCAATGTGCTGCACATGAAAGCACATGGTGCGCAAATGCATCAGGCAGGCACAGTTCTCTCATACCGCACTTCATAATGGCAGAACGTGCACACAAAGACACAGGCACAAGGAAGCCGCCCCTTGCAGTAGTCAAGTAGGAGGTTTTTCTGCTTGTGTCAACTACAGAAATGGATGCAGCTTTAATTGTAGAAGCAGAAAGGAACCCTTTCCAAACTGCTTCTGAAATGAAGGCAAATTCAGATTTCCCTGGATCAACTCGAACAACTCTGCAATGTGTAAATGACGCAGGACTTCTTGTGCAAATGGCAGCTAAAAAAGCATCAGACAGATGATCACAGATTATTTTGCCTTGCGCTTGCAGAGGAAAACGCCAACTGCAACTGGAATAACGTGATATTCTCATATTCATTTTCTTCCTCACGTAAGGAAAAGGTGATTGTCTGTCATACAAAGGAGTCCCTATACGATGCAAAATAAGTGGCTTCACAATTTCATCATGGTCGTGTATCTGTATTGTGTTGGGGCTGGATATCAGGAACGGTCTAGGAGTGCTGTGGAAGTTTCATAATATGCTGAACAGTGCGCAGTACACAGTAATGTTTGAGAATATTTCGGTTCCCTCTGCGAGGATGGGATATCTAGATGGAATTATTGAATTCATACAGGATAATCATCCTGTCCACACATTTTGGAAGGTTTCAAATTGGTTCCCAGAGAGGCAGGATATCAGAGTGGTAGACGGGCCTCCCTGTTCACTGGATTGGAACCCAATTGAGAGTGCGTGGGCTGAGGTGAAAAGGGAGCTGTGCTCCAACTTCCCTGTAGCTGGGCAAAGGACAAAATATGGTCTCAGGGTACAAATTCAAGAAGCCTGGGACATTGTAGCTTCTCGTCCATATTATTGCAGGCATTTAATTTTGTCTATGCCCCGAAGGTTGAGGGCGGTTATATGTGCTGAGGGTTCATACACCTGATATTAATTATGTTTACGTTTTGTGTTTTTGTTTCAGAAGATGATCTTGCGTTAGAAGTTTATTTACATATAGTTTTATTAAACACAAGTGTTAATAGAATAATTATGTTTTTGTGTGCATAGATAAACCCATAACTTCAAAGTTATATTAGTGTTATATTAAGTTACATTAATGCAATATTATGTTCTACATATCGAGTCATAAAATTAACAAACATAACAAAATGACAAGTGATGTGGGATTTGAACCTAGGAACTTATGAGTGGAAGCAATGCCTTCTTAATCTCTCAGCCACGTTAACGTTATTCAGTATTTGGTTTCCAGTACTTATATGTTAACCATTGCGCTGTCAGTTACAGACCATTATAGTTCTTTTATGCGCATTGTGAACAGAGCTTTTACAAAGATACACGAAGCTCTACGATCGACACTTAGAATCTGGAGATGACTCATTTTTTTGTCCATGGATGTACATCTACTTGTAATTACACAGAACTGGAATATAAACTATTGACACGATGATGCTAAACCATGGGTGCACAAACAGCGCTCTTTGAGCGCGCATGCTCGGTAAGAGCGGGCGAGCCATAATGACAGCTCATAGAGCCCTGACTGTGTGATAGAGAAGGATGACGTAGGGCAGTTTTAAAGCAGTAGTCTAGTGCAGTGGTGTCAAGGTCACAGACCCCTCAGGGCTCAACTGTGCAACAGCTACATGCAGCAACCCAAACATGACGTAATACATATCAACACTAGAAGCTTTATCAATTGACACCTGTTTACTTGCAAGTTGGTCGCATTCACGAATAAAACCTTTCTTGGAGTGCGTACACCTTACGAATTTTTTTTCCTTCAGAATTGCCTACAAGGATACATATCACAGATACAAGTTGGATCTGCGAAGGGGAACAGTACATCTCACGCGTAAATAGAAAACTACTTGACGTAGTTATTAAAGTTGATTAAAATGGTTGCAACCTTCTGATGATTAGACTGAATTATAGTTACTATTAAACCTGCCGTTGCTCTTGGGTTAGCATTCTCAAACTGGAAAGTACACCACTTACGCACTTACATGCCCCTTAAAGATAGATGTTTTTATTACTTTTCAGTCCCAGATGTAAAAATGTCAATCTATTTTGAATGAATAAATAAATAAATAAATAAATAAATAAATAAATAAATAAATAAATAAATAAATAAATAAATAAGTAAGTAAGTAAGTAAGTAAGTAAGTAAGTAAGTAAGTAAGTAAGTAAGTAAGTAAGTAAGTAAGTAAGTAAGTAAGTAAGTAAGTAAGTAAGTAAGTAAGTAAGTAAGTAAGTAAGTAAGTAAGTAAGTAAGTAAGTAAGTAAGTAAGTAAGTAAGTAAGTAAGTAAGTAAGTAAGTAAGTAAGTAAGTAAGTAAGTAAGTAAGTAAGTAAGTAAGTAAGTAAGTAAGTAAGTAAGTAAGTAAGTAAGTAAGTAAGTAAGTAAGTAAGTAAGTAAGTAAGTAAGTAAGTAAGTAAGTAAGTAAGTAAGTAAGTAAGTAAGTAAGTAAGTAAGTAAGTAAGTAAGTAAGTAAGTAAGTAAGTAAGTAAGTAAGTAAGTAAGTAAGTAAGTAAGTAAGTAAGTAAGTAAGTAAGTAAGTAAGTAAGTAAGTAAGTAAGTAAGTAAGTAAGTAAGTAAGTAAGTAAGTAAGTAAGTAAGTAAGTAAGTAAGTAAGTAAGTAAGTAAGTAAGTAAGTAAGTAAGTAAGTAAGTAAGTAAGTAAGTAAGTAAGTAAGTAAGTAAGTAAGTAAGTAAGTAAGTAAGTAAGTAAGTAAGTAAGTAAGTAAGTAAGTAAGTAAGTAAGTAAGTAAGTAAGTAAGTAAGTAAGTAAGTAAGTAAGTAAGTAAGTAAGTAAGTAAGTAAGTAAGTAAGTAAGTAAGTAAGTAAGTAAGTAAGTAAGTAAGTAAGTAAGTAAGTAAGTAAGTAAGTAAGTAAGTAAGTAAGTAAGTAAGTAAGTAAGTAAGTAAGTAAGTAAGTAAGTAAGTAAGTAAGTAAGTAAGTAAGTAAGTAAGTAAGTAAGTAAGTAAGTAAGTAAGTAAGTAAGTAAGTAAGTAAGTAAGTAAGTAAGTAAGTAAGTAAGTAAGTAAGTAAGTAAGTAAGTAAGTAAGTAAGTAAGTAAGTAAGTAAGTAAGTAAGTAAGTAAGTAAGTAAGTAAGTAAGTAAGTAAGTAAGTAAGTAAGTAAGTAAGTAAGTAAGTAAGTAAGTAAGTAAGTAAGTAAGTAAGTAAGTAAGTAAGTAAGTAAGTAAGTAAGTAAGTAAGTAAGTAAGTAAGTAAGTAAGTAAGTAAGTAAGTAAGTAAGTAAGTAAGTAAGTAAGTAAGTAAGTAAGTAAGTAAGTAAGTAAGTAAGTAAGTAAGTAAGTAAGTAAGTAAGTAAGTAAGTAAGTAAGTAAGTAAGTAAGTAAGTAAGTAAGTAAGTAAGTAAGTAAGTAAGTAAGTAAGTAAGTAAGTAAGTAAGTAAGTAAGTAAGTAAGTAAGTAAGTAAGTAAGTAAGTAAGTAAGTAAGTAAGTAAGTAAGTAAGTAAGTAAGTAAGTAAGTAAGTAAGTAAGTAAGTAAGTAAGTAAGTAAGTAAGTAAGTAAGTAAGTAAGTAAGTAAGTAAGTAAGTAAGTAAGTAAGTAAGTAAGTAAGTAAGTAAGTAAGTAAGTAAGTAAGTAAGTAAGTAAGTAAGTAAGTAAGTAAGTAAGTAAGTAAGTAAGTAAGTAAGTAAGTAAGTAAGTAAGTAAGTAAGTAAGTAAGTAAGTAAGTAAGTAAGTAAGTAAGTAAGTAAGTAAGTAAGTAAGTAAGTAAGTAAGTAAGTAAGTAAGTAAGTAAGTAAGTAAGTAAGTAAGTAAGTAAGTAAGTAAGTAAGTAAGTAAGTAAGTAAGTAAGTAAGTAAGTAAGTAAGTAAGTAAGTAAGTAAGTAAGTAAGTAAGTAAGTAAGTAAGTAAGTAAGTAAGTAAGTAAGTAAGTAAGTAAGTAAGTAAGTAAGTAAGTAAGTAAGTAAGTAAGTAAGTAAGTAAGTAAGTAAGTAAGTAAGTAAGTAAGTAAGTAAGTAAGTAAGTAAGTAAGTAAGTAAGTAAGTAAGTAAGTAAGTAAGTAAGTAAGTAAGTAAGTAAGTAAGTAAGTAAGTAAGTAAGTAAGTAAGTAAGTAAGTAAGTAAGTAAGTAAGTAAGTAAGTAAGTAAGTAAGTAAGTAAGTAAGTAAGTAAGTAAGTAAGTAAGTAAGTAAGTAAGTAAGTAAGTAAGTAAGTAAGTAAGTAAGTAAGTAAGTAAGTAAGTAAGTAAGTAAGTAAGTAAGTAAGTAAGTAAGTAAGTAAGTAAGTAAGTAAGTAAGTAAGTAAGTAAGTAAGTAAGTAAGTAAGTAAGTAAGTAAGTAAGTAAGTAAGTAAGTAAGTAAGTAAGTAAGTAAGTAAGTAAGTAAGTAAGTAAGTAAGTAAGTAAGTAAGTAAGTAAGTAAGTAAGTAAGTAAGTAAGTAAGTAAGTAAGTAAGTAAGTAAGTAAGTAAGTAAGTAAGTAAGTAAGTAAGTAAGTAAGTAAGTAAGTAAGTAAGTAAGTAAGTAAGTAAGTAAGTAAGTAAGTAAGTAAGTAAGTAAGTAAGTAAGTAAGTAAGTAAGTAAGTAAGTAAGTAAGTAAGTAAGTAAGTAAGTAAGTAAGTAAGTAAGTAAGTAAGTAAGTAAGTAAGTAAGTAAGTAAGTAAGTAAGTAAGTAAGTAAGTAAGTAAGTAAGTAAGTAAGTAAGTAAGTAAGTAAGTAAGTAAGTAAGTAAGTAAGTAAGTAAGTAAGTAAGTAAGTAAGTAAGTAAGTAAGTAAGTAAGTAAGTAAGTAAGTAAGTAAGTAAGTAAGTAAGTAAGTAAGTAAGTAAGTAAGTAAGTAAGTAAGTAAGTAAGTAAGTAAGTAAGTAAGTAAGTAAGTAAGTAAGTAAGTAAGTAAGTAAGTAAGTAAGTAAGTAAGTAAGTAAGTAAGTAAGTAAGTAAGTAAGTAAGTAAGTAAGTAAGTAAGTAAGTAAGTAAGTAAGTAAGTAAGTAAGTAAGTAAGTAAGTAAGTAAGTAAGTAAGTAAGTAAGTAAGTAAGTAAGTAAGTAAGTAAGTAAGTAAGTAAGTAAGTAAGTAAGTAAGTAAGTAAGTAAGTAAGTAAGTAAGTAAGTAAGTAAGTAAGTAAGTAAGTAAGTAAGTAAGTAAGTAAGTAAGTAAGTAAGTAAGTAAGTAAGTAAGTAAGTAAGTAAGTAAGTAAGTAAGTAAGTAAGTAAGTAAGTAAGTAAGTAAGTAAGTAAGTAAGTAAGTAAGTAAGTAAGTAAGTAAGTAAGTAAGTAAGTAAGTAAGTAAGTAAGTAAGTAAGTAAGTAAGTAAGTAAGTAAGTAAGTAAGTAAGTAAGTAAGTAAGTAAGTAAGTAAGTAAGTAAGTAAGTAAGTAAGTAAGTAAGTAAGTAAGTAAGTAAGTAAGTAAGTAAGTAAGTAAGTAAGTAAGTAAGTAAGTAAGTAAGTAAGTAAGTAAGTAAGTAAGTAAGTAAGTAAGTAAGTAAGTAAGTAAGTAAGTAAGTAAGTAAGTAAGTAAGTAAGTAAGTAAGTAAGTAAGTAAGTAAGTAAGTAAGTAAGTAAGTAAGTAAGTAAGTAAGTAAGTAAGTAAGTAAGTAAGTAAGTAAGTAAGTAAGTAAGTAAGTAAGTAAGTAAGTAAGTAAGTAAGTAAGTAAGTAAGTAAGTAAGTAAGTAAGTAAGTAAGTAAGTAAGTAAGTAAGTAAGTAAGTAAGTAAGTAAGTAAGTAAGTAAGTAAGTAAGTAAGTAAGTAAGTAAGTAAGTAAGTAAGTAAGTAAGTAAGTAAGTAAGTAAGTAAGTAAGTAAGTAAGTAAGTAAGTAAGTAAGTAAGTAAGTAAGTAAGTAAGTAAGTAAGTAAGTAAGTAAGTAAGTAAGTAAGTAAGTAAGTAAGTAAGTAAGTAAGTAAGTAAGTAAGTAAGTAAGTAAGTAAGTAAGTAAGTAAGTAAGTAAGTAAGTAAGTAAGTAAGTAAGTAAGTAAGTAAGTAAGTAAGTAAGTAAGTAAGTAAGTAAGTAAGTAAGTAAGTAAGTAAGTAAGTAAGTAAGTAAGTAAGTAAGTAAGTAAGTAAGTAAGTAAGTAAGTAAGTAAGTAAGTAAGTAAGTAAGTAAGTAAGTAAGTAAGTAAGTAAGTAAGTAAGTAAGTAAGTAAGTAAGTAAGTAAGTAAGTAAGTAAGTAAGTAAGTAAGTAAGTAAGTAAGTAAGTAAGTAAGTAAGTAAGTAAGTAAGTAAGTAAGTAAGTAAGTAAGTAAGTAAGTAAGTAAGTAAGTAAGTAAGTAAGTAAGTAAGTAAGTAAGTAAGTAAGTAAGTAAGTAAGTAAGTAAGTAAGTAAGTAAGTAAGTAAGTAAGTAAGTAAGTAAGTAAGTAAGTAAGTAAGTAAGTAAGTAAGTAAGTAAGTAAGTAAGTAAGTAAGTAAGTAAGTAAGTAAGTAAGTAAGTAAGTAAGTAAGTAAGTAAGTAAGTAAGTAAGTAAGTAAGTAAGTAAGTAAGTAAGTAAGTAAGTAAGTAAGTAAGTAAGTAAGTAAGTAAGTAAGTAAGTAAGTAAGTAAGTAAGTAAGTAAGTAAGTAAGTAAGTAAGTAAGTAAGTAAGTAAGTAAGTAAGTAAGTAAGTAAGTAAGTAAGTAAGTAAGTAAGTAAGTAAGTAAGTAAGTAAGTAAGTAAGTAAGTAAGTAAGTAAGTAAGTAAGTAAGTAAGTAAGTAAGTAAGTAAGTAAGTAAGTAAGTAAGTAAGTAAGTAAGTAAGTAAGTAAGTAAGTAAGTAAGTAAGTAAGTAAGTAAGTAAGTAAGTAAGTAAGTAAGTAAGTAAGTAAGTAAGTAAGTAAGTAAGTAAGTAAGTAAGTAAGTAAGTAAGTAAGTAAGTAAGTAAGTAAGTAAGTAAGTAAGTAAGTAAGTAAGTAAGTAAGTAAGTAAGTAAGTAAGTAAGTAAGTAAGTAAGTAAGTAAGTAAGTAAGTAAGTAAGTAAGTAAGTAAGTAAGTAAGTAAGTAAGTAAGTAAGTAAGTAAGTAAGTAAGTAAGTAAGTAAGTAAGTAAGTAAGTAAGTAAGTAAGTAAGTAAGTAAGTAAGTAAGTAAGTAAGTAAGTAAGTAAGTAAGTAAGTAAGTAAGTAAGTAAGTAAGTAAGTAAGTAAGTAAGTAAGTAAGTAAGTAAGTAAGTAAGTAAGTAAGTAAGTAAGTAAGTAAGTAAGTAAGTAAGTAAGTAAGTAAGTAAGTAAGTAAGTAAGTAAGTAAGTAAGTAAGTAAGTAAGTAAGTAAGTAAGTAAGTAAGTAAGTAAGTAAGTAAGTAAGTAAGTAAGTAAGTAAGTAAGTAAGTAAGTAAGTAAGTAAGTAAGTAAGTAAGTAAGTAAGTAAGTAAGTAAGTAAGTAAGTAAGTAAGTAAGTAAGTAAGTAAGTAAGTAAGTAAGTAAGTAAGTAAGTAAGTAAGTAAGTAAGTAAGTAAGTAAGTAAGTAAGTAAGTAAGTAAGTAAGTAAGTAAGTAAGTAAGTAAGTAAGTAAGTAAGTAAGTAAGTAAGTAAGTAAGTAAGTAAGTAAGTAAGTAAATAAATAAATAAATAAATAAATAAATAAATAAATAAATAAATAAATAAATAAATAAATAAATAAATAAATAAATAAATAAGAGAATAATTATGCGGTATTAATAATAGTGCTTTTAATACGAACTTGTATTAGATATAATCTATATTTATATAAAAAGTAAATAGCAGCTTTCAAATCCTGTTATACCTTAACTGAATATTTTTAGCTATTTTGGTTAAACATAGTAACAGAATATTTACTTTTATTATCTTCAAATAAGTGAAATAACAGGAAACATTATTAGTAACAGGGGTTGGCAATTTCCTCCAAAATTAAAGGAAAGGACTACATGCAAGTTGTTTGAAAACTACTGTCCTTAAAGATACGTATTTCAGTGTTAAGCGTTCGCATAATGAATTTAAGACAATCTTACTGAAAACCTAAGTAAAATACCACATGTTACACATTTGTAGGATCAGTCACTTGGCATATTTTTCAATTCACACACTTTTCAAAATTTGGCTTACAAAGACAGATTCTAAGACTGGATTCCAAATTGCTATGCGAGAGTCTGTTTTGTGGGAAATTAATGCGAATTTTTAGTATAATATTCAACAGAAAACACCGCTAACTTAAGTTATTAATGCAAATTTTTCAAATAATTACCACCAAAAATCTTCCCTTTGATGACGCTCTTTTGCATAATATTTGTTGTGCCGGGAAAGAAAGGATAAGTTTCTAATGTGAAGTCATCACCAGGTGAGTACTGTTTTCATTGTACAACTGTACATTCCCAGTATCGCCTTTCCCCTCGCGTTCCCTCACTCTGCGCAGATCCAAAGACTTAAGGTAGCAAACAAAACTGGCGTCCTCCTTAAAGTGTATTCATATCGTGGCCGAGTAGTACGCACTGTACGATACCTCTCCTCTCTGTCCAGTCGTAAACAAGAGCGTTGCCAGTACCTGTACTCCACTCACAAACCGCGAGCCGGCTTCGGTAGCAGAAACCCTGTGCAGGCCTGTGCTAAACAAATACATTGAACAAGCCAAGGTGTTTGTTAAAGTCGAGAGAGAGCAAATACTTACTTTGCTGTTGGCATGTAGAATGCTGTATCTGCAGAATGTGAGCCGTCACATGTTTATGATTGTGTTGTTTGTTATTGAACATGGTGTTTACCAGTGCCATCTTATGAGCTCAAATTTTATTGAGGTTGGCTGTTATTTAATGCTTATTTAAACAGGAACTGTGCTTTCCTATGCTTCTGCTCAGCAAACATTATCATCACTTTTTATTAAAGCTCTCTATGTTAGGTGGCACCGTGGTCGAGCGGTTAGCGTGCTCGCCTACCACCTAGGCGGCCCAGGTTCGATCCCAGGGACCCGCATGTGGTATTCGTGGTGGACGAAGTGGCATCAGGGCGGGTTTTCTCCGGGTGCTCCGGTTTCCCCCGCCATCTCATTCCACCGGTGCTCCATCTTCATTCCATGTATCATCAGTGTCACCGCCTGCAGTGCCGTAGTAGCAAGAGCGGGCGTTAAACACTACAACAACATCTCTATGTTAGCAACATGTTCTTTCTCTATTGAAAGTGTTGCTAAGGCATTGAATCTTTCTTGTCCTACTGTATTTCTTAACCCACTTTTAACCCATTTTAGTGTGCTGAAACTCCTTCTAGATTCAATTGTTGCCATTGGAGTTAGAACTACATTAAAAAATTTTACTGTTTCTGAATACGTGTTCTCTAAATTTTTTTTAATATAAAACAAATACAGCTCACTAACATGATTAATGTTCTTAGTCTCTTCACAAGAACAAGGCACACAAACTTCATTCTTTAGTTTTCTCTCCTTTATGAAAGGGAAGTACTTGGCAGAGTTGTGACAGTATCAGGAAACTTGGACTTTAAGTCATTACAAGGGCCCGGATTCTTAGTTTTTTAACTATTTTATTTCTTGATAGTTAACTGCACTAGTTTAATTTAATTATCTGTTTCATGATCATCGAAGCCAAATGCTTGAATCTTATAAAACCTAAAAATGGCTAAATGAGACTTTGAAACCTAAAAGAGGCCAATTCTATTTATTTTAAAATGGAAAATATCAGCTATCAATGAAAAACATTTCCTTTAAAATCAGAAAACGAAATATTTATTATGAATGGACTTTGATTATTACATCTCTGCTAAGTCTTTTCACTTATGTAAGCTATATGAGGAGTAGTGACAACAATGCAAGAGGCAACTGACTTGTGTTTAGCTGTGTGGGGTCAAGTTCCGTATTGTTGCAAGCAAGGAGTGCGGGCATTGTTGTCGCGGGGAAAGGGGTCGTTAGAAGAACCCGCCATAAACTCAAGCCAGACTGTTTAAAAACAGTGTTAAACTGTTATCCGTTGTGTTCAGTCGACTATCGGAAGGTTTTAAAGGAGAGCCAGTGTCATGCCTAAAGTCAGCTCTTCTCAAAGTTGGTTGATTCGGCAGTGGATAGGTAACGATCCGAACTTCACCACAGATGGCAAAGTAATATATTGCCAAATCTGCCAAAAGCAGGTAAGGATTAAACATACCTGTTCTAATGCATATAGCATATAAACTATAATTTTATTTACATATTTTCAAGGTGCCCTCTGACAAAAATAGTATTTTGCATAATGCATATAGTGTCTTCAATAAACTATAATTTTATTTACATATTTTTCAGGTACCCTCTGATCAAAAATCACATTTTGAGCAGCAAAAAGGATCTGCGAGACATATCAGCAACATTACTATACAAAAGAAGACACTTAATTTTCCATCACACCAGCGACTAATTTCCAGTTTTCCTGACTGTTCAGCAGAGGATAATTATAATATAAGTTTATGTGAAGCCCTGGTTTCAGCTAACATACCATGGAATGCGCTACAGAATCCTGCATTCAAGAAATTTCTTGAGGACATCAGTCGTCGCAAGATACCAGACGAATCAACGGTGAGAAAAAGTTATTTACAAAAACTGTACCAGAAAACTATCGAAGATATCTGAGGCAATATTGGTGACAGTTACATCTGGCTTTCAGTAGACGAGACCACAGATAGTTGTGAACGATATATAGCAAACGTTATGGTAGGTAAACTAGAGTCCACAGAACCTGGTAAATCTCATCTTATACTGTGCAAGATGCCTGAAAAAACAAACCATAGCACCATAGCTTGTGCTGTCCGAGATGCACTTCGCATTCTGTGGCCAGCAGAAAAACAGGATGACAAGTTTCTACTTTTTGTGAGTGACAGTGCGGCATACATGCTCAAAGCTGGTGAGGTATTGAAGAGTTTCTATCCTGACATGCTGCATGTCACATGTATAGCCCATGGCTTACACCGATTGGCGGAAGAGGTTAGGAATAGTTTTCCAGAAGTGAACAGCATTGTTTCTTCTGTGAAGAAAGTGTTTTTAAAAGCTCCTAGCCGCATTGTCACTTTCAAGGAAATGTTACCTGGAACTCCTCTTCCACCCGAACCCATCATCACTCGGTGGAGGACATGGCTGAAGGCAGCAATCTATTATGCCGATCATTTTGAAGACATCAAAAACATTGTAACCTCGTTTGATGTCAATGAGGCAGCCTGCATAGAGAAGGCTAAAACAGCTCTCCAGGACAAGAACGCCGTTTCACTCGCCTTCATTAAGGCAAACTTTGCTGATCTTCCTGGAGCTATTGAGCGTTTGGAGTCTGCACAATTGCCATTAAAGGATGCAATTGAAGTTGCCGACTCCATTTTCAGCAAGTAAATACCAGGGCCTGTGGGTGCATCCTGTAAATTGAAGGCCACCAAAATTCTACAGCGAAATCCTGGGTTTTCAACAACGCAGAATGTATCAGCAATTCTCCAAGGAAAACAAATTACTGACAAGGTGCCATGGGGACCAAGAGCAGTTGCTTCAATGGAGTTTGCTCCTATGACATCTTGCTGTGTCGAGCGTACATTTTCGTACTACAAGAATGTTTTAAGAGATAACAGGAAAAGTTTTACCCTGCAAAACTTGGAAATGTATTTAGTTGTGCAATGTAACAGCAGGTGAAAACTGTGTTGTGTATTTTGTGAATTTGTATTTTGTTTCCAGATTTATTAGAAGTGACAAAAGTATACATCAAGTATAACTGAAACTGTTTTCTTAGTTATTTTTATTTTTAGTTGATATGAAGTGCTCAAAATGTTTTGTCATTCTGTACTACATATTTCAATAACATTTAAAAATAATGTATATAGTATTGTACTGAAGAGGCGTGGGGTTACAATAAATAACATAATAAAATTAATAATGAATAAATAATAATGTAAAAACTATTTCAGGAGGTTAAAAAACTGAAAAAAAAACTTTTTTAAGATACAAAAATAACTAAAAAGTTGATTTTAAAAACCTAAAATTCCGGTCCCTAGTCATTACATTCGGTAAGATTAACTAAATTGAAGCACTCTGAGCCTTTCTTTAGCTTGAATAATTATATCACAGTATTCATTAACACACACTGTTTTATTAACACTTGTGTTCTGTTCCTGGAGATGTCACATATAGAAGCATCATCCAGTGTGTTTTATACTTTATTCCTTATGTCACTTGTTGCAGCTACAAATTATGATGTTCGTTCACTGGTTTCATCTGCCTGTACACACATAAACACTTTTGTTTACTTCATCCTGGATGGTTTCTTTATAAACCTGGTACATACACTCCAGTAACTCCTGTCAATTTATTACTGATGTATGTTTGTTTACTTTGTATTCCTCCAAATGTTCACATAAGTTGTTCCCTAGTTTAAACACACTAGACTAAATACAAGAACATGCCTCTATTTAGTGATTCCCCATTTTCATTATGTCCTCTTACAGTAATTTAATTTTCACCACAGAATTTTTGGCAATCTATAATTATATGTCATATCTGCCTGTTTTTCCAGACTAATTCATTGTTCTGTAACAGATAGTTTATATCCTTAATCAATTTGTGTTTGAACATCAGCTTTTCCAAATAAACTTAATTTTAAGGAGTTTCCAACTTGAGAAGAACTTATTTCACACAATTTAATTCTTTCTGAAAGAGTGGGGGGGTTTAAGGGCCCGTCGACAGCTAGGTCATTTGGGGTTTCTGAAAGATGTTTGTAGTCATTAATATCATGAAGTGTCCCCGAAGCATCACCAGAAAGCAACAAACAGTTAAAGCAAAAGAGTGTTCCTCTTGATCTTGCTAGCTGTCAACCATTGTTTCATCTTGTACCAGTCTGGATTGAAAGAGTGTGACTATATGTTTCTATATTAGAGAAACATTAGGATGATCAGAGCCTAACTGTTTAATACAAAGTTGTTCGTGGTCACCTAACATGTGAATGACAACAAAAACTCAACCTTGCTCATAATGAAAGAAAGCCCAAAGCAATAAAAAGAAACCAAACAAACTACAATACTCATTATACATACAGGCACATGCATGTAATAGCCCCAAATTCCCAGTACAACTAGCCACACTTTCCCTTCACTCTCACCCAGCTATATATTTTTGGCAACCAGCCCTGATTGGTGTCTAGCTCAAGCCATGCCACTAGAAGTATTATCATACAGTTCTGCGTACCAACATGTGCAAAGGGAAAATTGCACCATAAAACTAGCAGATGATGAAAGAATCAAAACAACATACCTTCTGTCACATGGGAGACCGGGGTTTGATTCCCTACCTGGGAGAAAATGTCCAGCCTGCCTCTATGGTGTGGTGGTAGCATGTCTGCCTTACATTCAAGAGATCCTGGTTTCGAATCTCAGTTAAGATGAGTTACCTGATAAGGTTTTAAAGAAGCATATGATGATGAACTCCTCCTTTTCTTTCTTCCTTCGGGACTAAGCCACGGAAGCCCAAATGGACGCCGCTGTATATGGCTCATCACAATTGTGAAGATACAACAGTCGGCGAGAAATAACCTGGCACTTAACAGCTGATTCACTTACCTGCAAACGAGGCTAGCCCTCTCTTGTCCAATTGTGTTACAAACACACTGCGCAACAATTAGTCGATTGGACAAGAAAGGACTAGCCTCGTTTGCAAGTAAGTGAATCAGCTAGCTGTCAAGTACTAGGTTAGGTCTCACTGACTGTAAATCTGGCCAAAAGATGGCTGAAAAGGTAATCATGATGTACACCAGACTCATCAATTAACTCAATCTCTTTTTACACATGAATTTTCAAAACGTCCCATCTACTTTGTCTTTTTCTTTATTCAGAATATTTATTTTTCTTTTTTTCAAGTGTAGGAAAAATCCATTTATGAACTTATCCCAACTGTACTAGGAGTACACAGCTGAGAGTGTAGCCTTCACCTGATGGCACTGCCTGCTAAAAAATCTCACTGGAGAGAATTCAAGTGAGGAAGAGCAGTAGTATCGCTATTGCACCCAGATTCATGGAATGGGTATGTTGGCCAGCCAGCCATTTGGGCTATACCAGGAGAACGTGGGATGTCAGAACATAAGCATGGGTGAAGCCCTGATTATGCCTGGATGAAATTGGTGGCAAGGGATTGGGTTGAAGGATGAGGTTCGTCTCTAACTGAAAACACAGTCTTATCCAAGTGAGTCCATCCTGAAACAGTGAATATAGTTATATTATATGCATTTCTGTTAAGTATAACAGTGAATATAGTTACATTATATGCATTTCTGTTAAGTATTGCTCCAACATTGTGCATCTTACAAAACTGTAATTATTGAAGTTGCCTTTCAAAAAGTTATGTAACGCTTATTTAAACAGGAACTATGCTCTCCTATACTTCTGCTCAGCAAATGTTATAATCAGGGCTAGGAAGTTGAGGAAAAATCCTTTTCTTCCCTAGTGTTTGAAGATGAGGCCCAACATAATATATGTTAATTATGTGTCACTATAGGCCAGAAAATGGAGGATTTTATTTATCCTGTTTTGCCTTTTTGGCTATTTTTTATTTAAAGGCCCTTTTTTAGAATTTTTATTTGTCCTTTTTGCCTTGTTAGCTATTTTCTATTTAAAGGTCCCTTTTTTAGAATTTTTGCTTTGTTTAACGGTTTTCTTGCAATTCATTTGACTGTCTTTTTTCCTGTTCAACAGAGTCTAGCATAAATTCCAAATTCTTTTAACTAATACGCACTCCAGCACTGGCTACAGTGGGTAACAGGTGAGAGGAACCTTTCTATTGTATTCAAGTAATTAGCACCAGCAGAGAACCTAGTAAACCCTCTCTAAATATCTCATTTTTTTTACCAGCATTGTGACAATGACCTCGACCAGAGGGTAGGAGTGGGTAGGTTGTATTCAGCTTATGTTTCACTGCAGTTTCATAGTTTGTGAAATAAATCCAGGTCGTAAACATGCCAAAAACTAAGCCTAGTTAAATGTCTTTTTTTGCAACAACTTATATCTGAATTTGGAGCAGAGGTATTTTCTACTGTTGGAAGCATTTTTACTGCAAATATTGTGAAGTGAAAGTTACTGCAGGAAAGTGGTACCATGTTCAGCAGCACAATGAGTGTGAGAAACATATGAGAGCAGCCGCGGAGAAAAGAAAATCACAACTTCTGTTAGGAAAAAGTGCTAGTGGTTCTAAGTCATCTCCATTTTACAAAGACCATTGTAGTGCCTTAGCGCGAATATTCTGTTAGCAAAGATATGCAATGAATTGTTCAAAAGTTTTTGGAACATTATACTAACTGGAACATTCCTGGAACGACAGCTCCATGTCAGAAGATTTACTGGCATGTAAAAGAACTCCTGCGGGACAAAATTCCGGCACACCTGCGACGCTGATATGATCCTGGCAGTTGACAGCGTCATAAAAAGACAAATAAAAATAATATAATTGGAATATTCCCGACGAGTATGCCCTCCGGAAGGATTACGTGCACCGCTGCTATGAAAACACCAGAAAACATTTGCGCCTACGTTGTGGATAAATCAATATTTGTGTCTATCGATGAAACAAGCGATGAAGTGGGTCGCTCTGTTGCAAATGTGATTGTTGGTACATTAGAGGAAGACAGAGCAAGGAAAATATTTCTTCTCGCAATGGAAATTCTGGAGAGAGTGAACCATCAAACTATTTGCCAGTTGTTTGATAAAAGTCTCTTTCTCTTGTAGCCGCGAGGAATAAAACACGACAATGTGCTGCTTTTTGTCACTAACGCAGCACCATACATGGTAAAGGCAGGAAAGGCAATTAAATCGTTTTATCCGAAATTGGTTCATCTAACCTGCCTTGCGCATGCTTTGCATCGAGTGAGTGAAGAAGTGCGAAAACACCTTCCAGATGTTGACAAAGTAGTGTCCAGTGTCGGTCTGGGTGGCTCAGTTGGTTAGACGCTGGCCTACTGTTCCCAAGGTCGCGGGTTCAAATCCGGCCCAGGCCGATGGTTTTTAAGTGTGCTTAAAAACGACAACTCCATGTCAGTAGATTTACTGGCATGTAAAAGAACTCCTGCAGAACAAAATTCCGGCACACCGGCGACGCTGATGTGATCCTGGCAATTGACAGCGTCATTAAACAACAAAATAATTTTTAATTTTTCTAGTGTCCAGTGTTAAGAAAGTATTCTTAAAATTCCCGACTAGAGTGTGCCATTTCCACGAGAATGCCCCTGGAATCCCTTTACCTCCAGAATCAATTCTGACACGGTGGGGTACCTACTTGGTTAAGCGCTTGTGCGTATTACTGCAATCATTTAGATGTGATTAAAATATACTAATTCCATTCTAGTTATTTACCTTTATTGTTATATAACCATGTATTGTACTTATATGTATGTTTAGATGTATTAAACAGTTTTGAAGTTCTCTTGAATTAATCTTTTTTCACTATATGGACTATTGTTTTCAAGACCCAAGGTACAGCATACCGTACTTCACTTTTCATAAAAACTGTATATTGAAAATTGTTTACACATTTTATAAAAACTGTATATTGAAAATTGTTTACACATTTTTCTCGATGAATTTAGGTATAAAGAGACATGAGAAACCCACTTTCACACATGTTTTCTGAAAAAAGGTCTCTGGGTCTCAGGAGGTCATATCCGTGATTGATAGTTTGAATAGGGAAGATGCTGCTTATTTTGCCATGTTACAGGATCTGATAGCTAAACCTCAACTGAAGGGCAATCTGGAATACATTAACAGCAATTTTGCTAATTTGGTGACAGCCATCAACTATCTTGAAAAACGAAATTAAACCATTCATTCAGTGATCACAGAGGGAGTGATGTACAGCATCAAATTGCAACATTGTGAAGATGAAACTGGAAAAGCCATCAGTCAGAAGATGAAAAAACTAATGCTTGAAAAAAGCCAGGGACATGAAATAATGTGCAAGATAAGTGAAATAATGAAAGGAGAACATTCTGATGTGATTGCTTTTGAAGAGGAGTTTTCTTCACAAGATTTCATTCGTTTCAAGTATGCACCAATGAAATCCGTTGACGTGAAGAGAAGTTGTTCAATGTTTCGCAACGTGGTGTCGATGACTTGTGATATACTGTGACGCCAACTGAGGTAAGCTTTCTGAGTTTCTGTAACTTTAGGGTGATTAAGCCAAGTATGATTTAATTATATCTATTTCAATTTCTTTCGCCAGAATGTCCATTGTTGGTTGCTGAACAAGAAGAAGCATTTCTTTCATGCAGTTTTTCTCGCTCTACGTGTTGCATATCATTTGACTGTTGTACTTTCAAGCTTATTCATTAAATATCTAATTGAAAATGAATTTATTAATTTGCAGGTATCACTTCTTTAGTCCTTTTTCCCAATATTTATGTCCTTTTTGGGATATTTTAGGTCTTTTTAAAGGTCCTTTTAGGTAATTTATAAGTCCTCGACTTCCTAGCCCTAGTTATAACCTTCTCGTTCAAGTTTTCTATGTAAGTAATGTATTCTTTCTCTATTGAAAGTACTACTAATACATTGAGTCTTTGTTGTCCCATTATGGGAGACTACCCATAAAGCTAGTCGATAACAACAAAATCAAAACAACATACTTTTATAACAATGATGATAACTCCGGTTTTCTTTTGGGCTGAGGACCTGAATCTCCTAAGAACAAAATACTCCTACTGTGTGGCTCATCACAACTGTGAAGATAATGCATGTGGGCAAAAGATGGCTGAATAGGTAATCATGATGCAAATCAGGTTCAGCAAATAGCCCAATCTTATAAAAGTTGATGCTGTATTATCTACAGTCAGCGAGAGCTAACCTGGCACTTGGCAGCCACGTGATTCATTCACCTGCGAACGAGGCTAGCTCTATCTCGTCCAATCGTGTTACTATTGCGCAACAAGTAGTCGATTGGACGAAATCGGGCTAGCCTTGTTCGCAGGTGAGTAAATCAGCTAGCCGTCAAGTACCAGGTTATTTCTCGCCGACCATAGTATAGTGTATTCTACATACACAGTGTTTTTACTTTCTCTACTACGTAAAGTTGAGGAAGTATTGTATTCCACCCAATAATTCGATGTCGAGATTTCACCGGAAATATATCTTTTGAGGCCCCTGAATAAAAAGAAGCATTTTTAGAAATGTGTGTGTGTGTGTGTGTGTGTGTGTGTGTGTGTGTGTGTGTGTGTGTGTGTGTGTGTGTGTGTGTGTGTGTGTGTGTGTGTGTCAGTCTGTGGACAGCATAACTCAAAAACGAAAAGTTAGTTAAAAACCAAAGTTGCTATTTAAGTTTAATGTCTTTCAAGGATGCGACACAAAGATTTTGAAGAAAATTCCTCCACCCTAAACTACCCTTTACATGGAAAATTTTTCGAAAATTTTTTATTTTCTTGAAAATGGTTCTAACGATTTTGATTATAATACCACGTGTTTTTGAGATATTTTTATGACAAATAAAATGTATATTTTGAATTTTCTGGCTATAGCCCATGAAGTCATTTTTACTCTGGATGACTTTTGCATAACTGATAAACCGTAAGAAACACACCAAATCTTACTGTACAAAAAGTTTAGATCTTGCTAAAACATACAATTTACATCTAACTAATATATTTTTAGAATGAACCATTTTGGAGATTTTCCTCGTTATTTGTGCACGTTTTGGGTAGCTTCTACCTCTGTCAAATGGAACATCGCTATTCGTTTTTCATATGTTAATCGTGGAAAGAGAACGGAATTTGAAAGCTTTAAAAGATTTGACTATCTCTCGAAGCCTACTGTATTCCCATATTCCCGTTGCACGTGCAGGAAAACGAGCAATGAGATAATTTCTGCAAATGTTTATCTCAACTAAAACGAGGAAGATAGAAGAATAAGAATTTGTAAGAATGGTTAGTACAAGAGTAGAGAAAGTCATGTGAGTGCAACACATAAGATTTTTTTATTAAGAGCGGCCCAACACCGGCCGCGCCCGGTGACTGTCATTCACAGAAGCTATGTATGTCGGTAATGAAGCTATTGTATGGTGGTAAGGGACGCGTTTAGAGCTAAGGCTTAAGTGTAAATGGGATGGCACGGGCCTGTTAACATTATGTATGTACAAAATGAATGGCGAGGCGTGGGCTTACCGTCCTTTGCCGTGTTGCGGTCTGGTCGTCATGATTTATGTACCCAATGAGCTGCATACTCTGTTCACTGAAATGGTTGAGTAGCTGTAGTTATGTCCGCGATGTCTGCAGACTTGTCCGGAAATCAGCTACTAGCTTGGATCAGTTGGAGAGTATGGCTGTAACTGAAAGGTCTGATAGAGTCAGTGGGTTAGCGTGAGAGATTTACTACTGCACTAGGCGGTTTAGGTGATCGTGGACCGCCACGGCGGGGGTGTCGTCACTTATGTTCCGATCGAAAAGTGACAGAGGCCGTTTGTGCTTGTTAATTGTGGTTTCATAGCTGCCATGAGTATGGACTAAGTGGCCTATGTTTTTGGCGATTATCGTAGAGAGCGGCTGCAAATTTTTTTGATGAGCTCCTCAACGGCATACATCCGGACTTCGTGGTGGAGCAGTTTTGACCGTACCTATAGAAAATTCAGCGATAATGCGGAGTGTTCTGTTTTGGAGAGATCGGAGCGTGTTGATGTGGCCTTTTGCTGCATATCTGCAGACCGGGACCGCATAAGTACAAATCTGATGTGTTGCACTCACGTGACATTCTCTACTTTTGTATTAACAATTCTTACAAACTCTTATTCCTATATATTCGTATCACTTGAGATAAACATTTACAGAAATTATCTCATTGCTTATTTCCTTGTAGGTGCAAGGGGAATATTAGAATACAGCAGGCTTTGAGCGATAGTCAAATCTTTTAAAGCTTTGAGATTCCGTTCTCCTTGCACGCTTAAGATATAAAAAAGTTAACAACGATGTTTCGTTTCACGAAAGTTTTAAGTTTTCCGAAACTGACACAAATAATAAGGAATATCTCCGAAATGGTTCACTCTACAAAAAAAAAAAAAAAAAAAAAAAAAAAAATTTAGACATAAATTGTGTGTTTTAGCGAGATCTACATTTTTGTACAATAAGATTGTGCCTGTATCTTACGGTTTACGAGTTATTCAAAAGTCAGCCAAAGTAAACAAGACTACATAGGCTATTGCCAGAAAATTCAAAATATAGATTTCATTTGTCATAAAAATATCTTAAACATATGTCATTTTAATTAAAATCGTTAGAGCCATTTTCAAGAAAATCAACATTTTCGAAAAAATGTTCTACGTAAAGGGTAGTTTAGGGTGGGGTTATTTTCATCAAAATCTTTGTGTCGCATCCCTAAAAGACATTGAACTTAAATACCAACTTTGCTTTTTAACTGACCGGCTTTTTATATGTGTGGTTGGAAGGCCTAATTTTTTTAGTTATGCTGTCCACAGTCTGACAAACACACACACACACGCACATGCGGACCTTTTTCTAAAAATGCTTTTTTTTTTTTTTTTTTTTTTTAATTCAGGGGCTCTCAAAACATATTTTTCCGGTGAAATAGGCCGGAGTAGCCTAGTTAACGAGAGGATACAGCTTACACAGTTATGCATTTGTTTTTCAGCGTGCATTAAGCACTTGTTTCCGTGTTAGCCCCTGGCCTAGGGTATGGGCGTGCCAAAGAGCTGAATCGGTGGCAGGGTTCGCGCTTGTAGTAGGTGCTTCACCCGTTTTACTTTCTCTACTGGTAAGTAGAGGAAGCATTGTATTCCACCCAAAAATTCGATGTCGAGATTTCACCGGAAATATGTTTTGACACCCCCTGAATCCAAAAAAAATCATTTTTAGAAAAATTGTGTGTGTGCGTGGGCGTGGGCGTGTGGGTGTGGGTGTGTGTGTCAGTCTGTGGACAGCATAACTCAAAAACGAAAAGTCGGCTAAAAACCAAAGCTGGTATTTAAGTTTAATGCCTTTCAAGGATGCGACACGAAGATTTTGAAGAAAATAGACCTACCCTAAACTACCCTTTACATGGAAAATTTTTCGAAAATGTTGATTTTCTTGAAAATGGCTCTAACGATTTTGATTAAAATGACATATGTTTAAGGTATTTTTATGACAAATGAAATGTATATTTTGAATTTTCTGGCTGTAGCCTATGTAGTCCTGTTAACTCTGGATGACTTTTGCATAACTCGTAAACCCTAAGAGATAGACAAAATCTTACTACACAAAAATGTAAATCTCGCTAAAACACACAATTTATGTCTCAATAACATTTTTTGTAGAGTAGTTCGGAGATTGTTATTTGTGCCAGTTTGGAAAACTTAATACTTTCATGAAATGGAACATCGTTGTTCATTTTCTATGTGTTAAGCGTGTAAAGAGAATGGGATCTCAAAGCTTTAAAAGATTTGACTATCACTCAAAGCCTGCTGCATTCTAATATTCCGCTTGCACCTACAAGGAAATAAGCAATAAAATAATTTCTGTAAATGTTTATATCATGTAACACGAAGAGGATATAGGAATAAAAGTTTGTAAGAATGGTTAGCACAAGAGTAGAGAAAGTCATGTGGGTGCAACACATCAGATTTTTTAAATTCAGTTGCTTGGGATTTTGTGGGGTTCACTTTGATAGGCCATCAGTCAGTCAATCCTCATGAGCAGTGAGGACTTGCTGCAGACGTGCAGACATCAATTTAAGGTTGCCGGACTGGGCCATCAAGGCAAGGTCGTCTGCATAGCTAGAGGATAGTATTGTTTGTTTTGGGGATGCTCATATAGATTGTGAATAGTGCCGGGAACAGGTGGAGGTGGAGTTGACGCATGACTGAAATTGGTGGTTGTGAAGATAGTTGGCTATGAGCTTAATGTTTGTATCCGGAAGTAATAGCTCAGTTTCCTCAGCAGACTCCTGTGCCATATCCGGTCGAATGCCCGTTTCTGTCCAGAAATACGGCGCCTGTACTTTTGCAGATGTTAAACTCGTGTGTGATGTGTGAAGAAGTTGTAATGTCACATTACTAATGTGGTAGGGTGTTTGGCACGGAAGCAGAGTTGTTCAGGAATAAGGATGTTAGACCGCGTGAGGTGGGCATTAAGTTGCTTCAGATAACCTTCCTCAGGAGTTCACTGAGGGTATTGAGGCTGGTAGGTCTATAGTTATGAGGATTTGTGCAGTCCTTGTTCTTTTTAGGGAAATACTGTTTTCCATCGCTCTGGAAACGTTGTATGCTGCAGTGCAAAGTTGAATATTGTTGTCAGTGCCCGAAGGGCACTATGCAGCAAGTGCTTTTGTGCAATGTTAGGGATGCGATCTGGGCCTGGAGCTTTCTTGTGTAAGTGTTTGATGATCCCTGTTATTTGAACGAACAGGTTTTTCGCAGCATGTTGTGTTTTTGTCGTATTCGCAGATGTGCCGTAAGCGTAGGTACGCCTTGTCACGAAGGCAAGCTCTATCGGCTGTGGGTTTGACACGAGAGTCCCCTATATGGTGTCCGCAAGAGTCCCAGTTTTTGCATAGTCGGTGGTGGCTATTTGCTTGTAGTGTAGTGGGGGAATGTTTACAGACTGTCAGGAGAGGCACTCTGCGATGAGCTAGACTGATTGGTTTTCAACGTCCAGATTTGTCAGCGTGGCGTTTCATTGTTCCACTGTGCGCTTTGCGGTCCTGCCTCGTACAGCAGCGTTCAATTGGCGAAGTTTATCAAGGTCAGATTGGTGCCTTGAGCGTTGCGAGGCGCGTCTGATTGTTGCGCTGAACAGTGAGACGGTTGAGGGCAGGAGGAGGGTCGGAGCAAGAGCCGCAGGGACTTTGTGACTGGAGCTGCCGTGTGATTGCGTAGTCTACGGTGTTCTCCAGGTGCTGAGTGTGTAACAAAAATGTTACTTGGCTTCCGATGCCAAGTTCTCCGATCACATGTTGACCTTATTGGTGGTAACAAGTATTACCTTGCTAGTAACACACTTTGTTACAAGGGTTGGGTCGTCGACAGTTGATGCATTGTTGGAGTGATGGTTTAAAGTACGCAGATATTAATCTCCGTTGCTGTACAATGGACTTGAAGTTCTTATAGATAATCTTCCCGGGCTAGATTGACCAATTGAGGCCTTAACCTCAGGTTAAGCGCAGGTATTGCGAAAGATGACAACAGATATACTTTTTACAAACTTAATGTCGGAACACGTTTATATGCATGCCAACCACTAGTCCTCTTAAAATATTAATTCGCTGTTCACTGATAATCCATAATTCACTTATATAAATGTACACTGTGATAAACCTTAGATATCAAATTTATATCACTTCCAGTCGCCCAAATTCTCGAACGAGCGATGCACGGTACGCATCTATCTCCTTAGATAGCTAGTGACGCTTTGTAAGCCAAGCGAAGCTAAGTTAAAAGATGTCCGCGGTACTCTCATTCCCAAACATACCTCCCATTTCAATAGTTGTATTCTTGTATTTACATTTATTAGCTATAACGTATCTCATTGTTATTCTTATTGTTATTGTTGTCGTTGTCGTGATCGTTATCATAATCATTATCATTCTCATTACGATTATCATCATCATTGTTGTTGTTGCCTTTATTATTTATATTAGTAAGTACTTCATTCCCTATAATTTACGAATTATTCGTCTTAAATTGAATATGACTGCTGACTTCAAATGAATCTCCGTATTAAGTGGCGTGTTCTAGTTTGGCATCAGAGGTAATGGGACCTGTGTGGAGTAGTTCTGTAATGGTGGAACAGAATAACTCCCAGTTAGCTTTGTTTAACCCTTTCATGCCTGAATTATTTTGCTACTTATGCCGTTCTTCCTCTAATTCGAAACCGGTTTAGATTAGGCGGTCTGGGACACCTTCAGCCTGCTGGCTTGATTAGCCATGATCGTTAAGGCAACACGTAGTGCACTGGCCATGCACTCAAAGCCAGTGAGTTCAAGTCTCGGCAACCGCAGTCAAATGTGCCTGTGGTAAAGGACGGGGAGGGCCCACGTAAAATAATCAGTGTGATGGCACGCGTGGATGATGACGGGGTATCATTTGACTGCGGTTGCATGGATTTTGCTTCTTTTCTTATATAAAAAAACACTACAATATAAATTGTAAAAAAAAATAATTTTTTACAATTCAAAACGTCTCAAATATGTATTTTTAATTGGTGACAGACAGTATAACAAGAATATAGCAGAAAAAAGTTAAAACTAGTACAAATAGGGGAAAAATCCGATGTATCTTATAATACACACCAGGCATAAAAGGGTTAAATTGTGTCACGGTAGTTTAGGCAAATGGGCGAGTGAGTTGGTGGCCGCTATCAGAACTGACAGATGATTGGAAAAGAAGTCATTAAGTGTTCATGTGTACGTTAAATGTGATGTTGCGTGCAATGGAAATGTGCAGAATATCTAGGCACTGGTTTCGGTTGGTTTGAACGAATAGTTGGCTCAGACGTACATGACGAAGTCGGACAGATTTTCTTGCGAAAGGAGTTTATTGCCGACAATATTGGAGGTGAGGTAGTTCTACAGTGTGTGCTTACAATTAAGGTCTTCCGCTATGAGGACCTGTGGGTGATGGTTAAGTAGTGCATCTATATCGTCTGTTTTCATGTCACTTTTTGGGTTAGCTGAATAACCAGACTACGGAGATTATTAATAATAACGTGTACTGCTGTAGCTTCGGTTCGGATGAGGGTTGGTAGCTGGACTTGGTTGTGATTCGTGCCCCTTTTGACAGCAATTGCTGTGTCACCGCTGCGGCGGTCACGATCTGTTCTGTAGGCTAAATGTCCGGTATATTGAGCTTATCTCTTTCGTCGAGGCGAGTTCCGGTAAATAGAGCAATATCTATTTGGTGTTTGGCTATGAAGTTAGTGCACTCGGTTTTTCGGCGGTGAAACCCATTGGTGTTCCATGTTATAATCCGAAAGATTCGCTGGGCCATCATTGCAGCAAACATCACACAGAAAATATGATATGACAAGTCATTCGTAAGACGCTAGCACACGTACAGCTCAGGTCAAATCTTCTGATTTAGTCAGTTGATGTTTGAGGTCTAATGGCAGAGGAAGGTGTGTTCAACTACCTATTAGAAAAATACCCTCGCTTGTAGTAGTGCATACTACAAAAACGACATCCGAGTTCACACGCGTTTCTGTGAAAATTGTAGCGAATTGTTGTTGTAGTGTTTAACGCCCGCTTTTACTACTACGGCACCGCAGGCGGAGTGTAGCCAAAATGCGCAAGGGATATAAATAGACTGATTCCAATATTGCAGCTGAGTCATCTTCGGTGGATTCGGATTTGGGTATTGCACCATTGCCTTAGCATTCCGAAAGCTTATAACATCCAATTGTTATTTCAGGTTGCGTTTTGAACAATGATTTTCACGCAGGTTGCCTTTTTGTTCATGAAATAATGTTCAGCTCTAAGTGATATGTAGCAAAAGCAACATGCAAGAGCAAGAAGCAGCTTTTTAGGGACAGGGATTGCGAACTACTTTCGCGCGGATAATACAAAGAGTTTGTTTACAGAGACAAGTATTCTGGTTTGCTATAGACAGGGGGCCTATTGTTGCTTTATGAACCCCGTGGACTTTATTTCAATTCGTCCGTGCGCCCTTTGGCATTTCAACATGAGCACAGGTACTAACACATCTCTTGGATAAAATTTTGCACCATTTTAAGTTTAAATTTGTTTATAATTACCTTGATGATTTGCTGATGACCACGAAGTTGACCCTTGATGATTTGCTAATTTACTCTCCTGAATTCTCTTCACATTTACATCTCCGTCAGGTGTTTTAGTGCCTTTGGTAGGCCGGGTTGACTTTTTCACCGTTGAAAGTTAAATGTTCGATTTCTCAAATTTCCATTCTTGGATATGTAACACCTTTTCATGGCATTTCCATCGATCCTGAACGCACTTTGGCTCTATGTAACTTTCCTGCGCCTTCTATGCCGAAGTGTCTCGCGCCGTTTCTTGGCATGTTAGGTTTCTTTTCTAAATTCATCCTTAATTTTGCACAGATCTCTGAACCATTTAATGTTCTTCGTGGTAAAGGTGCCAAGTTCCGTTGGACTTCTTTACATCAACGCGCCTTCGAAATTCTCAGAACTGCTATTATGAATCCATCGTTTTTGGCCATGCTTGACTTTAACCAACCGTTTACAGTTCAAGCTGACGCCTCCCGTTTCGCGGGTATGGCCGTCTTATTGCAGGGCCCGAAAACTGAACGTCGCACCGTTTTTTACATGTCTCGTACATCGCCAGTGGAACCTAGGTATTCTCTTTGTGAACTTGAGAAATAGGCTGATGTTGGTATTTGTGACAAATGTTGGCTCCTTTTAAAACACCGGCTGTTTTTCCTCCAATGTGATTATCAGGCTATCTCGTGTGCTCTTTCACATATTCGTAACACTGGAAAAAATGCTCCATGGGCTGTTAAATACAGCGCATTTCGCTTTATAGTAGTCACATTCGTAGTGCAGAAAATCCAGTTGCTGAAGCATTTCCTCGTACGTTTTCCGAACCTCCGCAGACTATCCGTGCTCTTGTACATTGGGCTTTGACGGTTCTTGCATTTTCTCGCGACTTTCCATCAGTCTCCACGTTTATCTCCGAACACCACCAAAAGCATACAATCCTAGAGCCCATTGGCATCAATGCCACTTGGGCAATATTTTCCCATGGTATACGTTTAAGAACGGACTTTTGTACGCACCATCTTCATGGCCTACGAAAAATTTGCTTCCACATTTCTTAATGCAAATATTACCCTTTGGGTCACATCTAGAGGTGCATAAGGTCATCATTAAAACTCGCCAGTATTTTGTTTGGCGTCATATGTATCGAGACGTAGTACAGTTTCTCCGCTCGTATCTGCCCAAGATCTCTATACCTTTGCAGAATACTCGATTGGAGAGTCTTAGTTCCAATATTGCATATTATCCTATGGGACGCTTGTTGGATGTTCATGGATTACGTTGACCCGTTGACTCGTTCATTGTGGGGTGATAATTATCTTTGCATGGTCATTGACGCATTTTCCAAATTTCTACCCGGAAATTTACTACGGTAAGTTTGGGATCGGTGCTCCCAGGGATGGTAAATTGAGTCCCTCCTAAACTTTCAAGGTAGGTAAATTTGGTCCCTCGACCCGTAACTGTGACAAAATTTGTCCTCCCACTTTGTGCAAAGTTAGGACTGCGCAACCATTTATCGGGTTGGTGTGGTTAAAAATGTTGTCATGTTAACATCGTTCTGTAAGTCTGGTTTATAATGATTGTAAATCTGAAGGCTTTCTACTATAGCGTTATTTTCACTTAGTTCTATGTAACACTTACACGAATTCAAGGAGCAAGTCCACCGATGAATTCCATCCTTCATTGATTTATGGAAGCGAAACTTGTAACCATCAAGAATAAAAAGTGTTTTATTTTTCTCACTAATCACTTCCATAGTGGCCCACTCACTATCTGTTCACAGCACTAGAAGGTATACCTGCTTACTGTAAACTGATGTCTATTGACTGTACATTGGTGCATGACATATAGTCTCTGACGTCACAGCGCTGCGTTGCGACCGGTATAGCCAATCACAGCGGACTCAATTTACCGCATAGATTAAAAAGACTCGGACTCAACTTACCGCTTAGAGAATCGTAAACAACTAATTATGGACTCAATTTACATAGCCCCGGTGCTCCCTGGGTCCCGAGATACCGGTTCTCCAGGTTTCGAGGGCTGGGTTAGCGTCAATAGCCCTGCCCATAAATTAGATTTGTTCCTAATGTTTTGGAGGATAGCTGTGGCGGCGCTAAGTAGACTCCGTTCGGAACCGTCATGACCTTCCACCTGACATGGAAACAGATGAGCTATTGGCGTCTCTCCATTAAGCGAATCCACGCAGCAACGGAAACTGGTACTGATTTTCAAATAGTAATCTCTAAAAAGAGACCTATTGTTGATCTTGTTTTGGCGTTAATGCGTCAGGAAAGCATAACACTCGTCGTTACTTAATCATGCGCTGAGATACTCTATATAGAACCTTTAGCTCTTTGAACATCTTCGTGGTTCAGGCCACGCTATGTAAACTCGCTGGTTCAGCGATTAGATTTGTACCCTGCAACGCAATGGGTATTCATTGATACACACTAAGGATGAACCACACTCTTCGTTTACCACAGGTATATCAATTTGGAACCGATGAGGTTATTGTTGAGCCGAATACTACCTTGAATATTTGCCGAGGTGTTATCAGTTCAGCCGCCTTAGACGAGCTCTCTGAAGTGGAAGCTGTCGCCTATCTTTCTAGCCAAGAAGTCAGTATAGCTAAGAGGCTCGCGGCCAGAAGGCACAGAATAGAATCCTTTAAGGAGGCCTTTTTGACATTTAACTTTATGCAGCTTTCAAACACACTTAAAGCTGGATGTGAATATTGCATGTTCGTAAATAATACGTTCCCAACCTTTTATGTTGTTTCCTGTATCAAGAATTCCGACATATAGAGATAACAGGTGAGCATCACCCTTAATGTCCTCGGCGAGGAACAAATCGACACAATTCTCCTTGCACCTCCATCTCTAAATGTGTGAACTGTCATAGTGCTCACCCTACACACTCTCGCAGCTGCATTGTGTATAATGAAGAGTACGCCATTCAAGAACACAGAGCGGCGGCGCCGTGGCCGAGCGTTTAGCGCGCTCGCCTACCACCTAGGCGGCCCGGGTTCGATCCCAGGGACCCGCATGTGGTATTCGTGGTGGACGAAGCGGCGTCAGGGCGGGTTTTCTCCGGGTGCTCCGGTTTCCCCCGCCATCTCATTCCACCGGTGCTCCATCTTCATTCCATGTGTCATCAGTGTCACCGCCTGCGGTGCCGTAGTAGTAAAAGCGGGCGTTAAACACTACAACAGCAACAGCAAGAACACAGAGTAAGGATATAATTGGCTATAGAAAGGCAAAGGAGAAACTTTGCTAGTTATTTCCAACAAAGTTAGCCCGCAGATCCTTCAGTTTGCACCTTCTAGTATTCCTGTTTCTTCAATGTTGAAGTATACCTGTCTTTGTATCTGTATTGCCCGCGCTTACCAAAATGGAGGTTCTCCTATCAAAATTCTATTTCCTTTCCAGCTATCATACCTCTCAACTCCTTTGGAATTTCCCAGGTCTCGTCAACATTCTAATTATCAACTATCTCATCAGCGTCGGGAACTTTCGACATTCCGATTATCACTTGCTGTGGACAATCGGTTTGGTGAGTTACTTTTGAGTAATCCCACAGACCCATCTATGGATACCGACCAGGCGGCTAGTGCTGCAGGCTCCCTCGAGGGAACTACAGGTATACCCCATTCATTAAGATGGGAACTTGCCTAGTACGTAATGAGTGCTTCATCTGCCACAGATTTACGGCGCTCAAAATACAGTACTCCGCTACCGGCATCCAGCAATATTGGGAAATTAGACAAATTTCTCAACCATCAGTGATTTTCCCTATAATATCGTCTCCCAATATATCTGACAACACTAAGGAAATAAAATATTCATCTACCAGTGTTGCGGACGGAGACCTTTCAACATCTTTTACTGTTGTGAAGGGCATGTTAATTTAACATGATAGGCAACCATTCCCTACGCATTTTGGTAACGTTTCCAGTAATAAGCTCGATCGCCATTCTTCTTTCTCCTCCCCTAACCCCTTCTTCTTCTTACACTATAACTATATAATGCCGTTGGTGGACTGCTAGCTTAGAAAAAAGGTTAATGTTCACATGTTCTTAAATAATATTTTGGATGAAAGATAAGTGTACAGTTTAGTGTTAAATTAACGTGGCAGGCTACCATTCACAACGAAAAATGTTTTGTAATAACAAGGCTTGTAGCAATTTAGGTGCATTCAGCGTAATAAAGTATGATCATGGGCGTCGCGAAGGGGGGTGGCAAGGGGGGGCCGTGGCCCCCGGAAATTAAAGCATTTAATGTGCAGTTAATTACTATTACACTATTGTTTTAATTTTGGTGTAACAAACAATTTGTATTTAGCACAAATTAATAAGGTTATCTGCGCAAATAATATAATTTTTGATAACAGAATAATGAATTAATATTAATTGCAAACTTCCAGCATGTGACCCTCCTTGAAATAAGTTTGCCGACGCCCATGATCATAATATAGCAAACTTTCTTCACCATTTCTTCTCTTGTGGCTTCAACTGGCTGTCCTGTGCACTCTGCATCTCTCACTCTTGAATGGTCACATCCAAATTCTGAGACACTTTTGAACCACAGCACATGATGGAACAGAGTCTCCATAATACTTTTTCAGAATTTTTTCCATTACCTTAATTGTCTTTCCATGGAAGATGTTTTATAAGAACATGAAATTCATTTTTCTCGTTTGCCACAAAGCAACACAAAACTAGAGCTGTTAGACTTCCAACAATGCTCTAAGAAACAGATGACAATGAATTTCTGGGATTATACACGGAATAGATGTATGACTTCAGTGTCATCAAGAAGTTTATACACATTCTTTCAAAATGACACCTACTGACTCATGTAACCACAAAGCGAGAGCAATTCCTTTTTAGATGTTTGAGATGATGATCAAGTAAGTCTGACAATGTTAGGAAGAGTAATTGAAATTTCAAGCGTCGCGAAACACGGCCCCCCCTTGGAAGTTGGTGAACTTAATGTGCAGCCAGTTACTGACTATTAAACTATTATTTTAATTTTGATGTAAAGGACAATTTTTATTTAGCACAAATTAATACGGTTATCTGCAACAAATATGATAAATTTTGACAGTAAAATAATGATTTAATGTTATATGATTGCAAATTTCCAATATGTGCCCCCCCCCCCCCGCCCCTGGAAAAAAGTCTGCTGACACTCATGTTCAAATTCACCTTTTGTAGTTCTGTTTCACCTAGTTGAGAAATCAAATGCAATGATGTGTCACACTAGATGCCTGAAAATTGAACAAAGGAAAATTTTTTTCTCAATATTAAATTTAACAGCTTTATTTTGGCAAATTTCACCAAGAGAAATTATGAGAAAATACACAGCATTTCTGTGTTCACAAATTTTATACCAGTTTAAATGGTAATTATGATTTATTTATGCCAACGAACTTAATGCTGGTGTTTTTAAACACACAAGCTATGTGTGGGCAATGTTTAAGAGGTGGAATCAGGACTGAAAAATTCAATGCCATAGCTGGGATTTGAACCACGGATCTTCCGCTTATCGAGTGGCTGCTCTAACCATTAAGGTACCATGGCTAACTTGCCGGTACAAATCGGCTGGGGAATTTAATGTCGTACTGGCAAGATGCCCATGGTAGCTTAATGGCTAGAGCACCGCTCGATAAGCGGAAGATCCATGGTTCCAATTCTGGCTATGGCATTGAATTTTTCAGTCCTGATTCCACCTCTTTTATATCAGTTTAAACTTTGTACCTTTGGTACCAAGTCTAGTAGTAGTGCATTATTAAGAACACTACAAAATGTTGTTGTTAGCTAATGCTGGATTTCTGACAATGAAGTCATTAATCCTCTTGCTCTCCAACATTTTTCACTGATGGAAAGGGCACTAGAAGTGGCTGGACATATTTGAAGGTGGTCTCGATCCATTTCCTCTTGCAGATCACATAGAGGACAGTGGTGAAGAATATATCCCAATTCTGTTTAAATGTTTTGCCAGACAATCATGTCCTGTAATCAACCTGAAGGTTGCAACTGCTGTTTTTCGAGGATACTCAGGAATTACTGTTTGAATGTTTGGTAGTTCCCATCTTTTATTCTTTGATTTTTCATAGTAATATTTTGCAATAATTTTTTTTGAATTCAGAGTTGACTAATCTTTTAGCTGCATAAAATGGTAGATTAACTATAGATTTTTGTACACCGCTGGTACCCTTTTTTGCAAGAAAATCAGCTTTCTCATTACCACTCAGTCCACAGTGAGCTGGTATCCATTGGAAGACTAGGTGTTTTTGAAGTGCTGTTACATGGCTAAGCATTTTCCAATTTTCTATAATTGTTTGGTTTTTTGGTGACAACTTGGAAGTAATTGCTATAATTGCTGCCCTGGAATCTGAGAGAATAACTGCTTGCTGAAAATGTGAAATTCTATACAAAAGATTTTGTAGGGCCATTCGAATTGCTTCAATTTCTCCATCAAAGTTAGTAGTTCCATAACTTAAAGATTTGTAATAGGAAAAGAGATGACATGTGACTCCAGCACCTGCTCCATCTTGGTTTGATATCAATGATCCATCAGTATAAATATGGAGCCATTCATGTTCTGGAAATCTAGTATGGATTGTCTCTAATGCCAATAATTTTAGAACACTAGTTGGAGTATCACTTTTCTTAACTTCTTCTGTCAGGTGTAAATAACATGTGATGTCTAATGTATGTGTCGGATTGACTTTAGATATGAAGTTTTCCTTTGAATTAGGAAGGTGTACATTCTTCTTGATGTCTTGAATTTTGGAAAGAAAGCTCTCCTGAGTCTTTAGTGTATGTGTAAAATTTCTCTTGTGCCATGTATTGAATGGGAGTCTGATCAACTTTTCGTGTTGAATGAGAGCCGCTTTTTCTATTTCATATTCAATGGGGTATTGGTTGGTTAGTATTTCCATAGCTGCTATTGGTGTGGTTTTGATAGCACCTGTAACACTGGTCGACAAGATTTTTTTCACAAGAAAGCTGAATAGTGAATCTAGTGCATTTTTTCATCCTGAATTCAGATATGTAGTCAGAATTTTCCCATCAGGCATAGTTTTTCTGTGAAAGCTACTTTTCAAAATATGATTTTAGCGTTTTCTTTGACCTGTCATAGGAACCTTTCCCTCATATGTAGCTATTTTACTCAAACCGTATTTATTGAAATTATTTGTAATATCACGCTGAAGCACCACAAAACAAGACTGTGCAGGTTCATTCATGTTTAGACATGCTCAGACCTGTCTGGCATTGTGATGTGTCAGTATTGAGCTGACTGTGACATTGTTCACTAGTGAAATATTTCCTTCCTTTCTGTTTAGAAGTGTATTGTGTATGTTGTGCATGTTGTATTTCAGTGCTTAATGTTTTCATCATGCCAAGAAAGTGTGTAAATCATGCAGATAATTTCTGCTATATTTGTGGTGAGCTGACCTTCAAGTCTCAGAGGTGAAATATGACCCCACTTGTAAAGAAGTGTTATCATCTTTACTTTGGCTGTCAAGTTGGTGATTTTGATAAGAGCTGGGCCCCAAATACATGCTGTGTTTCGTGTGTTAGACTGCTGACTGGGTGGAAAAATGGTACACATCATATGCCATTTGCAATTCCCATGATTTGGAGGGAACCGAAGGATCATTCAACTGACTGTTATTTTTGTTTGACAAATATTAAAGGAATCACATCTAAAACAAAATATACAGTTAAGTATCCGAATTTGCAATCTGCATTGAGACCTGTCTTACACAGTGAAGAGTTCCCCGTACCAGTATATGTAGATACAACCTTAAGTGATAACTCTGATTCTGACCTAACTGAAACTCAAAATGATTCAGATGAAAATAAAAATGATCTTACATATGAAGCCAGTAGCTGTTCATCAGAACCATACTTTCCCAATCAGCAAGACCTTAATGACCTGATTCGGTATTTAAATCTGTCTAAACTGCAAGCTGAAGTTTTAACTTCCAGACTCAAAGGGTGGAATTTACTCCAAAAAGATGTAAGAATAAGTAGTTATCGTAGCCGCCATAGTGTTTTCAAAGAATACTTCTCTGAAGAATATAGTGTTGTGTTTTGTAATAATATTTGTTCACTTATGGAAACTCTTGGGCATCAACACCGACCAGATGAGTGGCGATTGTTCATAGACTCCTCTAAAGTAAGTTTGAAGGCTGTGCTGCTACATATTGGCAATGAACTTCCATCAATACCAGTAGCGCATGCCGCTATGAAAGAGACATATCAAAATATGAAACTAATTTTAGAGAAAATACAATATGGAAAATATGAATGGAATATCTGTGGTGATTTAAAGGTCATTGCTTTATTGCTTGGTTTGCAACTTGGGTTCACCAAATTTTGCTGTTTTTTGTGCGAGTGGGACAGCAGAGATAAGAAGTCTGACTACGTTAGAAAGTCATGGCCAAAACGTGAATCTCTTCTTGATGCACTTGGAGAGCTACCCATGGGTCATTTCAGGTGCAGATATATTTTTGTAATACTTGACATATTCAGCAAGTTTGACTTTGATTATCTGAGTCACTTTTTTTACACTCACTTTCGCTTTAAACTGTTGTAAAAACTGAAACTTTTCAAGATCATTCAATCTCATTCTCAGCCGTTGGATGAAATCAAATGATCTTGAAAATGTTTCAGTTTTTACAACAGTTTAAAGTGAAGGTGAGTCTAAACAAAGCTGACTCAAAAAATCGAACTCAAACATGAAGAACACTTCAGTGTTAATAGTGCTTCAATTGTTACTTTCTCTACTACATATAGTAAGTAGAGGAAATATTGTATTCCACCCAAAAATTCGATGTTGAGATTTCACCAGAAATATATGTTAATTTCAAAAAAGCATTTTTCGAAAAAGTTCTGTGTGTGTCTGTCTGTCTGTGGACAGCACAACTCAAAAACAAAAAGTCGGTTAAAAACCAAAGTTGGTATTTAAGTTTGTCTTCAAGGATGCGAAACAAAGATTTTGAAGAAAATTCCTTCACCCTAAACTATCCTTTACATAGAAAATTTTTATTTTCAGGAAAATGTCTAATGATTTTGATTAAAATGCCATGTTTGAGATATTTTTATGACAAATGAAATGTATATTTTGAATTTTCTGGCTATAGCCTATACAGTCCTGTTTACTCTGGACGACTTTTGCATAATTGGTAAACCACAAGAGATATACCAAGTGGCCGGGCATATTTGAACGTGGTCTTGGTCCATTTCCTCTTGCAGATCACATAGAGGACAGAGTGGTGAAGAATATATCCCAATTCTGTTCAAATGATTTGCCAATCATGTCCTATAATCAACCTGAAGGTTGCAACTGCCATTTTTTGAGGGTACTCAGGAACTACTGTTTGAATGTTTGGTAGTTCCCATCTTCTATTTTTTGATTTTTCATAGTAATATTTTGCAATAATTTTTTTAAATTCAGAGTTGACTATAAAATGGTACATTAACTATAGATTTTTGTACACTGCTGGTACCCTTTTTTGCAAGAAAATCAGCTTTCTCATTACCACTCAGTCCACAGTGAGCTGGTATCCATTGGAAGACTAGGTGTCTTTGAAGTGCTGTTAGATGGGTAAGGATTTTCCAACATGCTATAATTGTTGGTTTTTTTTTTTTTTGTGACAACTTGGAATTGCTATAATTGCTGCCCTGGAATCTGAGAGAATAACTGCTTGCTGAAAATGTGAAATTCTATACAAAAGACTTTGTAGGGCCATTCGAATTGCTTCAGTTTCTCCATCGAAGTTTGTAGTTCCATAACTTAAAGATCTGTAATAGGACAAGAGGTGACACATGACTTCAGCCCCTGCTCCATCTCGGTTTGATATCAATGATCCATCAGTATAAATATGGAGCCATTCATGTTCCGGAAATCTAATATGGATTGTCTAATGCCAATAATATTAGAGCACTAGTAGGAGTATCACTTTTCTTAACTTTTTCTGTCAGGTGTAAATAATATGTGATGTCTAATGTTTGTGTCGGATTGACTTTATATATGAAGTTTTCCTTTGAATTAGTAAGGTATACATTTTTCTTGATGCCTTGAATTTTGGAAAGAAAGCTCTCCTGAGTCTTTAGTGTATATGTAAAATTTCTCTTGTTCAGCAATGTAGAACTTGCTAAAACACAATTTATGACTTTATTTTAGAGTGAACCGTTTCGGAGATATTCCTTGTTATTTATGTGAGCTTTGGAATACTTAAACTTTTGTCAAATGAAAGGTTGTTATTATTTTTTTTATATCTTAACTTTAAAAGATTGACTATCGCTCAGTCTACTGTATTCCCATATTTCCCTTGCACCTACAAGGAAATAAGCAATAAGACAATTTTTGCAAATGTTTATCTCAACTAGCATGAAGAAGATATAGGAATAAGAGTTTAAGAATGGTTAGTACAAGAGTAGAGAAAGCCATGTGAGTGCAACATAGCAGATTTTTTATATTTATGTTCAGCAAATTTGTGAAAACTTACCCTGTTAGGAATATTATCAATAAAACATGTGTAGGGAAAATTATTAACATTTATGTGCCAAAATATGGTCAAATAGAAGCTGTCCTATCAGAAAAGCCTACAGTTCATCCAAGTCAATGTTTTACTGAAAAACAATGGAATAGAACTTTATCATTGTTCATTGTTTTCCTTCGGGTAACCCAACAGAACGTGCATGAACATAGGTATCTACTTTTGTGTACTTACACATAAGGGTGACAAGGATTGGGTTTTGTCCTCTGATAGAGAAAATTATAAATGCTATATCACAATAGGATTTGCCCTATAAAACTTATGTTAGGGAAGGAACCAGAACCACTATTTAAAGAAGTACCTAAAAGTGTAAATGTAAATAACATTCACTTAAGCAAGTAAGATAGGGCTAGGATTGATTGCCTTTGATAGATTAAAGATAAAGGCTGAAAAACCAAAGTCCAAAAGGGAAGAAGGAAAGCACAATTGGGAACTAGAAGTAAGCAATTTAGCTTTAGTCAAAGATAACAAATTCTCAAGACAGTTTAAAGAGAGGAACAGAAGAACAGAAATATTGTACAAAGGTCCTGGAGAAATGATTTGTAAATTTGGAAAACATACTGAAATGAAAGATGCCAATGATGGAAAACCAATGGGTAAATGGCATAAGCAGCGCCTTTCTGTGGGTACAATTATGTTTATGGATGGTTATGGTAAATATGCATAGTATGGAGGACAAGGTTATGGAAATTGCAAATATGTTGTTGTTGTTTTCTAGTGCCTTGCATCTGGCAATGAAGCCATTAGCATTCGTGCTTTCCAATACTTTTGAACTGTAGTTTCTTCTGATCTTAATGCTTCACAGGTCTTCAAGTGGTCTTCGTTCATTTCTGCTGGATCGTTACACAGGACACATATTGGTGAGGCTGAGATACCTATTCTGTAGAGATGACTTGCTAAGCAGTCGTGATTTGTCAATAGTCGGAAGGCTGCAACCGCTGTTTTCCTTGGTCTCTGGGGGATTATATCTGGGTTGGAAAGTAGTGCAATCCATTTTTTATCTTTGGCATTTGTTTCTATTTCTTGTAGGTATGAATGAGAAAATTTTTTAATGATCAAGCGTTTTATTGAGGAATATGAGAAATTGAATTTAGACTTTTGTTTTATTGTTGTGCCTTTCTTTGCAAGTGAGTCTGCAGCTTCGTTCCCCATGACTTCACAGTGTGCTGGAATCCATTGGAGATGAACAGTCTTATTAACTTTTTGGAGTTGTGTTAACATTTTGTAGCATTCTCTAATTTTTGTTGACTTCTTTGTAGTATTTGAACATATTCCCTGAATTGCAGCTTTAGAATCTGAAAGAATTACTGCCTTGTTAAATTTATTTAAGGGAAGATTTAATAATTGTCGGAGAGCAATGTATATAGCCTCTATTTCTGCATCATAATTTGTTGTGTCTCTGCCAACAGAATGATAAAAGGAAAAATGTGAACACGTAACTCCAGCTCCAGTAAGGTTTTCCTTGGAGGATCCATCAGTGTATAAGTGCAGCCATTCTTCTGTGGGATACCTAGTATTGATTGTTTCCAGAGCTAGAAGTTTTTGTATTTCTTTTGGTGTTCTGATTTACTTATTTCCTCTAATAATTCCAAATTGAAGGTAGGTTGCAATAATTCCAATGGATTTTCTCTTATAAGTAGATTTTCTCTGGTGTTAGGAATGTTCAATTTGGATTTAATCTGTTACCTTTTCTAGGAAACTACTATGAGTTTTAAGGATTGAAGGGGGAAGATTCTCTTCTGTCCATTTAGAGTTTGGCAGTCGTAACATTTTCTCGTGTTGGAGCAATGCTTGTTCTTCTATTTTTGTTGTTATTGATGGGGTCCGTGTTAAGGCAAGCATGGCATCAATAGGTGTGGATTTAACTGCTCCAGTGATTAGGCGAAGAGCCTGATTTTGTATTTGTTCAAGTTTATTGATGTTAGCATTTGCTGCTGTTATTAAAGCTTCAGAACAGTACAAGAGGTTTGGTTTAACGTACATTTTGTATGTCTCCTTGAGCAGCCCCATTTAGCACCAGCTAACCTTTTCAGGATTTGCAGTTTCTTTTCAACCTTTTCTGAGATGTTTGTTAATGTTTTTTCCAACTTAGCTTTCTGTCGAAAGTGATGCCTAAATATTTGGCATCATCAACTGCTTTGAATGGTTTACCATTATAATTTATGTTAATATTAACTGGTTTGTATTTTAGTGTAAATAATTCATAATTTGTTTTTTCCACATTGATAGTCATGAGGTTTTTGGAGCTCCATTCATGTACTTTGTTTAGGGCTGTTTCTATTCTGTCTTTAATTAATTCAGGTTTTTTTGGAGAGCCTGAAGTCCAAATGACTACATCGTCAGCAAATAAAGTAATTTTGGTTTCTAAAGTTTTTATTATTGATGGAAGGTCATTTATATATACGTTAAAGAATGTTGTGCTCAGAACAGCACCTTGTGGAAGTCCTCGGTGTGTTTGTTTATATTTGGAAATGTATGTATTATATTTTGTGGCACAAAATCTTTGTGAAATAAACTGAGTTATCCATTTAAGTATGTTACTTTTCACACCTATTGATTGCAACTTCTCAATTAATTTGTTTCTCCAGACTGAGTCATATGCTGATTTAAAATCAATGAATACTGCTAAGGTATCCTCCTTTCTATTGAAAGCTTCCTTGATGTCTTGGCTTAGTAGGAGTACATTTTCACTTGTACTATGATTCTGTCTGAAGCCGGTCTGTGAACTATTAATTAAGTTGTAATATTCTAGGAACCAGTTAAGTCTAGATGCCACCATTCTTTCCACCACTTTTGCAATAACGCTGGTCAAAGATATTGGTCTGAAACTATTAATATTGTTTGAGGGTTTGTTTTTCTTTAAAATCGGGATGATAATGGCTTTTTTCCAGTCGGAAGGTACAGTCATTCTCCAACACGTGTTATACAGTTTAAGTAGGATTTCTTTTCCTTTCTGGCGGCGCCGTGGCCGAGCGGTTAGCGCGCTCGCCTACCACCTAGGCGGCCCGGGTTCGATCCCAGGGACCCGCATGTGGTATTCGTGGTGGACGAAGCGGCGTCAGGGCGGGTTTTCTCCGGGTGCTCCGGTTTCCCCCGCCATCTCATTCCACCGGTGCTCCATCTTCATTCCATGTATCATCAGTGTCATCGCCTGCGGTGCCGTAGTAGTAAAAGCGGGCGTTAAACACTACAACAACAACTTTTCCTTTCCTGCCAAGGTGAAATAGCAGAATCCCTTAACAAGTTTTATGCTCAGTCACAAAGAATACCCCAAGCGTATAAAAAACAAGATAAGGCTATCCAAAAAACTATCAGAGAAACTAATAAGCCAAAAGGTATACGAAATGATATTTTTATTCAGGATTTTAATGAAATTGCAAATATAGAATTAGTACAAAATCGTAAAAATTAGCTTTAAGTAGAACACAGTGAAAGTGAAGTGCAGTGAACTTAGCAAAACTTACAATCATTGCTTCAATGATCATATGAAAGAGACAACCAAAAAAAAAGACCCTTGAAAAGTTACATGCTGGGCCCGGATGTTTATGACATGTCATAGTTTTTCTTTGTGTTTTTTTTCCATTGAAAATATAGGTGAAGCACAATTTTATCAATGGTGATTAAAATTATGCAATTCTCATTGGTTATATAAGGTCATATTTTGGCTTTTTTTTTTTTAACTTTTTGCTTATTTGTCATTTTTTATATTAATTTCTCTTAAATTTTCATATTCTTGTCATATTTTTATATTTCTATTCCAGTTTTGCGTATGTGCTTGCAGTTATCTCAAAGACTAATTTTTCACATCTCCTAATTCTTGTCTGTAATATTTCTTAGAAATATATGTTTTCCTTGAATTTGGAGAGTAAGCTGTATAGAAACAGACAGAAATGTAGGAAGTGACAGATGCAAAGAAAGCACAGACAGTTTAGTATGGTTGTTGTCAGGTTCTCTGCCAAGGTAAATTGGTTCCATAATTAGAACTCTTAGAAATGTAATGGTTTCAGTCTCTAAATACCCGACGGCACGTATGCAACCAGCCCATACTGGACAGATTTCATTGTAGGTGTGTGGTTGCAAACACTCTCAGTTCATCATGCATAAAACTAACGGTTTGATAAGTGAAAAATTGCAAGTATTTGTGTGCGAGTTTGGAGATAAATATTCAGTACACATGCATGGACATCTGCAGAGTGTTTCAGGACAGCGCCACATGTTGGTAGTTTGCAATCAAACAATATTAATTCATTACTCTGTTGTCAAAAGTTATAGTATTTGTTGGAAATAACCATATTAATTTGTGGTAAATAAAAATTCTTCTTTACTTCAAAATTAAAATAATAGTCTAATAGTCAGTAATTGACTGCACATTAAATTCATTAATTTCCAACAGGAGGCCATGTCCCCCACCCCCCTCCCCTCCATGATGCCCATGTACTAATGACACGATTCTGTTCTGTAAGCTGTGCAAAACTAAAATAGAAGCTAAAACGAGACATAATGTTCAACGCTGCAGCACAGCAAGACAAAGAAACAGCTTGGCTCAACATATTACATCAGAGAACCGTGTTCCAGAGAATCTCGTCACTGTCTATAACAGGCAAAACTTAAGATTTTAACATGGAAGATGTGATATACCACTGGAGAAAGTTAATAATCACCACTTCCACAATTTTTTGCAGAAATACACGAATCGTCACATTTCCAATGCAACACTTTGCAAGGACTACATGATTGTCTGTTACAAAGATGTTTTAAATAGAATATGCCATTGCATCACTGATGAAAAGATCTGGGTTTCTATGGACAAAGCAACCAACGATGAAGGGAAGTATGTGGCAAACATTGTTGTTTTAAGGGGAGACTGAGCAAGAGATAAATTTAATTTCCTGTGAAGCATTGGATAGAACTAACCACTCACCAGTTGCTGTTACCTTTGACAATGCATTGAATTTATGGTGACCTGAAGGAGTGAAGAGAGAAAATGTTCTACTTCTAGTCAGAGATGCAGTTCCCTACATGGTGAAAGCTGGAAAAGGTCTGCAGTTTCTCTACCTTAATTGGTACATGTGACATGCACTAAATAGAGTTGTGGAAGAAATTCATGAAAAGCATCACGATGTGAACAAATTAGTATCAACAGTGAAAAAATCTTCATTAAAGCTCCACTACAAGTGCAGAAATTCATGAAAATGGTTCCTCCTGTGACACTGTCTCCCCAACTCATCCTTACCTGTTGGGGAACATAGCTTAATGGCACAAACTACTATAATTACAATGCTATTGAAAATGTTAATGTGTTCAATGAAGGCCAAGCTTCCTCCATAAAAGCTACCAAGATGCTGTTTTAAAGTACTGCACTGTCCAGAGATTTCACTTATGTCAAGTCAAATTTCAACATTACACAATTACAGGAAGAAGGTATTAAACTCTGTGATGCCTTTGAACTGCTGAAAAATGTTGAAAGTGAGTTAAAAACTGTACATGGTGATGGTGAATGTGTGAGTGCAAAACTACAGTGTGTGTTGGGTTGGAGTAAAGGGTGCTCTGCTCTCTTTAAGATTAGTGACATTCTTAACATCCTACGATGTTGAGAGGTCTTTTTCCCCATTACAAGTCAATGTTGTGTGCAAATAGAAGATCGTTACTTTTTGAAAACTTTAAAATGTATGTAATTTGCTATTGTAATTCTATTGTAATAAATGTGCATTTATTTCATTCTGTGCACACCTCAGGGTTCGCTCTCGATTGAACAATTAAATAAATTCAAAATGTAACAATAAAATTAATATTATTGTTTATTTATTATTGAGTGTGCAAGATATTTAAAGCAGATTTTCAATATAATGTTAATTTAAGCAGCATTAAAAGTTCGAAGATTTCGAAAATACACCCATAAAAAATTTTACGTCATATTTATTGTCATGCTTTCTAATTTTTTTCAGTCATAAATGCTTGCATATTTCTAACATTTTTAGGTCATAAATATCTGGGCCCTGGTTATATGAATTCAGAAGAGAAAATAAAAATGTATAAGTGCTATAGTAAATACAGTATAAGGGGAATCACATTTATGAATATGAGAGTTGTAAGTAAACTGCTCATGAAATATTTTTACTTAACCATGAGTTATCAAAAAGAAAAAAAATTGTAAAAATATGTTATGAAAATTGCAACAGTTGCCGACAGTGATTCAGCTAAATCAAAATTTAGGATTTAGTTTGTTCAAATGTATACACATTTTTATTATTGAGAATAATAAACAAATGTAATTTGGCAACTTGATACTGGAATTATTGACCGGCTAAGATTTATAATTTTATAAAGAAATGATAGTGAGATAGTTACACAATCACAATAAATAATTTTCATATGTAAAAATCAATGCATAATGTACAAGCATGAGAAGATTTTGTCATGAGGTCATTAACAGCTTCTGTGTTGAAGGAAAAGGTAACTAGTATAAGGCCATTTGCAAAGGCTACTAGCTCAAAGCATTCCTGGAATTCAATATGTTCAGGTTTTGCAGATTTTGTTGCTTGTCACATACAATAAATTCTGAAAATTAGAAAGGAAATGAGGTTCTTAAGATTAAACAGGTTAGCGAAAAAGCTATGTTTCAGGTATGAATTAGCATCTTTGTAATTGGAACACATATGTAGGAACTCTGGTAGGAAGTGATGCTTAGTAGGCGGGACTTAAGTCAACAAAAGAGTGTGTACTTCTAAAATGTGTGTCTTTCCCTTTGTGTTTTACAATCTCACAGAAATACTTATGTGATCAATTATCGGCAGCTACAGTGCTAAGGTCTATACTGAAGTTATATTGATTTATCGGTCACTGCAAGGGGACCTACTGCTTGGCCTTTCTGCAACTCGCAGCAGCATATGCTTAGCATTATTACCGAAACAGTAATTTTTAAACAAGATGTGGATACGTCAACAGTCAGCAGATATAATTTGTTAGAGAAACAGTTTAGTGTTTCAACCTCAACAGTCAGCATATCTCTTCCAATAGATCATTAGTAGTTTCCATTAAATTTATCAGTCAAGTTAACTCGTGTTAATAAAACGAAAAAAATCTGATGTGATGCACTCACATGACTTTCTCTACTCTTGTACCAACTATGTTCACAAATGCTTGTTCCTCTATCTGCTTCATGTTAATCAAGATAAACATTTGCAGACATTACCTCATTGCTAATTTTCTTGTGGGTGCAAGGGGAATATGGAAATACAGTACGCTTTAAATGATAAATCTTTTAAAGCTGGTTGCATTATTACTCTGAAATTCTGTTCTCTTTGTATAGCCAAGAGATAAAAAAATGAATAATGACTTCCCATTTGAGAAAAGAAAAGTATTGGAAAATTCAGACAAATAACCAGGAACATCTCCGGGATGGTTAACACACACACACGAGAGAAAGAGAGAGAGAGAGAGAGAGAGAGAGAGAGAGAGAGAGAGAGAGTGTGTTTTCACAAGTTTTAAATTTTTTCTGTAGTAAGATTTTGTGCATCTCTTATAGTACACCATTTACGCAAAAGTCACTAGAATGAAGAGGAGTTCTGAGGACATTCCCAGAAAATTCAAGATATACATTTTATACATCATGAAAATATCTTAAAACATATGGTATTTTAATCAAAATCATTAGAGGCATTTTAGCAAAAATCAAAATTTGTTAAAAATGTTCCATTTAAAGGGTAGCCTGGGGTGGGTGATTCTCTTGAAAAATCTTTGCAACGCATCCTTGGAAGATGCTGAACTTAAATATCGAGTTTGGTATTTAGCCAACTTTTCAATTTTAAATAATTCACACACACAGACCTTTCACTACAAATTCTTTCCTTTATTTTTCAGATTCAGTGGGGCACCAAAACATGTATTTCTGGTGAAACCTTGATGGCAGATTTTTGGGTGGAATGCAATACTTCCCCTGCTAACTATATGTAGTAGAGAGGGTAAAAACTTGAGCTACTGACAATGAAGCAATATGAAATATAACAATTATAATGAATATACCCCCTAAAATCCAACCTCAGAGGTACTAGCCCTGAGGGAGTAGGCAATGAGAAGTAGGGGTTAGCCTGAGGAGGTGAGGCACGGTGGGGACTTTGTGTATCCCAAGCTGCTACAGTAGCCATGAAAGCTCATCAGTAACCCTGAAAATCAGTGAATGAGACAATGGTCTGGTCCTCCAGGTTGGGGGCTGTGCGCTGGGCTGGAAACCTGCCACATAAAACGTTTCTCATAAGTCAGGAATAAGCTGGATGGATCATCGGGAAAACGACTTAAGCTAAGTAAAAAGGCCATGCAATTAGGAAGGAAAGACTTGTTACATATTGGCACTTGGAACGGCAGAGGAATTCACAATAAAGAACAGGAACTTACAGAGGAACAAAAGCAATGAAACATAAATGTAATGGTAACCATGGAAACTAAAAATAACTTGAAAAGTACTAAAGAAATTAGCAGTTGTGTAATTATCTACTTAGGAGTACAAGAAAAGGAAAAGGAAAGGCGGCTAAGTTGTGGCCATATGGGTAGACCAAAAATGGAAGATGCTATGAATTTGAAAACAAGAGAATTGTAGTAGTAAGATTAAAAATAGAAAGAGGTAAACTAACAGTAATAGGAATGTATACCCCAGAAGAAGGGAAAAAAGATGAAACTAATTCTATGATATCCTAGAGAAACTTATAGATAAATATAATAAAGCACACAGTATAATAATTGCAGGAGACTTGAATGCAAGAGTTGGCAGTTCACTTATCCCACAAGTCTGTGGTACACATGGAGAAGAAACTACTAATGAAAATGGACTAGCCTTAAGAAATTTTGCAATGTTTCATGCTTTAAAGATCACAAACACTTTCTTTAAAAGGAAAGATATACATAAATATACCTGGGCAGCCAGAGGTACATCATTGATTGATAGACTAACACTATATGAAAAAACACCCTGTTACATGGGCATAAAAATATATAATAAACTGCCTCAACGATTCAGAGATAAAGACTCAAAAATTGTTTAATAAAAGTGTAAAAGAGTTATCAGATAAGACGTATTACTCCGTACAAGAATATATGGATGATACAATACTATAAGTATTACTTTAATTAGTTGTAATTGATAATTTATATTGTATAAAGAATACCTTGTATACCATACATTAGAATTAAGTTTTCTCTTTTATCCTAAATCTGTTTTTATAGCTTGACGAATCACCAGTTTACCAGCTTAGGCTCACCATGTAAACATTATGTGACAATAAAACAATACAATACAATATATAATAGTTAATGATAAAATGGCAGAATTAGTTAAGGATGCTGATGTATGCTGAGGCGCTGATCTATATACAGAACATTTTTTAGTAGTGTCTGAAATTTTCGTTTTAGCAAGATGGTCAAGTAAAAATAAAAATAGGGTTCAAAACAAATGAGAGAAAGAAGGAAGTGTATAAAGTGGAACTATTACATGAACAAAGTATAAGAGAGCTCTTTCAATATAGAATGACAAGATATTTAGCAGAGACTCAAACAGAAGATGAATTGGAGAAGGGATATTACAATATTAAAAGTGTTATTTTAAAAACAATGAGGGAAGTGCTTGACACCAAACAAAAGTACAAAAATGATACTGGAATGAAGAACTGCACCAAGTAGTAACAGACCAAAAGCCAGCTTATTTAAGATATTTGCAAATGCCCAGTGATGAAAATAGGGACAGTTATAAGTCTAAAAGAAACAACGAAAAATAAAATAAGAGAAGCTAACTTAGAGTCATGGAACAGATTTCTTGCAGCGTTAGAACATGATATACATGGGAGGCAGAACATAGCTTGGAAAGTAAGGAGACACTTCAAACGGGAGGAGTGATACACAGCCAGACTAACCTACATATCTGATTCTGAATGGGAACAGTACTATAAAGGCTCACTATATAATACAATTGTAGAACCACTGTGCATCAATGACCATGAAGAAAGGACTATAAATTTAATTTCTTTAGAAGAGTTGATTAACAAAATAAAATCAATGAAAAATAGGAAAGCACCTGGAATAGATAATATCTCAGCAGAGGTGTTCAAATACAGAGGACTGGTTTTAAAACAGAGGTTGCTACATTCTGCTGAACATGTGCTGATCACTAAAAGATACCAGAAGAATGGAAAATTGCTAAGGTAATTTCTTTCTTCTTCTTTATCTGATTACCCTCCCTGTATGGAGGACTTACAAGCCTGTGCCTAGGGTCAGATGCCTGTTGGAGAGCAGACGATCCTATGGATCACACAGAGTGAACACTGAAGCAGGTGGTCAACCCAGTATCAGGTATGGGAGCAGTTGGCGGGGAAATTGAAGAACCTTGAGAAAACCCGCCCAGACGCCACTTCATCCACCACATGCAGGTCTCTGGGATTGAACCTGGGCCGCCTTGGTGATAGGCGAACGGTCAAACTGCTCAGCCACGGCACCACCACTAAGGTAATTTCCATTTTCAAAAAGGGCCAGTTAAATAAGTGTAAAAATTACAGAGGAATAAGCCTGCTGAATGTACTGTATAAAATATATTAATGAATAATAGCTATATTTAAAGCATCAAGCGAAGTGTACCTAAGTGAAGAACAGAATGGATTTCAACTAGGATGAGCATGTGTAGATAATTTATTCACTATAAAGTAAATAATAGAAAAAAGGAGAGAATTCAACTTGGAAACCCATATGGTATTCATCAATTTTGAAAAAGCTTTTGACAGAGTATACAGGGAAATATTATGGAAGATACTAGACAGCAGAGGTTATCCATTACATTAACAGAAAGTTATACAGAGTTTATATAAAAACACAAGAATTGTGATTGAAAACAATGGAAGATAAACAAAGGAAATTATAACAAATATACGTTTAAAACAAGAATCTAGTGTATCCCCAGCATTTTTTTGACATTTACTTGGACAATATTCTTCAAGAATGGAAACTTTTAGTAAATATAAGACTTAGAATAGAACAGAATGGAACTTTAAACCATTTGGCATTTGCAGATAACACAGTTTTAATTTTTGACACTGAGGATAGACTACAAATGGCTGTATACCAACTTAACATTTAAAAGTTATACGGTAATTTCCAAAACAAAAACAGAGACAATCATTTTTAAAAGTAGATACCAAAAAAGAACTAAAATTGTGGTAGATGACATGCCAGTAGAACAAACAAAGCACTTCCAATACCTAGGCTGTGAAGATCATGATGTAGACAAAAAGCTACACAAATTTCAAGCAGTTTGCAGAACAATACATGGGACATTAAAAAATACAGCTAGAAAGGAAACAAAATTGAGATTTTATTCAGTGATGGCTCTACCGGCAATATTATATGGAAGCGAGGCATGGACACGCAAAGGAAAACATAAAAGTACAATTCAAGCAACAGAAATGCCCTTGGGGGGCACCCCCTGGAGGAACAATGGGGTGAGAGGACACAGACGGCAGCCAAATCAGGGAGTCAGGACAGAGTTGAGGGCAGGGCCCCTACCATTTAAGACTGAAACACCCTCGTGGCATCTAGTACAACCGGGGTCTCACCCACCCACAGTCTTAAGACTCCTATAGAGGGGTCTGGAGACTGGAGATCATCCCACAGAGGAACAAAATTTTATCAAGAGCATATTCCCTGCCGACACTTACTACCCTGAAAGAGACTAGCTAAATGAAGGGTGAAAGGCAATGAGAAGTGAAGTGAAATGGAGGGACAGGAAATTTGGGCCTGTAATGAACCTACCCAGCATTCAAACTGACAACATGGCAATCCTATGAAAAACCCATGGGTATGCTAGGTTGGCCTCTGACATCCAACCTGTGACTTCCCAAATGTGGGCCACCGATGAAATTACCTGAGCCATCCTGCTCGGTTTGTTACACTTACTGTCACTAGGTGATGGATCATTTATTGCCATGAACAAAGTGGCACTGGGACGGATTTCCTCTGTGTTCCTGAGCTATCTTAATCCACCAGTGCTCCATCTTCATTCCATGTATCATCAGTGTCACCGCCTGCGGTGCCGTATGTAGTAAAACTGGGCGTTAAACATTACCCCCCCCCCCAAAAAAAAAAAAGATCATTTGTTGCTGTACTGCTAACTATTGGAAGTAAAACAAATTTGTTGACAGAATTGATTGGCAATTATTTCAAAACTATAGCGATCTTTATTCAAAACAAATATTTTTTCCACATCAGTAAATCTGTGGATACATTTAAATGCTTTAATAATTTAACCTTTGGATTTATTTCATGGTTAAATGAACAAAAATCATGTGATTTATAAATCTGCTTATACTTAATATTTCTAAAATGTTCCTTTATTCTGGTATCCAAATGACATTTAGGCTTACCAATGTAAACCCTGTCATAATTCAAATAGCTAAACTGATCAGTGCCAGATTTTTTATTTGAAAGTTTCTGTTTTAGAAAAACTTAGCAAATTTTTTATGTTGTATTTATTTTCAGGAACTAATATTATGCCATGTTCTTTAAAAACTTTGTGAATATTTTATTAGTGCAAAGATAAGTAAATTTTTTAAAAATATAAATTCTCTTATTTTCTTTGGAGCAGGAACATCTTTTAGTCTTTTGATATTTATATTTCTCAACTGGTGTTGTTTGTTCTCGCATTCACCCTCACATACCCTGGCAGAAAAAGATCTGTCATATTAGTGGAATATAACACTGTCAGCAGATTCATTGGAGGACAAAATTGGAGGGCATATCAAAAGGGTGAGGCACATATTGCTTTGGCATTATACCCAGAAATTTGATACTGAGATCTTAGGAAATGCATGTCTCCAAGTCACCTGAATCAAAAAAATTTTCATTAATATGCAAGTAGTATCTGTGTCCATGTATGGCATAAATAAAAAATCTGATGAGTTGCACTCACATGACTTTCTCTACTCTTGTACTAACAATTCTTACAAACTCTTATTCTTCTATCTTTTTCATGCTAGTTGAGACAAACATTTGTAGAAATTATTTTATTGCTTGTTTTCTTGCATGTGCAATGGGAATACAGTAGGCTTTGAGCGACAGTCAAATTCTGTTCTCTTTGCATGGTTATAAAGAAATGAATAGCAATGTTCCATTTTACAGAAGTGTAAGTTTTCTGAAACTTACACAAATAACAAGGAATATCTCAGAAATGTTTTCACTCTCCGAAAAAAATGTATTTAGACGTAAATTGCGTGTTTTAGCAAGATCTACATTTTTGTTAAGTAAGATTTACTCTATCTCTTACGGTTTACCAGCTATGCAAAAGTCATCCAGAGTAAATAGGACTTCATGGGCTATAGCCAGAAAATTTAAGATAAACATTTCATTTGTCATAAAAATATCTCAAGCATATGACATTTTAATCAAAATCGTTAGAGCCATTTTCAAGAAAATCAAAATTTTCCACGTGGAGGGTAGTTAAGGGTGAAGCAATTTTCTTCAAAACCTTTGTGTCGCATCCTTGAAAGACATTTAACTTAAATACCAACTTTGGTTTTTAACCGACTTTTCGTTTTTGAGTTATGCTGTCCACAGACTGACAGACACACAGAAGGACCTATTTCTGAAACTGCTTTTTTTCTGATTCAGGGGGCCTCAAAACATACATTTCCAGTGAAATCTCAACATTCAATTTTTTGGGTGGAATACAATACTTCCTCTACTTTACTATACGCAGTAGAGAAAGTAAAAATGTAGAGTTGGTTAAATACCAAACTTGGTAATTTATGTTCAACATCTTCCAAGGATGCAACACAAAGGTTTTCAAGAAAATTTCCCTACCCCTAACTACCCTTTACATGGGACATTTTTTGAAAAATTTGATTTTTCCAAACAATATTTGGCAATTTTGAACAAAATACCATGTTTAAGACATTTTTATGTTAAATGATGTGTATATCTTCAGTTTTCTAGGAATAGCCTCTGAAATCCTCTTTATTATGAATGACTTGCATAACTGGTATACTGCAAGACAGACAAAATCTTAATCCATAAAAATTGTAGATCTCATTAAAGCACACAATTTGTCACATACTTTTTTGTGCGGAATTAACTATTTCTGAGATATTTCTTATCTGGTACTTTTCTCATATGGGAAGGTATTACCCAATTTTTTTGTCTTTTTTTTTTCTTTTCTCCTCTAGTCATGCAAAGAGAGTGGAATTTCAAAGCCAGCACACAGCAACCAGCTCTTAGAAGATTTGACTATTGCTTAGGTCTGCTTTATTCCCCTATTCCCATTGTATAGCCATGGAAAAAATGATTGGGTACTGTAACCTTTGAAAGAGCGTGTTACAGCACTCAATCACTTTTTCCATGGCTGTATCTACAAAGAAATAATAGAACCATTTCTATGAATGTTTATTTACTACCACATATGTAGTAGGTAGAGAAGGTAAATTGTTGTTTAAATACCAAACTTGTTACTTTAGTTCTGTGTCTTCCGAGGATGCAACACAAAGACATTCAAGAAAATCCTGCCACTGAAAACTACCTTTTACATGAAAAATGTTTTGAAGATTTTGATTTTCTCAAAAATGCCTCTAAGGATTTTGATTAAAATACCACATGTTGAAGACTTTTCAAGGCAAATCAAATGCATATGTTGCCTTTTCTGGAATAGCCTCTTAAGCCTTCATTCTGGATGACTTTTTTTATAATTGGTAAATTGTGATAGGCAAAGTCTTACAACACAAAAAATGTAGATCTCATTAAAATACATAATTTATGTCAAGTACATCTTTTGTAGAGTTAACTATTTTTGAGATATTCATTGTTATCAGATAGAATCTTCAATACTTACACTTTCCCCAAATCGGAAGTCATTATTCATTTATTTCCCTTCCCCCTCCTGATCATGCAAAGCAAAAGGGAGTGAAATATCAAGCCATCATTTAGAGACCAGCTCTTAAAAGTTTAGCTTAAGTCTACTGTATTTCGCTATTTCCAATGCACATATAAGGAAATAAATACAGAGAGCATTTCCATAATTATCTTGATGAAGAGTTAGTTTGTTGAAGAATGAGCAGAGAAAGTCATGTGAATGTAACACCAGAACATTTTTATTACTAGGGTTGATGCTGCACTACAGAATTCATTTTCAGCATATGAGGTTCCACAATGCTTTAATTACTATTAGTGGTAACTTTTATATTCTTTTACTCTGAGAAAATAATGTAAGATTTGAATAAAAATTATACATCCTCAGTTTCCCACGTGAGAGTCAAGGTAACCACTCCAACAAATTACAATTCAGTGCAGTAGCCCTGATGATGATAAAGAATGTAGGTACCTATTTAGTTCCTCCTGCTGAGATGCAGCCAATTCCTATTGAATGTTGCAATGGCATTGTAATTAAGGAAATTCCAATAACAAAGTAAGCAGTATTATCTTTAAAAGACCATGAACATTTTAGAATGAGCAGAGTTTTGCAATAGGAAGTCATAAATTTCAAGGGCACATTACTTTCTTCTTAAAAGGCACATCATATTTTCGTGAAACACTTTCTCTTGATTTATTTTAGTTGCATGAAAATTTCTTACTTCTGAAGTATTAAACATCTTTATGGAAGAGGTCCCAATCACCACTGCCCATTCCCATGAAATGATATTGCAAATTAACTTCTAATTGATAACACATTCTACAGTACATTTACTACAAAACTTGGCCAGCAGGTGCATGGCCCATCTCCCTGACACATACTGTGCGACTTGGCAGGCAATGGCACAGCCCATCTCTTGGTCACACATGCATGCATGTTAAATCAAATCTCAAATCACATTAACAATTATCAGAATAAACACAAAACCTGTCTATCACAGAAGATATTAGAAATGCTGCTCATCTGCATCATTACATCTATGGCATCTTCTAAGAAAATTTTCATTCACACACATTAGTTCAGCTTCTGTTATAGCCTTAATTTCTCTCCTGATATTTTAATTTTTCCTTGTGTAAGGCACCTAAGGTAACTGTTCTAACCTTTCTCCGATTTCGTCTAATTTCTGTTCCATAAGCACACGCCATTTTAACTTTATTTTCCTATCACGAACTGATCCTGTCTTCCTGAATTTATTTACAAGCAAACGAATGGTGCCACTACTCGTAACATGTACACCAGGAAATTTAGTTTCAAATTACCTTACAACTTCCCTACAAGATGATGTAAGCACATATGTATCATACATAAACACGCTTTGTTGTACTGTATACTGCAATCCATTCATTTTGCGAATACTTCAAGCAAAACAATACACCTAATGTTATTCATGTGTGAACTGCCTAGAACAGCACAGAACAGCTACCTAACAGAAGCAAGAATGATGCATGACGATTAGTATGCACCCACAAGAAAATGTAGTGAAGGTCACACGGGCTGTGCACCTGCCAGCCAATTAAGTAAGTAAGTAATAGGGTTCAAGGGCCTGTTGACAACTAGGTCATTAGGGTAGGTCATTAGGGCCCCAAGTCCAAAATAAAATCTCACCATTAAAAAGTTAAAACGTGAAAGTTAAAATAACTAAAAACGGAAGTTCAAAGGACTAAAACTGACAGATAAAACAGCTAAAAAATTAAAGCTGGTTAAAACTTATTTTACTAAAAAGGTAATCTAGTAATACTGTTAAAAAGCTAAAAACACCAGAAGTAAAACATCCTAAAATTCTAAATCCGCCAATATAAAAAAAAAAAACATGTTACACTTCCTTACTAAAATTAATTTCAGCAACAAACCACAGTACTGCAGCTACAGCTACTGAGTCATTGCCTAAAACAGAGTGCAGAGAAACACCCGGGCCATAAAACTGGCGCTCATGAGCATAACACAGACAATCAAGAAGGACATGTGCGACGGAAAGTGGGACCGTGCACGTCGCACAGACAGGCTCCGGATCACCGTGCAAAAGGTGTGCATGCGTGGCTCGAGTGTGGCCTATCCTCAGGTGGGTTAAAATCACCTCCTCATGCCTGGAATCCCTGCAAGATGTTTGCCAGGGTTGTACTGTGTCCTTGATTGTCCATAACTGAGTGCCAGCTAACACTTCCCAAGACTCCTGCCAGACGGCATATAGATGGTGACAAGTTTTTCTGAACGTCTATATAAGGGAGCGTATGTGTGGAAAACTCTAGCAGGCAACATGCAGACTTGGCAGCTGCATCTGCTGCCTTGTTGCCGGCTGCCAGCCAAGTTTTGTAGTAAATGTACTGTATTATGAAAAAATGTATCCAATAGAACAACTACAGACTGGCTGGGGGCTTGTACGAGCAAGTTCCCAGAAAGGTTTTCTCACACTACAATGAATGCCTAAATGACAACAAAAACTACACAGACGTATATGTGTGTTGCATTATACAAAAAATAAATTACTCAAAAATATTTAGATACTATTATTGGAAAATTATCCTTAGTTTCAAAATACCCTCTGTACCAAATTAAAATATCCATAAAAAGAAAACAGAAGATTCAATACCCCTTATCTTGATCATTTATATAGCTTTGGTATGGAAAAGGAAATAATGCAAAAAATGGCAACTTAATAAAATGAAATTAACTCCTTCTGCTATTATTTATAATATTTATTTACTTTCATCTTAAGTATAAAATGAGATGTTTGCTTATGTAAAATGAAAATAAAACCATACCTTTAAGATGCATAGTTCTCTAAGCTCTTGGTTTCGGCTTCTGTTTGATCTTTGCTACTTTTATGAAGTTTCTTGACCCTTGTGAAATGTTTGAGAGAATGATGGATGGGTGTTTTTTCTTACATTACTTACAGGTATTCCTAAAACATACACTGCATAGCTTTGTATTAAAAAATCCCATACAGCATTACATCCTCTTCTGAATAAAAGCATAAAAAGGAGACAACAGAATAAAGGTAGAGGTTTTATTGTGTGTTATACAACTATAACCATCATCAACAACTTTCAATGCTGTTTTGCTCTTCTAGAAATTTTCAGTGCACATGGCGTTTGTTAAAGAGTTATCCAGAAGGTGTATAATTTATATTTTTTACATAAAAATAAAAAAGGTTCACCTGCACACCTTCCTCGCCCTAACTTCTCAAAGAAGTTCATTACAACTACAAAGGAAATTTGCAATAGCACATTACCAATAGGCACCTTATGCTTTTCTATCATGGTAGCATATTTTCATATTTATTCAAAATCTGGTTTGCTTTTCGGCATATTGTTGATGATGTTATTGCTTCCATTAAATGGACTGCAACTGGAATTGGTTCACATAAGTTTTTGGCCATTAGGCTTTATTGTTACAAAACTTTTAATCCAATATATTATATGCGTATGCGAGATCAAGATGCCAGTACTCTTGAGGTTTTCTTGACAGTGTGTGATAAGTATATGACTATTCTATAAGTATCTAAATACTGACAAGTAGACATAAGTTAAGATTGCCTTCTACCAGCAAAAAAATTAAAGTGATACAAAGAGAAATAATTTCTTTTTGTGAGTACAATGTCATGTACTTTTGCCTACATTGTTTCAGCCTTGTACATTGGGCAGTTGGGTTGTTCTTCCCGAACACAAAACAGGGAACTAAATTAACAACAACAATCAACTCTTGTTTTGTTTTCCTTCTTATTCTTCTAAGCAAATATAAGGTACAGCTATGTTTCCTATATAATATAATTTGATTTTGAATTACTGTACATCACATTCCACTAAAACTGGAATGGATTAGGATTTCCATGGTGTCAGGAAGATAGTAACCAATTAATGAAATGCACCTTTCATTAACACAAATTATGATAAACATTTTGCCATTTTCTCTAGTAATTGAAAAACATTAAAAATACACATGGAGCTTTTTTTTTTCTTTTTTGCATTCTGTCTACATAAACTATAACTCCAAAAGACAATGAGTTATGCCTTTACACTATATACACAAAAGATTAATATACTTTGTAATGTAGGTACAATTAATTGCAAAACATTCATCCACTCAATAAGATGATGCTCTCAACAAAGGAGATTTGAACATTTCAGCTGTGCCAAGACTAAAACACAGGAGCGCACTTGGAATGGTTCTTCATACTTTTCAGGGACCATCCTGATGAGCTATCGTTTGCTAGGCTAAAACACAACACACTCTTTGAAATATTTTCCAAAGGGAAGGAGAACTTTTTGCAAGCTCTACTTCTACGTGACATATAACTGCTGTATTGTCTATATGTCTGCTGTTATTCACACCAAGAAGCAACATATGACATATTTTCACACTTCTTCACTAGTTTGTCATCCACCATCTCTGAAGCCACGTACGTTTATGGTCACTAGATTATTTCTAAATACATCATACAACACACACGCACATGCTACACTAGGCGCACTTCACTTTGGTGGATACGGATTGATGACTGTGGCGGCTACAGCCGCTGCCTGCTGGCTCGCTAGCACAGCTGCTGTAATCAAGAAACATGCACATTAGCACCCGTTGTTAGTAGTCAGTCCAATGGTGCTCATTTCCATTTTTTTTTTCACACGTTATACATTCTAGTCTTCTTTATTACCTACATTCCTCACTTACAACCTTAAAGAGGACTAAAATTAATTTATCAGAAAATCCGACCAACAAATGATCTGTGCGCCAAGGTACCACAGTGAAAAAAATTTAAATTTACATTCTCTGCTGTTGTGGCTGAGTAGGCACTACCTTACCAGGTAAAACTTGTCATTGCAACAATTTTAAAATACTAGTAATACCAGCTTTATGCCCTAAAAATGATCATTTATCCTCCATCCCAAAAGGATAGACTATCATAATGGAGAAAATTATTTAAATGGCAGTGAATGTGTGTAAATAAAACACTTGTTTGCATAATAACTATAATGGAAGACTAACAAACACTCATGCCACAAATTTTGTTAGTAGCGTGGACAGAAACATGTCATGCATATTACGGACAAATTAACAATGAAGTTCCCATTTATAAAGATTCATAGCATTACTAGTACCAAGTGCTATCTAATTTGGTGCTTGGAAACAAATTATAAACAATGAGGAATATTAAAACCCAGTTAAAACCATGGTGCCTACTGCCACTCGATAATGCCACAAGATATATCACAGACTTCTCTAAAACCTACTGTTATTACTGCGAATACAATAATTTTATAACAATGATATTTTTGGTAACAAAATATGACTGTTTTGCGAGCTCTCTGGAATGAGGGTGTGTTAGTGAAGTGTCACCAATATGGTGTACTGTAGTATACATCTGCCACGGATGGGGCCATGGCATAGACTAGCAACTACTGTAGGTCACAAAGGCAAGCTGGGAGGCAAGCCTACACTTACTATTGTCATGGCCGGACCATAGGCTTACCTCCATAAGGTGCAGGGTACTGGCCTGCCAGTATGGGGTAGCCCAGCCCAACATGGGTGTGGTGGTGTGTATGCACGTGACGCTGAGGAGGAGGAGATCTCGCTTCCTTTCCATCTCCTGACAATGTCTTCCCTGCTGATGGAGGTCCTCCTGCTGCAGCTGATACTGGAGGACCTTGTGGCACGCCCTGTCCTGGACCCGTTCCTACAGGAGGACCTCCTGCACCAGATGGTGATGCACTTGAAGCTGCAGTCTTTGGAGTTGGAGACTTAAGAGCTCTCTCCTGCAATTCATGAATCTTGTGTGTTGAGTAGTACTGACTGGCATGGTGTTGTAGCAAGTCCAATGCCTTTGTGGGGCCAGAAGGGGGTCGTGACAGATCTTCAGGTGCATGATATCTGGGAATCTGTGGATGGAGATATGGGTTAGCTCCATAGCCAGGAACTAGCATAGGATTGATGCTACGATACATTGGATGGCCAGGATCAAATGGTAGAGCTCCATAGTGAGGTGACTGCATATAGCTTGGATGGATGTAAGCATAGGAAGAAGTTGGTGGCGGAGGAGGTCCCTGGGTCTCCATTGTTGGCTTCACTCCCTCTTGCTTCACTTTGTCTTCTTTCTTCTCTTCCACAGGCTTGTCTTTGTGTTTGTGGCTAGGACTGGGCATCGTTGGTTTGGGTGGAGGAGCACTAGATTTTGGAGAAGGCTCAGGCTGACTTGATTGTTCCTTTCGGCGTTGTTGATCTGAGTACAGGTAATACCTACGGATATCTTCCTGCTGCTGTTGTTGCTGTTGCTGCTGTTGTTGTTGCTGCTGTTGCTGTTGTTGCTGCTGCTGCTGTTGTTGCTGCTGCTGCTGTTGTTGCTGTTGCTGCTGCTGCTGTTGCTGCTGCTGCTGTTGTTGTTGCTGCTGACGCGAGTATAAATATGGACTCATTTGATTCTTCATTTCTATGCTCTCCTTAAGAATCTGATGATTCTCACTTTGATGCTTGTCCTTCATTCCAGAACCCGGCTCAGCCTTTACTTTGGAGGGATTGGGCACCTGGATAGGGCTCTGAGATGGAGGTATAGGTTTCCCATGTTCTGATGGGCTTGGACTTTTGTCTTCTTTACCACCTATGTCTTTGCTTTTATCATCTGACGGCATGACTGCTACTGGATAACTTGGTTCCAAGTTATAAGGATACCCAGACATATATCCATAAGGATAATAATGTTGCTGCAGTAACTTTTGCTGATACTCACCACTATTACTGCTATCTTTTTTGTCTTTTTCCAGTACTTTATTTTCAATTAGCTTTTCACTGTTTTCCTTTGGCTTTCCATCCTGTTGTACTGATGGCACAAGATATGGGGGTTGGCCATAAAATGGATACATGCCATAATGAGGCATTGCATGTGGTGATGGACCTTGGCCAACATCTCCTTTCTTATCAGGACCTGGTACTTTGTTTTTGCCGTCGCCAACCTCTGATTCCAACACAGGAGCTGTGTCATCAGATATATCTGAATAAGCTGGACTTTGAACATCATCCCTTCCAGATGCATCAACTCCAAACTGTGGTTGCTCTGGCTGAGGATGGGGACTACCAGCAGGAGATTTGCGACTTTTCTTTTTATGTCCTTGCAATTTGTTTCGGTCTTTCTTGTCATCTGGCATTAGTGAGGATGTTGGTTTCACTTTGAACTGAGGAGGTGCTGGTTTGTTGGAGAGTGTCTGTGGGAGAGGAAGGGACATATTTTGTGATTGTGGAAGTTGTTGGGGCTGGGGCGAGGGTTGTAGGGAGCTAACTTGAACCTGAGCTGCTTGAGGCTGAGTCTGTGTCTGAGGTTGAGACATAGCTGTCTGACCTTGTGCCTGCTGAGGTTGTACCTGACTTGGAGCAACTGCAACACTGACTGCCCTTATTGTGGACACTGGTGTGCTACTGCTAGCTGCTGGGTTTGATGGCATCACCTGCTTGTTACAGAACACTCCCACTGAGAAGTCTTCGACTGGAGGTGGTTGTCCAAAGCGAAGGACTCCAGGCTTCACTACATTCTTTGCTTCTGGACTCAAAATGGGAACAGAGCTGGGTGTCACAGGAGTTGGAACTAGCTCTGGAGGTGGTACCTGGTTAGGAATGACAGGCGTGAGCTGTGGTGTTGGAGAAGGAACCAGACCATTCTTAGTCACAACCTGTGGAGCTGGTTGTTCTGGAACACTTGGTGTTGTAGGCTGAGGTGGTGTTGGGAGACAAGTTGGTGGAGTCTGTACAGGACTTGGACCTGTAACTTCCTCTTTTCGCTGAGGTTGTTGCTGAGGTTGCTGTTGTGGTGGTTCTGGTAGTTTCTCTGGAGATTTTACAGATAATGCTGGACTTGGAGCTTCTGCATTGCTTTCATCATTTTCTGAGAGGCTAGCAGCATCCTTTGTATCCTCATCCTCAGCTGAACCATGTGCATGAGATTGATGATACTTTAGTCCATTGATATGCTTGTACTTTTTTGAACAGTTGGGTTCAGGGCACTCTAGCAACACCGGCGATGAAGGAGGACTGTTGCTTCCAGAAACAGGGGTACTCCTGTTCTTCTTGCTTGAAGCAAGAGGCTCCTCGTCAGGGGTTCGCCCCTTCCTCTTGTTGTTGGATTCAGGTCGTGGGGGTGCAAATGGTGTAGGTGATCCAGTTCCTGCTGTTGAACCTGAGCTGGAAGCTGATCCTGCTCCACCTCTTCTTCCTTTGGCCCCTCCATTTCTCAGTTTACTGTGCACTGATGACCTTGTTTCGGTGAAGTTACTGAGATCATTATTGGGATTTGTACTTGCTGCAGCTCTGCCACGCTTCCCTCTGCCTTTAGGAATCCTGGCATCAAGGTCGCTTGTAGGAGAGTCGCAAAACCTGTAGCAAAGAATCAAAAGTATTAAAAAATATTCAGACAATTAGGATAACCCCTACACATTCAGAACATATGGATGAACAAAGAACAGTGACAAGTGAAGGTTTTTGCTTTCTCCTAAGATTATTATTCAAGATTTGTATGTGGGTACATATTACAATACCGTGAATACTGCAAACCCAACATTAACTACAACTTGTACATCTGACAACATACTGCAGCATAGGGAGATACAAACAAACAGAAATTGGTTATAGATGATGGAACATGTTTTTATGATAAAACATAACAATTTATTCAGTTAACATTAGGACCTGTTGATTATGTATATACATGTGTGTGTGTGTGTGTGTGTGTGTGTGTCTGTGCCTACGTTTGAGAGTATAACATATATGGTAATAATTAATATTTTGCCTATAGAATACAATTTCTTAAACATACTGTCCTATATGTCCATCATACTTCATTCTCTTCTAATCACTTTGTGGATGTCTTTCATCTACATTTGATAAGAAGGAAGCTGGCCTTATCTATCAAACTATTTGTCAGACACCCAGTTAATAAGCTCACAGTCTTTGCCAGCACTACAATGTATTTCCTGTGAACAGAGTTTTCAGGGAAAAATTCAAAACAAACTCCTTTATTACTTTCCATATCATGTAGATAGCAAGTAGAGAAGATATTGCATTCCACCCAAAATTTGACACTGAAATTTCACCAGAAATACCCATTTTGAGATACCTTGAATCCAAAGAAAGCATTTTTAAAAAAAGGTCCCTGTGTGTGTGTGTGTGTGTGTGTGTGTGTGTGTGTGTGTGTGTGTGTGTGTGTGTGTGTGTGCGCGCGCGCGCGTGCGCGTGCATGCGTGAGAGAGAGAGAGAGAGAGAGATCAGCATAACCCAAAAATGAAAAATTGGATAAATACCAAGCCCAGTATTTAAGTTCCGTATATTCCAAAGATGCAACATGAAAGATTTTCAAGGAAATCCCCCAACCCCAAACCTTTACATGGAAGATTTTTGGAAAGTTTTAACTTTCTAAAACCTGACTCAAATAATTTTGATTAAGATACTGCATGCTGAAGATATTTGCTTGACAGGCTTGAAAGGCAACTGCGCATATGAAACTCGTGGTGTTAGGACTGAACAGAAATTGTAGACCTTGGGTACCTTGTGTGGCGAGTATCAAGAATATTTGTTATGCACATTCATAGAACATATAGGCTTTATGAATTGATCATTATTACTGAAAAATACTGGGAATGTCCTGACATAATAAAACATTAAATAATGCATTTTGACAACCCATACATTTAAATGAATAGAGCTACATGTATAACAAAGGTCATATCACATGCTCATAACTTATGCATCACTTAAGTTAGTGTGAGCATCAGTAGACAGAATAATGAAAATGCTCATACAAAGTAGCAGTTTAACACACTGGGTGTGCTTACTCCCAAGTCCTGAATTTTGTGCATTTGCATTTTGGCACTATATAACCTCATTCATATCACATTTCTCAGGCTCAATAAAACAACCGCTGCTGTAATTTGGATTTATTTTTACACATTACAAATTACTACGGCAACCAAATTTGTGCTTTATGGTGTAAATTATATTTTCTGAAGTATACATTATAATGTTGTTCTAAACTTTAACATAGTTATTTTTTGAGCGAGAAATAGTTTGGTAAAATTCATCTCAAACTTCAATATTTCTAAATGAGCTTTTCTTTCCATAATGTTGAAATTTTCTATTCACTTGGACCACCTTGAAACTTCTAGGTGGTATTGCTTGCATATTTTGCTTTCCACGCCACAGGTAGAAAAAGACTTGAAATTCTCAAACCTCTCTTCTGGGAACAAAATCATCACAATCACTTTCAGGGCAGATGGCACTTTCAGTACTGCTTAGCTAAACATAGACTAGACATGGATCTAGCAATGCAATGTTAGACAAAATGTAGATGTTTAACTGAAGTGTGTAAGTCCTTAAATAACAAATCTTTTTGAAGCCACCTTAAATTAAGGTATTCTTCTTGTTCACCACCAATAGTGCAGGTGCAGTGCTTCTTATACACTGAGCTGCAGCTGGTGAAGGGAGCTCTCACAAATTCTTCTGTCATTTCTGTCTCAATGGGATATCTTAATCCAGCTGGTTTGCTTTTAGTGGCAGCGGATGCTTGGGGTACATTTTTAATATAAGTGGTAGTGGACACTTCGGGTACATTTTTAATATAAGTGGTAGCGCACACTTGGGGTACATTTTTAATATAAGTGGTAGCGGATGCTTGGGGTGCATTTTTAATATAAGTGGTAGCGGACACTTGGGGTACATTTTTAATATAAGTGGTAGTGGATGCTTGGGGTACATTTTTAATATAAGCGGTAGCGGACACTTGGGGTACATTTTTAATATAAGTGGTAGCGGACACTTGGGGTACATTTTTAATATAAGTGGTAGTGCATGCTTGGTGTACAGTTTTAATGTAAATGGTAGCGCATACTTGGTGTACATTTTTAATATAAGTGGTAGCAAATGCTTGGTGTACATTTTTAATATAAGTGGTAGCGGACACTTGGGGTACATTTTTAATATAAGTGGTAGTGCATGCTTGGTGTACAGTTTTAATGTAAATGGTAGCGCATACTTGGTGTACATTTTTAATATAAGTGGTAGCAAATGCTTGGTGTACATTTTTGGTATAAGTGGTAGCAGATGCTTGGTGTATATTTTTGGTATAAGTGGTAGCGGATGCTTGGTGTACATTTTTGGTATAAGTGGTAGAGGATGCTTGGTGTACATTTTTAATATAAGTGGTAGCAGATGCTTGGTGTATATTTTTGGTACAAGCGGTAGCGGATGCTTGGTGTACATTTTTGGTATAAGTGGTAGAGGATGCTTGGTGTACATTTTTAATATAAGTGGTAGAGGATGCTTGGTGTACATTTTTAATATAAGTGGTAGAGGATGCTTGGTGTATATTTTTGGTATAAGTGGTAGCAGATGCTTGGTGTACATTTTTGGTATAAGTGGTAGAAGATGCTTGGTGTATATTTTTGGTATAAGTGGTAGCGGATGCTTGGGGTATATTTTTGGTATAAGTGGTAGTGGATGCTTGGTGTACATTTTTGGTATAAGTGGTAGAGGATGCTTGGAGTACATTTTTGGTATAAGTGGTAGCGGATCTTGGTGTACATTTTTGGTATAAGTGGTAGCGGATGCTTGGTGTATATTTTTGGTATAAGTGGTAGCGGATGCTTGGTGTATATTTTTGGTATAAGTGGTAGAGGATGCTTGGTGTATATTTTTGGTATAAGTGGTAGCGGATGCTTGGTGTATATTTTTGGTATAAGTGGTAGTGGATGCTTGGTGTATATTTTTGGTATAAGTGGTAGCAGATGCTTGGTGTATATTTTTGGTATAAGTGGTAGTGGATGCTTGGTGTACATTTTTGGTATAAGTGGTAGAGGATGCTTGGTGTATATTTTTGGTATAAGTGGTAGCGGATGCTTGGTGTATATTTTTGGTATAAGTGGTAGAGGATGCTTGGTGTATATTTTTGGTATAAGTGGTAGTGGATGCTTGGTGTATATTTTTGGTATAAGTGGTAGTGGATGCTTGGTGTATATTTTTGGTATAAGTGGTAGTGGATGCTTGGTGTACATTTTTGGTATAAGTGGTAGAGGATGCTTGGTGTATATTTTTGGTATAAGTGGTAGCGGATGCTTGGTGTATATTTTTGGTATAAGTGGTAGAGGATGCTTGGTGTATATTTTTGGTATAAGTGGTAGTGGATGCTTGGTGTATATTTTTGGTATAAGTGGTAGTGGATGCTTGGTGTATATTTTTGGTATAAGTGGTAGTGAATGCTTGGTGTATATTTTTGGTATAAGTGGTAGTGGATGCTTGGTGTATATTTTTGGTATAAGTGGTAGAGGATGCTTGGTGTATATTTTTGGTATAAGTGGTAGTGGATGCTTGGTGTATATTTTTGGTATAAGTGGTAGCGGATGCTTGGTGTATATTTTTGGTATAAGTGGTAGAGGATGCTTGGTGTATATTTTTGGTATAAGTGGTAGTGGATGCTTGGTGTATATTTTTGGTATAAGTGGTAGCGGATGTTTGGTGTACATTTTTGGTATAAGTGGTAGACGATGCTTGGTGTATATTTTTGGTATAAGTGGTAGCGGATGCTTGGTGTACATTTTTGGTATAAGTGGTAGCGGATGCTTGGTGTACATTTTTGGTATAAGTGGTAGCAGATGCTTGGTGTATATTTTTGGTATAAGTGGTAGCGGATGCTTGGTGTACATTTTTGGTATAAGTGGTAGCGGATGCTTGGTGTACATTTTTGGTATAAGTGGTAGCGGATGCTTGGTGTACATTTTTGGTATAAGTGGTAGCGGATGCTTGGTGTACATTTTTGGTATAAGTGGTAGCGGATGCTTGGTGTACATGTTTGGTATAAGTGGTAGCGGATGCTTGGTGTACATTTTTGGTATAAGTGGTAGCGGATGCTTGGGGTACATTTTTGGTATAAGTGGTAGCGGAAGCTTGGTGTACATTTTTATTATAAGTGGTAGTGGATGCTTGGTGTACATTTTTGGTATAAGTGGTAGTGGATGCTTGGTGTACATTTTTGGTATAAGTGGTAGTGGATGCTTGGTGTACATTTTTGGTATAAGTGGTAGAGGATGCTTGGTGTACATTTTTGGTGAAAGTGGTAGCGGATGCTTGGTGTATATTTTTGGTATAAGTGGTAGTGGATGCTTGGTGTACATTTTTGGTATAAGTGGTAGCGGATGCTTGGGGTACATTTTTGGTATAAGTGGTAGCGGATGCTTGGGGTACATTTTTGGTATAAGTGGTAGCGGAGGCTTGGTGTACATTTTTATTATAAGTGGTAGCGGATTGCTTGGTGTACATTTATGCTTGGTGTACATTTTTGGTATTAGCGGTAGCGGATGCTTGGTGTACATTTTTGGTATAAGTGGTAGTGGATGCTTGGTGTACATTTTTGGTATAAGTGGTGGTGGACGCTTGGTGTACATTTTTAATATAAGTGGTAGTGGACACTTGGGGTTCTTTTATCCTGAAAATATACTTGTCAGGTAACACTAAACTCTATGAGTCCCAGTTTTGTATGAGCACTTGTCCACAATTTCTTTCATTCATTCGTCTGATTTGACCTACAGGGTTAAAGGATGTTAAACAATTACTGCAAGGCTTGCAGATGTTCTACTGAAGCATAGTGTATTACAATACAACAGATCAAAGGAAAAGTGCGAAGAGCTAACATTCTTCCATTTTTACTTTCTCTATTACGCACTTACAGTAAATAGGGAAAGTGTTGCATTCTGCTCAAAAATTTGATAGCTTTCACTGGAAATACATGCACTGAGGCCATCTGAATCTAAAAACAGAACATTTTTAGAAAAATGTTATGTGTGCGTGTTTGTGTGTTACTCGCTGCAGGGGATTGCAGTGTTTATCCAAAACAGATGATAATAACAATAAAATAAATGGCACAACAGCCCATGAAGGACTAAAGCATACCAACTGATATCTGGCCTCATGTCCATGGCTGAGATGGTACAGGGAGTTGTGTTGTCAGCACATGCAACCCCTCCCCCCCTTCCCCAACTAGAATGTTGGCTTTTGCAACCCACAGATCACTAACAATTGTAGCTCTAAGAGTCTATATCCTTTGCAATGCTGAGGGCACACAGGTGTTACACATAGGCTGAAAAATGTGCTCTCCCATGGGTGAATTTGAATCCAGAGGCATACATTAAATGGAAGTGAGAGCATTGGAAAGGTCACCCAAAACATAGACAGAATGCAAACCTGGACATTGATACCAATCCTCCATCCCTCACCTACATTGATGAAATTGCATATTAAAGTTACATTAAGAATAATTACAAGATATAATAATCATTTATATGAATAAAGCAAAACCCCTATTAACACAGTATGTTTTAAACATAAAAATATAGCTAAGTAAATTGATGCAAACAGAGGAAAGACAAACCAGGCAATTTCTGTTTGTCTGACCTTTTCTAAGCAGGTCAATTACACTTGACATACAAGAATGTTTCTCAAAAAGATATACTATTTATTCAACCCCCCCCCCCCCAGGAGAGATGCAGTGCCTGCAAGTAGCAAACATTTTTTTTTATAAATACACAAAATACATGACCCATAAGAGTTTTTTTTTAGGCTTAAGAGGATTGAAAACTATATATGTCTCATTGAGAATCTTAAATGTTTTTCATGTTTTCACCTAGCAGAGAAATCTCTTGTGGGCATCCAAATTTCAGCTTATTAGCCAATCATTGCAAAATTCTTACATCCAGACAAGTGACAAGATGGACAAATATTCCATGGTTAAAATTCAAGTAAGAGATCATGCAATCAACTGGAAAATAGGGATACAACTGTCAGGGCAATATCCAAGTTTTTATTCTAACACTGTCTGTTCAACTGCTTAGCGATCTGCTCCATACTAAGATCTGCAGCTACATAGTCCAAAATTGTGAATAATATGGAGAAGAAATCACTGTATACACCATGTAAGTAGCATGAGCATGTATGAATATTACAACAGAATGTTAGTGCAAGTGACATAAAACTGTGTAGTAATCAGACCAACAATATTAAACAGATACATGTATTGTTACATGTTGAACCATCACTGGCATACCTACACCATACTGACAAGGGATGAGGCTTTCGATACCATCCTCTTCCATTCCTGACCTGCATCCTGCCACAAGTTATGTTTATATTCTCTACTACTTACCTACAGCAAGGAAAGTTTTGCATTCCACCGAAAAATTTGAAACTGAGATTTCACTGGAAATACACATTGAGGCTCCCAGAATCCAAAAGAAGCATTTTTAGCAAAAGGTCTGTGTGTGTCTGTAAACCAGAATAACTAAGAAACATAAACAACAAAGTTGGTAGAGTACCAAATTTGGTATTTAAATTCACCATCTTTTAAGGAAGCAACAAAAAGATTTTCAAGAAAATTCCCCTGTCCTAAACTATCCTTTGCATGAAAACTTTTCCAGTATGTTTTATTTTCTCAAAATGGGTCTAATAATTTTGATTAAATTATGTTTACAATATTATCATAACAACTAAAATGTATTTCTTGAATATTCAGGGAATGTCAGTGAACTTTCTTCATTCTGAATGACTTATGTAAAACTGGATGTGACACGAAGGTTTTGCAGAAAACACTGTTAGTCAAGACTATTCTTTACTTGGACATTTTTCCATTCTTTCTTTATTTTCTCAAAAGTAGCTGACATTTTGATTAAAATACACGTTTAAGTTATTTTCATAACAAATTCAATGTATATCTAATTTTCTTGAGATACTGTGAAATTCTCTTCATTCTAAATGATTTTTGTGTAATTGATCAACTGTAACAGACAGACAAATTCTTACTCCACAAAAAATGTACATCTCTTATTAAACCACACAATTTATGACTTTTGTGTGGAGTTAACCATTTCTGAGATATTTCTTTGATTATGATTTCAATTTTTAAATACCTATACATTTCCAAACTGGTGAATGCACCCCCCCCCCCCCCCCCTTCAGGTCATGCAATGAGCATTGAATTTCAAAAGCCTTCACATGCAACTGACACTTTACCTACTGTTTCCTACAATAAATGTGTACATGTGAATTGAAAGTTTATATGGATTAACAAGAACCAGATAGAATAACAAGCTTTTGTAAAAATAATTTGTACACGAGTGAAGAAAGGCATGTGGATGCAACAATCAGATTTGTTTTAAAATTAATCTGGATGGTCTAGTTTTAAAATTTGAATATCTATATCAATATCACTAAAGAAAGAACTTTAGACATCCTGAAAGAAATACGGCTATTTTCAAACAGATAGGCAATATATGTATTTGGAGAAATGAAATGAAGCAAAATAAGCACAATTTGTTGCACCTTTTTGTGAGACTAATACATTTGCCATCTATCTATTCCCTTCTATTCTATGCTTCAGCACCTTTTCCCGCATTTTTAATAGATTAGACAGAATTGTTTATCTCTTCTTGAACAGGATTTAATTTTGTTTATTCAGAAGTCAACAATAGTCAATAAATGTTATCTATTGACTGTGTACTGTCTTGTTGGCCACATTAGTGTTTTACCAAAATGGATTTTTTAAAACAAAATGAAGCCAAAGGTTAAGAAGGAGAAGTTGTACGCATTTTCTGAAGCACAGATGCAATTTATTGAAACTAATGGTCATCATTCTTTGATGTGTATCTGTGAAGTAAATATTGCAATTGGTGACAAGCATCAAAGAAACTGAATAAGCCAACACATCCATTACAGCAAACATGTAAAGAACACTGAACTTCACAAGATGAAGCTTAAGCCAACTACAGTAAAATCTTGTTTATCTGAATCTCTGGATTATCTAGATCAGATTTGTAGATATTTTTTATTTGATGTTCATGTTAAATAATAAATTTAACTATGATAGCAAGAACGTAACTATAAGTATGTACGCCAAATATTCACTTTTTAGTTTGATTCAATGTACCGTTCCTACATAAATTGTACAATAAATTATGGTAATACATAGTAAAATGCTACCTGTCGAGTTTAAGAAAGATTTCGCAGTGTCACATGCTGCTGCTGCTGCAGCATCTCTCTTCTTGTTCTTCTTCTTCCAATGGTGCTACAGCCCAAAGCGGGCCTGGGCCTTCCTCATCCAAGACCTCCATTCATCTCTGTACAGAGCTATCTGTTGACAATTTTTGCACTTTAGGAGCTGATAACCGTTCTCTTTCACTGAATCCATCCACCTTTTCCTACGTTTACATATCGGTCGCTTTCCAAACACCACTTCTGTCATCACTTTTTTAGGTATCTGTCCTTCATCCATTCTTTGTACATGCCCTGTAGTGCTGTAGTCTTTTTAATTTGGCCACAGTGGACACTTCTGGTTCTTTGAAGAGGTCATATATTTCCTTGTTTGTATCTCTTTCTCCATATTCCATTCTCATTTATAGGTGCATAAATTCTTCTTAAGATCTTTCTTTCAAATATGTTAAATAGGTTTTCGACCGCCTTTGTCAGCTTCACATCCATAAATAACTATGGGTCGTATGCATGTTTTGTATGATTGTACTTTTGTTTTTCTATGTATAAATTTAGATTTCAGAATTGGTAAAAGGCTTTGTTTGCCCTGAATATTCTGTTTCGGATTTCCTATATTTCATCGTTTATTATTGGTTATAATTGTACCTAAATATGAAAATTTCTTCACTACTTCAAAATTATTAGTGTCTCTTTTAAATTGCTGTTCTCTATTAATTTCTGTCCTTGATTGTGTTAACATTTTTGTTTCAGAACTGTTTACTTGGAGACCAACTTCTTTTGTTGCTTGTTCACTGTCAGTATTAAGTCTTGATGAGATCTTGCCATAATGTTAACATCAGTATAGGCGACTATCTGTATGGATTTATATATCAATGTGCCTCCTATGTCTACATTTAATTTCCTAATTATATATTCTAGGACTATATTAAAAAAAAAACTGATGTGTTGCACTCACATGACTTTCTCTACTCTTGTACTAACCATTCTTACAAACTCTTATTCCTATATCTTCTTCGTGATAAGATAAACATTTGTACAAATCATTTTATTGCTTATTTCCTTGTTGGTGTAAGGGGAATATTAGAATACAGTAGGCTGTGAGCGATAGTCAAATCTTTTAAAGCTTTGAGATCCCGTTCTCTTTGCATGCTTAACATATGAAAAATGAACAACGATGTTCCATTGCACGAAAGTTTTAAGTTTTCCGAAACTGACACATAAAACAAGGAATATCTTCGAAATGGTTCACTGTACAAAAAAATTTATTGAGACATAAATTGTGTATTTTAGCAAGATAAACATTTCTTGTACAGTAAGATTTCGTCAATCTCTTACGGTTTACGAGTTATTCAAAACTCATCCACACTAAACAGGACTACATAGGCTATAGCCAGAAAATTCAAAATTTACATTTCATTTGTCATAAAAATATCCCAAACCTATGACATTTTAATCAAAGTCGTTAGAACCATTTTCAAGAAAATCAACATTTTCGAAAAATTTTCCATGTAAAGGGTAGTTTAGGGTGGGGCTATTTTCTTCAAAATCTTCGTGTTGCATCCTTGAAAGACATTAAACTTAAATGCCAACTTTGGGTTTTAACCGACTTCGTTTTTTAGTTATGTTGTCCACAGACTGACGGACAGACACACAGACAAACCTTTTTCTAAAAATGCTTTTTCTGGATTCAGTGGGTCTCAAAACATATATTTCCGGTGAAATCTGACATTGAATTTTTGGGTGGAATACAATACTTCCCCTACTTACCAGTAGAGAAAGTAAAAATGGGGCCAGCCCATCCCCTTGTTTCAGGCCTTTGTTAACAAGAAAGGATTCTGCTACTTCTGTATTAATTCTAGTTTGAGCTGTGGAGTCCTCCATGGTTAATTTTGTTAGCCTTATTAATTTTTTGGGGATCCCAAAATAAGACCATAATTTTGTAGTTTCTTCCCGTCAACATTGTTGTATGCCTGTTGGAAGTCAATGAATAATTGATGTATACCAATTTTATAATCCCAGAATTTGTCTAGTATTATTTTAACTGTATATGTTTGATCTACTGTAGATTTTTCTTTCCTAAAACCAGTTTGGTATTTACCAACTATTTCTTCAATGTATGGTTGTAATTTATTTTTAAGTATTGTTGTGAATATTTTGTAACTCGTTCATAGAAGTGAAATTCCTCTATAGTTTTGACAGCATGATTTATCTCCTTTGTTCTTGTACACAGGACAAATAATACTACTTTTCCAATCTTTTGGCATTTGTTCGGTCTTTCATATGCTAGTGATTATATTAAATAATTGTTTTTTCAGGTGTGAGCAATATGTCTCACCAGCTATAAATAGTGCTGTAAGAAAGCAATGACCTTGATCCCTTCACCATCACACCTCCCTCAATCTGCTCAGTTTTCCTGCTGTTTTCAAACGGTATGTGTCATTAAGTTTATTGTGTCTGTTTCAATCGGATTGTTTTTGTGTCTTATGTTTAAAGTGACATCAAAGCAAAAGAAGGTCATGGTTTCAATGGATTCATTGGATGTTATTAATTCAATTGACAAAGGAGAAACATTGAAGAAAATAACTGCGAAATTGGGAGTTGTTGACAAACGTTATGGTGCACTTGAAGCATCAGCCCAACACCATTCTCGCTCAATTATTAATGGTAAAGCATTTATGTGACCATACTTTGTTCAAATGCCACATGTGTTTAAAACAGAAGACTGAACCAATTCTTTGTTAAGAAATGATGTGATTTTATGTGATTAAGATTTTCATATTTTTTAGTGCCCTGTAAACAATACATACTATGTACTGTATATAATTTTGTTACAACATAGTGTTTTATTGCTAGGCGCAGCTTATTGAGATATCCCAAAATGCATCCTTGACATTTTCCCCCCATTATGGTGCAATGTGGTTATATTTGATGATATTCCGTCTGTTAGGTTGCATTAGTGCTGCCAACTGTTCATGGTAAAGGTAATGGCCATAGTTGGTGTTAACTGCATCGATTAGGTTGCCACCTGAGCCTGTAGTTTTGAAGTGGGTTCAGGAAAGTCAACCAATAGATTTTAAAAAAACACGCTGCATCAATCTGTGGACCCCCATTGTACTGCTTGTGAATTTGTGATTTTGCTTTTAGTTGTTTTAGAGCATTGTATGCAGTTATAGTTACTGATGCTATTTTTGTGTTCGCAACACAGTAGTGCATTAAATATACTACAATATTTAGCATTCAGTGATTTTATCCAAACGTGTTATTGCAGAACAAGATTTGCCAAAGGTGAGTAACACACACCATGTGTTATGTGATAACCAGGGTTAGGATTTTTAGGTGTGCACCTTTCTTCTTAGGGTAAATTTAAGCTCTTTGGAAAGATACCAGTTAGAAGTTTTGTTTCTAGTTGCCAAAAGAGACACTTTTTCATGCAACTTTTTCCCTTTTTTGGGTACCTCCCCCCCCCCCTTTTTTTTAAGTTTCCTTCCATTTTACTCTATATGATTTTAATCAATATAAAATATTTAACTTCTAATTAACATCTCCTCAGCTTGCTGTGAACATGTGAAGAGTAAGCCTTACTCTTTTAGTAAACGCTGCACGGGAGTTGAAAGCACATCTACAACAATGGAAAATAGTTGTGTACAACAAATCCTCTGTCACTTTACTGCTATAAAGCAGCCCACAATAATGCAACTGACAATGACACATTGTCATTGTACATCATTCTATCCTTTTAATTTCACCAGAAACAGTAGCCTACTGTTAGTGAATGTGAGTTTGTTACTGTGACAAGCGTCATCTGTTCGCGTGGATTCCAAGGTCATGCAGAGACAACAGTAACCGTACACGCGTAGTTCCGAGAACTGACTCTGGGTTCTGATTGAAGCTACTAGAAATTGCTGAGACTGCAGTTCCAGCATCAATGAGAACATTCTGGTAATTGTTGCAGTGTTAGCAACAGTCACATTGAGTTAGCAAGTGAACTGGTGTTAGTCCTTTGTTACATTACTAAACGAATGTATTACTAGAGTTTACCTTGCCAAAGGTGTCCAGTGCTCGACTTATTGTTCTGGCTCAGGCATTCAAACAAGATTTCATAGGCACAGATGGAACTGTTATTTGAAGTACTATTTGCAATTCAGGAATTTTGTCCAGCTCTAAGCATCAAATGAACAAGACTCTTCAGGCAAACAGATCGTGGCAGCCTCTATTACGAAATGCGTTTCAACAGAGTTCTTCAAAAATATAAAATTTTAAGGAAATCAACATTGAGTTGTGTGCAGCTCTTACACAAGCAGCAATTCCTCTGAATAAGGTGAACCATCCAGCCTTCAAGGGATTTCTTGAAAAATACACAAAGATGTCAATGCCGAATGAGAGTACTTTAAGAAAAAACTACATGGAGCCCGTTTACCAAGACCTCCATACAAAGAATCAAGGAAAAAGTGTCTGATTGCGACGTGGGAATCATTGTGGATGAAACCATAGACTCAATGGAACGATTATGTTTTGAACATTTTAGTTTTTCCCTTAGCAGGGAAGAAAGTTAAGCCCATGTTATTAAAAATGTATGAGCTGCAGAAAGCTGATGCCAGTACAGTAATGCAATCAATTATGGACTTTTGTCAAAAACTCTGGCCTGCTGGTATCGAGTTTGAAAAACTTCTTCTTGTGGTTATGGACCAGGCTCCATACATAGTTTCAGCTGTTAACCAATTGAAGCCTTTATTTCCTAAGTTGAAGCATGTGACATGCTTGGTTCATGCCCTTCACAGGGTTTATGAATCCACAAGGAACAAATACAACATCACAAATCAGTTCATCTCTGCCCTGAAGAAGATTCTGCTGAAAGCTTCGAATTGTGTTGTGGTCTACAAGGAAACCACTGGCCTCCCCCTTCCAAATTTCCCGGTCATTACTCGCTGGGGATCTTGGATCGAGTGTGCTGCTATGTTGTGTGAGAATTTTGGCAGAATTAAAGAGTTTGTGCTTTCTTTGGATCCAGCCAATGCAGGTACAATTTCCAAGGCACAGCGACTTCTGTTACGGGAGAAAATACATAATTTGCAGACAGAACTATATAATGTCCATAGTTACAAGTACAAGACTGCAGCTATTAAACTATTAGAAGCACAAGCTTTGGAAAAGGAGAAACAGTGGGATATTCTTACTTCCATGAGGGAACAGTTAGATGGCTTTGCCAAAGACAAACTTGAGTTTAGTCTTCAGAAGAATATGGACTTTGAGGATTTTGCCACATCTGTAGAATTGCCACTCCGAGTGAGTACAAGATTTGCCCCGCTGGTCTCTGTGGATGTTGAAAGAAGATTTAGCATCTACAAACACATTCTATCTCCTAACAGAAACAGACTTACTTTTAAAAACGTAGAGATGCTTAATGTCTAATGTCTTGAAGTATAAAAGCTTCATGTGTTTTCCTTCTTCTGATGAGTGATAATTTGAGTACTTGTTTGTAATTCAATAAATTAGAATAGAAAAAAGAGAAATTGTTGAATTAGTTGAATAAACCAGCACCTTTTTGTACCCTTTTTTACCTTATTTGAACACCTTTTCCCTTCCGTTTTTCATCTGAAATGTGCACCTAAAAATCCTGACCCTGGGGATAACAATGTTCAAGCATTATTATCGTTTGAAAGCATGTTACTTTAACCCTGCGATATATCAGGTGAGAAATAATGCTTTTATTTTTATAAACAATGGTTATTTAATTTCTTTTAAAGGCTGTGTATAAATATAAGTAAGAGAAAAAATAGTGAGGAAAACATTCTTCCATTGAAAAAAAAATATGTTTGCTTAACAGCAGTTTCCAGAAAGCAATTGTCCATACCAAAAATTAAAAGCTGAAGCTGAAGAGAAAGAAATCTTTGTAAGTAAAGTAGCTCTTATGAGAAGAATTGCGAGTCTTTTAGGGGTAAGTATATGAATGTCTCTCATACTTGCTACACAATGAGTTCTTGAGAACCTTGGGCATTCATTTAATAAAAACAGTTGTGTTTAATGTTAAACTTAATCACCTAGGCAAGTTAAGGTGCATTTATAGGTTGTCTGCTAGGGTAGCAATAAGTTTTAAATATATATTACATATATTAACTTTGAGAATGAGCTGGATATAGCTTGAAACCCCTGGGTCAGTAAAATAGAAAAAGGATATCAACATACTAAGATAAGTGAAGTTTTTAGTTTCTAATTTGTTCTTATTTTAGAATCTTGTTGCTTCACTGTTAATAGCTTCAATTTTTACTTAATATATTAACCATTTTATCATAATATATGGGAAAGCTGCATTAGGTTTCTTTGGTGGATTTGTAGAAAAGGTATGTTTCTGTTTTCGACTGGTGTTAAAAACCTAATATCTTTATTACAGAATGCATTTTGTAAGTGCAAAGAGTTATAAGAACATTTGAGAACGGGAGCCATTCATCACACCTGGGAAACATAAGAACCAACCTCATTCTGTAAGTGGTATAGATGATTTTGCTAAGGAAGCTATTGGATGAATTATATGTGATAGACTAAATCATGGTAGGACACACACTGTTTAGAATAGCTTGGCTGGTGTTTCAAGTACAAATATGTGATATTATATTCCTCTGTAATTTATGTGCAGGAAAAAGAGTAACAGCTAAGCTTGTGCTAGAGCATATGGACAACAATTATGAGACATATCTGTTTAATGGTTCGCTGTCATCATTGAGGATAATTTAAAAGGAAATGGGTTTTAAGTGGACCAAGGAGAACAACCTTATACATGTAAGAGAAACTCTAGAGATTCAGTTCAAGAGGTCTTGCTTTTTAAGAGAATATATGAGAAACTTGGAAAGTGAAAGATCAAAGCATGTGGTCCATCTGGATGAAACATAGGTTTTTATGAATGGTCAGCTTATAACAGTATTTAAGATTAGATACATAGATAGTAGTTTTTAGAAAACATTTGATATGAATGTATTACGCATGATTATCTGGTTATAGGGTCTGCAACAAATTCATGGAATAAACCTCAGGTTGTTCATGGTAAACCCTGGGGAGTCATGCATCGACCTGCTGAGGGAGGAAGATTGGTCATTATTAGGGCCCGGACTTTAAGAAAATGCATAGGCAAATGCTTATTTGGAGGGTTAATGCACATTTAAAGGATATATGCATAATTTGGCATTTATTTACCTTATGTTAGAGCAACTACCTGATATTTCTGAATAAATTGAACAATTTAATGAATCTATATGTTGGGCTCCCCTTGGGCACCACAATAGTATATACTTTAGACTGACTATTGGGCGCTGCAGACCCTGTCCACGAAAGGGATTTCTTACATTTCTTTCAGTGCAGTAGCCTCTAAAATTTTGTGCCGATAGGACAAGTGTGCTAGCCTGTTCATTTATTCACCTCTTAATAGTGTGGTATTTTCTGAAAATGCCTAAATATAAGAGCAGCAGATCCTTCTTAATTAAATAGTGGATTTCAGGCAATAGTGACCATTCAAGTGACGGCAATGTGGTGTTTTGTCAAGAGTGTGCAAAGGATATAAAATGTGATAAAAAATTTCAACTTGAACAGCATTCAAATACAGTGGACATTTCAGGTCAAAAGAAAAGGGCACAAACTTCAACAGCTACTTTTGACTCAGGTGAAACCACAGTCAGAAGGTAACGTAATTTATGATGACCTCTGTAAGGCGCTTGTATCCAGCAACATTCCGTTGCATAAATTAAATAATTCTTATCTATGATTATTTCTACAGAAATATTGTGTTGGGCAAAAGATGCCGGATCAATCCACCCTTAGAAAAAATTACTTACCTTCGCTACACGCTTCTGTCCTGGGTTCAATATGGTCTGACATAGGAGGGAACAACATCTGGATATTGGTAGATGAAGCAACCAATTTGTGTGGCCAATATATGGCGAACTTCATAGTGGGTAAATTATGCCCAGAAGAACCTGGCAAACCTCATTTACTTGCATGCAAAGTATTAGAAAAACCAACCACAGCACGATTGCAGATTTGTAAACGATTCCTTGCACCTTCTGTGGACTACTGAATCAGAGAGCAATTGTTACAGGGTGCGTGCCTTAGTCACAGATGCAGCTTCATATATGCTAATCTTATCCATCTTGCATGTTTAGCCCATGGGTTATGTCGCATTGCAGAAAAGATAAGCACTCTCTTTCCATCAGTTATTAAAGTAATATCAAGCGGGGAAAAAGGTGTTTTTAAAAGTGCCTGCTTGTGTACAGTTGTACAAAGAACGTCTGTCTGAGATGTCTCTTCCACCTGAACCAGTTCTTACAAGATGGGGAACTTGGTTATCTGCAGTGTCATTCTACCAGAACTTCAATCAAGTGAAAGCTGTAGATTAAAAAAAATTATTTTGTTGTTTAACGATGCTGTCAATTGTCAGGATCACATCAGCATCACCGGTGTGCCGGAATTTTGCCCTGCAAGAGTTCTTTTACATGCCAGTAAATCTACTGACATGGAGCTGTCGTTTTTAAGCACACTTAAAAAACCATCAATCTGGGCCGGATTTGAACCTGCAACCTTGGGATCAGTAGGCCAGCATCTAACCCACTGAACCACCCAGACCACATTGTGAAAGCTGTAGTCACAAGTATTGATGATACTCGTACTGCATGTGTTCGTGAAGCAAAGGGTGCATTTGAATGTGAAACTGAACATTAAGATATAAATTTTATCTATGAACATTATTCTTCTCTTTCAAAGGCTATTAAGGGTCTAGAAACTTGCGGTGCACCCATAAACAAGTCTAATGATTGACAAAACAATTTCTGGTGAAACTGGGAAAAAAGTTAAAAATAAACTCACTGCAGTGTTGGACTCAAACCCAGGACTAAGAAGAATCAAGATATCAACAAGTACTTAAGTGGAATCAGACAGTCTTTGCCAGATGAATGATCCAAGGAGTCACTACCAGTGTATAAGTATTACCCAATCACCTATGTTGATGTGGAACCATCATTCTCAGTGTATAAACTTATTCTGTCTGACAATAGAAAATCCTTAAACCCTGAAAATATCAAGAGAACATTTCGGTAACACACTGTGATTTGTCATTTGGCAAGGAATGACACATTTATTGGCGAGTTAAAATAAACTGTTTAATTTATAAGTGTATTACGTTTTTAGTGTATATTTTTGACATTTTTTGTGCATTTTTGCATGCATATATTTGAGGTTTTTAGTGCATATGGATCTGAGCCCTAGTCATTATACATGCTGGAACAAAAGATGGTCTTACTCCTGGTAAAGTAGATTTTGACAAGTTAGATGCTACTTTACAATTATATTTTTGCTTTCTTTTTCTGGATTTTAATAGCATCTTATGTGTATTCTTTGTGTCAAAGGTGCCAATTTTCCTCCAATCTGAAGACTGAACAAGATTATCATGGTGCAATGAACAGCAAAACTTTCCAGAAATGGTTGGAGAAGCAGCTTGTTACTGGATTGAGGAGTTTAGGACCCAGTCTAATTGTTATGGACAATGCATCACACCACACTAAACTTGCAGAAGAGCAGTCAACATCAAAGTGGAGAAATGATCAGTTAGATGCTTATAATGCTTATGTATTTTAAGAAACAAGCAATGTTTATTGATTGTATTTATTGAGTATATAATGTTTTCCTTTGTGTTTTCAGACCGGGTTGAGACAAAATGGAGTGTCAGTGCCAGACAATGCAAACAAAAATGAATTGTATCAGTTATGCAATCTGAAGCGGTATTTCTGTTTTGTTCATGATATCAAGGTGAAATAATATTTATTACAGTTAGGACTAATAAGATACAGAGTAATAAGTAATAAATATGTTTCAGATATGTTAGCAACAAAATATTGATGAAAGAAGGCCATTCAGTATTGAGGCTTCCCTCTTACCACTCATTTTTCAATGTCATAGAGCTTGTGGTCCGTGACAAAGAATTATTATAAGTCAGTAGCTTCATGGCCAGGACATGGATTGGATCGAGCTAGAGCTGTATGGAAGGAAGCACTCAACCAGGTACATAAACTGAATGATATTTGGTATTTTAAGTATAAGAGTTACTTTAATAATAATGTTAGAACTTTCACCATACTGTGATGATGATGATGATGATGATGATAATTAGGCCAATATTTTAACAGGTAACACCAGAAATGTGGAGCATTGAAGTAAAGCACACAGAAAAGCTAATTATGAAGTACTATGATAACAAAGTATGAAATACATCAGAGGTAGAGGATTTGTGATAGACAGTCTAAGAGAAGGCGATGAGGATAGGTGGTCTAAAAGAAAGTGATGATAGTTCTGAGATGGTACTTTTAGACCGGGAAGTCTCATAAAATACTTTTTGTCATTAAGTAAATACATAGAATGAGTGTGATGAGGTGTAATTAAGGAAAGTGTAAAATAGGGATTTTTGTGCATATGTGCACTTGTAGATGTAAATGTTATGGTATTTATGAATTTTGAACATTTGAAATACAGGAGTTCCTGTTCAAACACTGTCTGGAATCCCCTCCCTAACAAAAGTTAGAGGTTTGAAGGTGGGGATGGATAAGTCAATCAAAATCTAGGATTTGAAAACAAGATGCAAAGGCACATAGAATTGTCTGTTAAGCCCACCAGTAAGAAGGAAGTGAATTGATGGGGCACACATGCTTTTTGAAAGCAACAAAGGAAAGAATTAGAATAGTCAGTAGTCTTCACTTAATTGTCATAAGTGCGAGGAGATATTGTTTTCCTGATCGCATTAGTTTGTGCCGTAAAGGGAAAGTGGAATAAGAGCACAGTGTTTTAACAAGAATGATAACTCTCACGACCTATGATTAATGTAAAGGTAAATGACTCAATAAATTTTGGAAAAGCTACTCCTGGGAAAAACTCCACAAACTGTGTTTTATTTGCTACGATCCCATCACCTGAAATCGTTGCGCCTTTTAACAAAGGCCAGGGTATATGCTACATCAACGAGAAAATGGTGACACTAGCCGAGGATGGACATCAAACCCAGGACTGAACGAGGAGAACATCTACCACCCTCAACGAGGTACAAACCAGGTACTGCCTCAGTTTGGAGGAAGATGAACAATTAGTCATCCCTTTGGAATCAGTTGCTGGAACTTCAGGATTGCAATAAGATGTTTGTACTAAAATTACATATCACACTCAATAGTGTACACATAAAACCAATTTGGCATAGTATTGAATTGAATTAATTGCAGCAGCAAATTACACCTTGTTTTACAGAATACTTCTACCAGCAATCCAAATAGAGGACCTAATCAAAACTGGAGAGTATGATGAGTTGACTGCACTTCTGGTACCAGAAAGCATGAAAACAAAGATTAGTGAAAGCATTAATGGAGTGGAAATAAACAATCTTTCCAATAATTAACAGCATGCTACAAAATAAATTCCTCAATTAGAAAGCTTCCTGCCACTGTGGTATTTAAAGTGAAGCATTTTGATGTGGTTTCTTTCATTGATCATTAATCCTAAAGTGTGTTACTTATCCTTTATCAGATGTTGACATGATCTTCACAACATGGACCAAAGCAGATGGAAGACTAGATCGTCCTTTTGAGATTAGCACTTAGGACTTTTAAACGAGGTCAGTATATGCTTTCATACCTCTTGTGTAGAATTATTTATGCATTTAAATTGTATTTTTTATTTTATCTGGCATGTTGAATTGCACAAACAGCTAAAACTATGGTTAACAATCAAGCAAAACATTTCCTTTCAATTCAAAGCATTAGACACACTATAAAGTATGTGAGCACTTGCACTCATTCTATTTGATGAGTATTTATGCATTTTAGTTGTATTTTTATATCATCTTATCATCTTAATCAAACAAAAACCTTGTTTTCATCTGAAAGAATTACACCTAAATTATGTATTTTACTCATGCTCATTATTGAGTAATATTTATGCATTTAAATTGTATTTTTTATTCCATCTTGCATGTTGATTATTACAGTGCTAAAAATAAGTAAAACCTTTGTTTTTACCTGAAAGTATTACACTTAAATTATGTATTTTACTCACGCTTATTGTCGAGTATTATTTATGCATACCCAAAATACAATGATGTTATGTATATATTTACACTCTTGTTTACTGTTTTGTTTCATGTTCCTGAGAGCTGAAGATGAACTACAGTACATGAGGCTTGTCAACAGAGACTGCTAAATATTAGAAGCTAGCACTATTCAGTGTTAAAAACATTATTTGCCTATATTGTATTAATGTACATAACATTGTTAAGATTCCTGTAACCATCTTTAGGTATATATTTCTTCAGTCTGTGTGTATGCGACTGAACTGCTCCTAACGGCTGGACGGATTATTATGAAATGCGTGTGTGCAATGAAGTTGATATGAGAATGGTTTAGATCCACAATTTTATCCAACAGAAATTTTTGTAAATTAATTTATTTATATATGTGGTATTGATCTGTGGATAGTTTAGGTTCACAATTTGATCTGAGAGATATTTTTTTAATTAATTTCTTCATGTGTCGTTGATCTTTGGATGGTTTAGGTTCTCAATTTGATCCAATAGCACATATTTTTAATTAATAAATTCATTTATGGCTGTTGATCTCTGGATGGCTTAGGTCACAATTGGATCCAGTAGGCAGCACTATGATATCGTTTTATAACTTTTTGTAAATTTTTGGCATATCAGTCAGAACCGGTAGTTGTCCTGCAATAGGATTCTAGAATAATTTTTATTTTATTTTGTTGCTTTTTTGCATATCCGTTACTTGTATCGTAGCTTAGTGTTGTTATTACATCACAACTCTTATGTACTATAGGAGTTTTGGATATTGTTTAGAAAAGCTTATGCAAGCACTTGGTCAGAATTTCGGCAAAGTCCCACTCGGCAGTGTGTACGAATGGTCACGAAAGTTGCCGAAGTTGCTGTGTTAATGCAGCGCTGCCAACAGCAGAATGTCCCTAGGAGTTTGTTGCCAATAGTAAGTTTGAATGTTTTTGCAGGAGTCGGCAGTATGCTGCTGACCTTCTTAGAAGCAACTAGTGCAACGGATCGCTTTATCAGTATATTAGATTTGGCGCCTCTGTGCTTTAATGAGGAGTCATGCATGCAGTTCCTGTACGACGAGGGCCTGCTGAGGACTCGAATGCTATGCAGGGAATGTGATGTGCCCTAGGGCGAAGCCTACAGTTCCCCATCTGTGCCATCCCAGCGCATGGGGCTCCGTAAATGGATTTTTTCTCCACTCGAAAATTAAAAAATAAATAAATACAAATAAATAAATAAAAAAGAACCATAATTAATAAAAATAATATAAATATACTATTAAATATAATATTATATATAATATTAAATAATAATAATACAAAAAAATAATATAATACGTTGTTTTCTAGTGCCTTGCATCTGGCAATGAAGCCATTAGCATTATATTATAATATAATATAAAATAAATAAAAAAGAACGATAAATAATAAAAATAATATAAAGATGATATATATAATATAAATCTAATAACATTAAAAATAATAATATAAAATAAAATAAATAAACAATATATATATATATATAATAACATTAAATAATACAATAATAATAAATATAAGTATAATATATAGTATAATATATAGTATTATATATAATATAAATGTAATAATCATCATCATATGCGATAGCGGTATGTCTGTGGCGGCAACGACGCGAGTGAGTGCATTTGTGTTTAATGGGTTGGCAACGAAAACTAGTGTAGTGTAAAAAGCAATGTTGGCAGATGTGAAAATCGTCTGCTAGTCATGCAGTGAAATCTAGTGGGCGATTGTGATGAAACTACTGTCGGCGCATGCGCAGTAAGTAAGTTCGGACTTAGAATCTGGCTGGCAAGTGGAAAGTGAGCTGTTCTAAACTTGAGCCGGAGTTTTCACGTTATGAAGACACAATGGCTTTTATGGAGAATCAGCGCAGCGTTGCCACGTATGTTGCGCCAATGTGATTACCACATTTTTGCTCACAACCAGGTTTATTATTATTATATTAATAATAATAATACCTTACAATAAACCCTTACCCTTTTTACATTCTTTTCTTAATATAAAAGATGTAGGCCTACTTACACCAGTCGCCTTATGAAGTTCACTAACAATAAACGAGTCACTGTGTCCGGGGTTCTTTTTCTTTAAATAATCATACACCCTAAGAATTATTTTTTGCTCGCTACTTTTAATAATTTCGCCTTTTCTTCTGCGATCCATTCCGCACTGATCACTTAACTGCAATGCACACGATTACCAGAGAACTTGTAAAACTCGCTCACACCTCAAATCCCCGAAACCTGTTGAAAACCTCCACTGAAGTACAATCCCTTATTGGCCCTTCAATTGCCACACATCTGGTTTCCATCATCTGCAAGACAGGAGAACCGGGTGTTGTTGGCCGTGTGCTTGGCGCGCTAAAAACATTTGCCTTTAAATGGTGATTTATGGATGGCTTGTTACTGGAGATGTTCTATATTTATGTAAAAAATAATTTTGTTATTTCCTTGACAACTTTGTCGCTGGAAGTTTTTACGTGGACTTACAGAACAAGAATTAGCCAGCGACGACATTTTCCACTGTATAAACGAAAAATCCTAACACTTTGCTTTAAACTTTATTTTTTTAAAAAAATATGTTTAGACATATTGATATAATCTAAATACTAACGTGGCCTATAAAAGCAAGCAAATAATCCAGATTTTTTTCATTGCAATTATTTCGGTTTAAAGCCATGTTTAAACGTGCGGAGCAAGAAAGATGTTAAAAAATCTGCTTTCAACAAAATTTTACATTTTATTATTTAAAAAAATGTACAATTGCATAAAAGGTTTATCGTGCATACCATAGTATTCTTCGACACATTTTACACCGAAATGCATGTTCATACTTTATCTTAGTTACATCTGAAAACATGCAAATTAGGCAACGGCGCACCTGATTCTTCCATAAGAATAACATGGTCCATAAGAGCCCGTTGTGCCTTCATGACGTGAAAATAGCTATAGAATTGTGCACTTATTGAGAATATTATACCATGTTATTTATTGCAGTAAATTTTAAGGTGTAATTTCAAATATACATTGTGCAAATTTGTAAGGTGCAGTACTGAAGTGAGTGTTTTACATATTTCATGAATTTTGATGCTCTATACATGTGCATTCAATAACAGTTAACTTTACCTACAAATTTAAATTGTCAGTTCTCATTTGATTCTATGCAACTTAAGAAATATTGAACGGCTCATTGATTTGTCATACTAATATTCATGTTAATGAAATTTCATCCACATTCCTGTTAATTTTAACTTAAGTTACTGTGTTGTGTACGAGGAGAAAATATTAGTCAACATACACAAATAGTGCATATAAGTCGGTTAAGTAGGACGACACGAGATCAATTGATGGACTGTGTAAATGGGTTGTTCAAGGGTTGACAGAACATCAAGTTTGTTCGTTTATACCCCTCAAGGACTAACTAAAAATATTGTTCATCAAATCGAGTTAAGCTAAAAGAAAAATAAATTTTATTCCTGTTAATATTACGATTAAAATATATTTAAATATTTATTTTTTGTACATTAAAAATAATATACCTATCATGAAAATTATGAGTTTTTTCTTTCTTGCTATTATTTAAGACAATTTTAAGTTTGTACGCAATACGTTTAAGTTTATAGTATACAGATACACTCACACACAATTGATAGGTTGAGTTGTGATAAATGTATGCATGATGGCGTCAGATATTTTAAAAATATTTTTAAACATATTTTTCATCAAAATTGTCCAAACAATTTATAGTTCATCTTAAAATTTTTTATAAGTTTTGGCTTTACAATGTTTGCACAGGATGTCTGCTGGATCCACTAGTTTATTATAAGTTTGCTTTGTGACACTTTTTCTACCATTAAATTAGACAGTGAATATTGTCACAACAAATTACTTGTCAACAGAGCCTGCAAAATATTAGAAGCTAGTACTATTTGTGTTACAAAAATTATATATATATATTTAAATAAAACCATTTACTCTAAGTTTGTTTTGCGATTTTTTCAACTGTTAAATTAGATAGTGAATACTGTCACAATAAATTATTGTTGCATTTGCAAAATCATACTTTCATTTGAACATCCTCTGTAATGAATGATCATAGTTTAAATATAACATTCATTAAAATGACTGTTAATGATTGGATAAGATTGTTATTTTTTTCCAGTCGTTCATTTCTTAGCTAATAAAATATAACATGGTCCACTGTTATGTACTGCATGTTTACTTCGCAAGAACAGATGCTTTTATCCTCATTGGTCCCAATGTATTTTCATTTGAAGCTTACATCACAAATTAAATGTGTATTTGCAAGACTATGATTTAACAAGTAAAAAAGTTTCCCTCAAAGGTTAATTCCCATGTTTGTTTGTCATGTATTAAGATTTAAAGTGGTATTCATTTCAGATGGAACTACTGATGATCTGCAAAGATACATTTTGAATGTGTTGGTATTTCTATCATCTGGTGAATGGTTAAAAAACCTATGCTTTTTAAGATGCATCTGCTTGAGATGAGAAATGCCTGCAGAATAATGCAATCATTCAATGACTCGTGTGGCCAGGGGGCAAACAATACGAAAAAGTCGAGTTTGTGGTGACAGATCATGCACATTACATGCTTTCAGCTTTCCAACAACTGTAGGGCATGTACTGCAGCCTTTACTATGTGACTATTACATATGATCTAGCTGTGTTTGTGAAAATATCATGACAAATTACAGCAGCTAAATCATTTCATTGCTTCTTTGAAGAAGATTCTGATACAGACTTCTGGTTGTCAACTTTTGTACCAAGAAGTGACTGGACTCCACCTTCCACTATTTCCTGTCATCACAAGAAGTTGTCAAATTTTGAAAAAAGTTAAATGCTTCACATGTACCCTAGACTTAACAGATGCAGCAGCCATTAAACAGGCTCAGCAATTACTCATCAACAAAGACCTAGCTTTGGAAGAAGGTATGGAAAAGGAGGAACAGTGGAAGAAGTTGATGAGTGTTAGGGACAACCTTGATTGATTTACTAAAGACAAATTGGAATTAAATTTGAAGAACAATCCAGATGTGGAAACATTTGCAGCTTGGACTGAACTCCCTTTGTGAGTGCTTACATTACCCTCCATCAAGAGCAGTGTTTCTCTGTATACAAGGATCTAATGAGCTCAAAGTGCCAGTAACTTATTGTCAAAAATTTTGAAATATTGTTTGTAATCCAATATAACAAGTTGATTAATTAATAGAACCCAGTAAATGGGGCAAAGAAAGCTCATGTAGCTGGTTTAAGCCTAAATACTCATTTCATCAACCACCTTCTTCTGTACATTTTTATGAGCATTTTCAGAACCTTCTCCTCCCCCTTTTCTGACCATAATTTTCACCTCAAAATCCTTGTACTAATCATCACTATGTAATAGAACTACCGCAATGAAAAAATGTTACTATCCATTGGTTTAAAAGCAGCTATCTGGGGACCTGGGTTTGATTCCCGGTACCAGCATGGGGATTTTCTGCCTCTGGGAGACCTGGTCTGGGATACACTCAGCCTGGTTAGGCGCCAACTAAGGAGCTACCTGATTGAAAAGTAGCTGCCCATGGTCGAGAAGACTGGTAACCGACCAGGAGGGACAGGGGTGCTGACCACATCCCACCTACAGTACTGCACCCCATTCAATGACTCCTGTGGTGTGCGGAGGTTGGGAATGCAGTTGTCAGGTGATAGGCCTTGGTCCAGATGGGCTGTTGTGCCAGGGGGTTACAGTTAAAAGCAGTTATGCCTACCTCTGTGGTTTGGGGTTAGCATATCTGCCTCACATTCAAGACTCAGCTAGGGCAAGTTATCTGCAACAGGATTTTTTCCAGGGTTTTCTCTTATTCTGTAAGATGAATGTAGGGTAACTCTAGCCTTTGTGTACCTCAGACTCATTTGAGCATATTTCACCCATTTCATTCATTTTCCAACATGACCTAACCAGTTAGAGGATGATAAGCTAAAAGAAAAAAATCTGATGTTGCACTCATATGACTTTCTCTACTCTTGTACTAACTATTCTTACAAACCCTTAGTCTTCTATCTTCTTCATGTTAGTTGAGATAAACATTTATATAAATTATTTTATTGCTGATCTCTTGTAGGTGAAAGGGTCATTTGCCATAAAAATATCTTAAACATAGGACATTTTAATTAAAATCGTTGTAGCCATTTTTGAGAAAATTAAAATTTTCAAAAGAATTTTCATGTAAAGCGTAGTTTAGGGTACAGGAATTTTGTTTAAAATCTTTGGGTTGCATCCTTGAAAGATATTAAACTTAGATACCAACTTTGGTTTTTAACTGACTTTTTACTTTTGAGCTATGCTGTTCACACACAGGCATACATATGCACATAGACCTTTTTTTCTAAAAATACTTTTTTTTTAATTCAGGGAGCCTCAAAACATATTTCCGGTAAAATCTCTACATCAAAATTTTGGGTCAAATACAATACTTCCTCTACTTACTATGCGTAGTAGAGAAAGTAAAGAAAGGGGGGGGGGGCAGTTTCTGCTAGGTGGAACAAGGTAGTTTTTCCACAAGATTAATTGCGAAAACCTCTAGATATCATAAGAAAATCACTAAATTGGCAACTCTGATTTGAACTGGTTCAAATAAAGTACTTGGCTCCACTCCTAAACTTTGCTTTTCACACGTTTTTGAGTAAACTCAAAGTTCATTATTTCAGTATTGTCAAGTTAGTTTCAGGTAAATGGCAGGCTTTCTTGAGCTTCAATTTGCCTTCTGCATGATTGTCTAACACTGAACTTCTTGCCTCAACTACTGTTAAATAGCATCCTCTCGAAATTTATAAAGTGGATCATCTTGAACTGAGGAGTGCTAGGACAATCTGATATCCAGGAAAGTCGTCAAAAGTACTGTGTTCCAAGATTGTCTAACAGCTCATTGAACACTTGTGAGTATTCTTCCCAGCTCATGCGCCGCATAATATCATCCATAATGAATTAATACAAATGTTTTCTTGTATTACAATATCAGCTTTGCAGGACTGCATTGTTCTGTGCAACTTTCAACAGAATACTGCAACAATACTGCAAAATGGCAATGGATTACAAAATGTATGGGAAGGTAACACTTAAATATGACTAAGCAGCATATTCTAACATTTCTGAACTGAAAAGCATAGGATAAAAGAGAATACTTAAACAAACACAAGTTTTCCAGGAGGATTATGCTTTTTGTGCTGCACAGTGTGCATAGTTTATACTATAGGAGTTTTCACGTTATGAAGGCACAATGGCTCTTATGGAGAATCAGTGCGGCGTTGCCACGTATGTTGCGCCAATGTAATTACTGTGTTTGCTCACAACCAGGTTTATTATTAGTTGTTCTTGTTATTATTATATAATAATAATAATAATAATAATAATAATAATAATAATAATAATAATAATAATAATAATAATAATAATAATAATAATACCTTATAATAAACCCTTGCCCTTTTTACATTCTTTTCTTAATATAAAAAATGTAGGCCTACTTACACCAGTCACCTTATGAAGTTCACTAACAATAAACGAGTCACTGTGTCCGGGGTTCTTTTTCTTTAAATAATCATACACCCTAAGAATTGTTTTTTGCTCGCTACTTTTAATAATTTTGCCTTTTCTTCTGCGATCCATTGCGCACTGATCACTTAATTGCAATGCACACGATTACCAGAGAACTTGTAACTCTCGCTCACACCTCAAATCCCCGAAACCTATTGAAAACCTCCACTGAAGTACAATCCCTTATCGGACCTTCAACTGCCACACATCTGGTTTCCATCATCTGCAAGACAGGAGAACCGGGTGTTGTTGGCTATGTGCTTGGCGCGCTAAAAGCATTTGCCTTTATATGGTGATTTATGGATGGCTTGTTACTGGAGATGTTCTATATTTATGTAAAAAATAATTTTGTTATTTCCTTGACAACTTTGTCGCTGGAAGTTTTTACGTGGACTTACAGAACTAGAATTAGCCAGCGATGACATTTTCCACTGTATAAACAAAGAATCTTAACACTTTGCTTTAAACTTAATTTTTTTTAAAAAATATGTTTAGACATATTGATATAATCTAAATACTAACGTGGCCTATAAAAGCAAGCAAATAATCCAGATTTTTTTTCATTGCAATTATTTCGGTTTAAAGCCATGTTTAAACGTGCGGAGCGAGAAAGATGTTAAAAAATCTGCTTTCAACAAAATTTTACATTTTATTATTTAAAAAAATGTACAATTGCATAAAAGGTTTATCGTGCATACTATAGTATTCTTTGACACATTTTACACCGAAATGCATGTTCATACTTTATCTTAGTCACATTTGAAAACATGCAAATTAGGCAACGGCGCACCTGATTCTTCCATAAGAATAACATGGTCCATAAGAGCCCGTTGTGCCTTCATGACGTGAAAATAGCTATAGTAGCACAACACAGCTCTGTTACCATGAGCTCATATGACCATGGTGACAAAAATGTTGGAACTATGGTTATTCATATAACCATAGATGTGCATCCGAGAGTAACTATGCCACTCTTAAAAGCTATCTAAAGTCTCTGAATCTAACATTAATATGTCTAATAAAAATGCCTTTTTTTGGGCAAGAATAAGGGAAAGAATTGGCTCTATTAGTAAAAGATGAATTGCTTAAATCTATAATGCCATTTGAAAGCTTGTTCAATATTTCATTTTGGAAATGTCTTGTTTGGTTTGTGGACTAATTCCATGGACATCAACTGAATATTTAAAGAATGTTCCACTGTCCCAAATTTCATTCAAACTAACATTTTTAGGCATCCACTTTAGATATTATTTTTAATCATCATCATGGCCTATAGCTGCTCCAATTGTTACATTGAACTTTCCGAATCACTTCCTTTATTGTAAGCAACAGAAACTGTAATTCAAATGCTGTTTGCAAAACAATAATTAATATAAGTTAACAAATACAGTGCAATGTATGTTTGTTTATTCCACCATGAAATGTGTAATTATGTGCTATAACATTTTAAATAGGTATTCCACAATGTCACAGGTTGTCAAGTTTTCTCAATAACTTAATGCATTTCAATTTAAATGCAAAGATGGCATTACACACTTAACATGTCTCCTAACATTTTAGATTACTATTATCAATTTTTTCAGATGAGAAAAGATTATTCAAATGCACCATTTCAATTATAACAGGCATTTGTACATGAATTTGCTCTCATGAATAACAGTATATATAATTACAAATGTTGATACCAATCAATAACTCTTAATGAATTTCCCAGGTGCACAAAGCTGAGTTATGATGTTGAAAATATTCACCCTGCTTCCCCCTAGCCACCCCTGGCAGAAAATGACACTGTACACACCTTGGAGGTGCCCAGTCATGCCTCGTGCAATCCAGGAGTGTTCCAACGTAGGTTTTTCCACGCCATGTCACATTAACAACCAGGACCCCTGAAAAAACAAATAATAATTTACATGTTAACTTCTGTAATACCTTAAATGATCAATACTAGCACTAAAAATTTCAGAATAAAGAAAAACTGCAGAAGTCAAATATATAAACCATTATATATCACTTGCAGCATTCTTCCTAGGGGGAAAAACCATGTTTTATCTTCCCTTTTCAAACCAGTATCTGTTAAGGTCCTAAGAAAGTTTTACCAAAATCAATAACTATAGATGATCAATTCACCACTCATAGAATCTGAATCTGTGATCTTTATTCAAAATGCACATTTGGCCCTATCGAATATTACCTACATTCCATAAAATTAAAATTTTGAATTCATAAACTCATTTAATCGCTTTCATATGAGTTTCCACATTCAGACCATAACATTTGTAAAAGTGTTATATTTTGCTAAACAAACGCATTGCTTTAAGAGATACTCTATTGTACTATTATATGTACTTTGGTCTTCGACAAGTATGAAAAACATTTTAGAAGTCCAAATGAATTTAGGAGCCAAAATCTTGTTACATGATAACTGAAGAATTCAACCTTTATTCTTCCCAGATGAAATTAACACTTTCTCTCTCTTTGGTAATGGGATTTCGTTTGCTTAGTCTGATAGTCTGTTGTTTTATGTATAGCAACAAAATCAAAGGGGTGGGATCATTTTGATTGTTCCCCCTCATTTTTCCAATCATTCCTTGAATGACCAGTTTCTCCATAGATGTACCAGTCGAGGATTCATTAAATGACTTGCTTTATTGCTTAATTTAAATTCACGAACCCTGTCCTTCGTTTATGCAATTTCATTACCAAACATGGTTGTTCTGAGAGATTTTTTCCAAAATACACTTGAATAAAGTATGCCCAAACTGGAATACAGGTTAAAATGGTACACTGAAGCAGCAAGAAGCTACTTCAACTGGCATATTGTTAGACGGGTATTATTCATGTCATAAGTAGTAAATTCATTTAGTAAAGCAAATGTTAAAAGTACTTATATAATTATAGTGAATTTACAGTAGAGGTCTTACAACGGTTTTGCCACATAGCAATTATGAATGAAGCTGTAGCAGTCATTTGTTTATTGTGAGTATAAAAAAGCTAGTAACAATATACAGCATTTTTAAATAAAATAAAGTATTATCAGTTTTGTTGGGATTCTACTAAGCTAGAAAATCTTAAATTTGTCATTTCTTTCAACCAATTTGTTATCGGAGCTGACGTTTTTTGGTAAGTTAGAGAATATCTAAATTTGTATGCATATATTTAACTGCTTTGCATCAACTTCCCCATTTAAACAACACAGGCTCAGGATGCAAAAGAAATTGCCTTATATTAATGATTTTCATTGAATCTGAACGATACTCCTGGGCATGTGGAAACTGTTCATCATTAAATTACTGATATTAAGTTCTCAAGACTTCAACGAAAAAAACAAATTTATGGGCTCAGCATGTGATATGAATCAAATTTTCTTTCATAATTCCCTGCAATAATTCACTACATTTTACCATGTATGTGGCAGAATCAGTGACAACATATTCCACATTTTCATGATCAATTTCAAATTCATGCAAAACATTTAGGATTGCTTGAGAACACGTTTTGCTCCCAATATTTAAAAACACACAATCTAACAAGAAAATTTCTTGTTCAAACATTGCATCTTAAGTTTTCACCAATATTGCAAACACAATTCTTGCCTGCTGATTCGGTTTCATTGCAGATTAATGCCAAATCTTGTTTTGCTTCCAAGATTGTTTAATGCTTGCTCAAATTTCATTTGTGCAACAAGGAATGTATTCTTTGCTCAGTTTGTTGGCTTTAGGAAGGTCATTGGAACCTAGTTGTGAAGCCAAAAGAAAAAGTATCTTAAAATGGAGTCTTAACAACCCATAGCAAACACCTAAATATTTGCATGACTATTTCATACATAGAGGTGTTAAATTATATAGAATTATCACCTGGTCATTCTTTTATTTAGTCAGTGTTGCCAACTGTATCCCATAACTCGCTGAAAAACAATTTATTACAAATTACAATCAGATGGTAATCAAAATAGCATTCCATTTTGATTTGACAACTGTGTTTTTAATAGTTAATGTATTTTTTCAGAAGAAAGGTTATTTGTTAATGTTAAAAATAAAGTGAGATTTATTTGAGATTACAGACAGGTTTTCTGTCATAACAACAGAGGAAGATTGAAATACCTGCCATCTAAAGGTTACTTAAACCTGGGACATAAAGTACTTACTATTGTAAGTCGCCCTTGGGGTATTTATCTCTGATGTGAGATTCCCTTGTGGTCTAACCGGGAAGAAGTATGAATCAGCTGGGGAATTTAGTGTCATACTGGCAAGTTGGCCATGGTAGCTTAGTGGTTAAAGCAGCTGCTCGATAAGCGGAAGATCCATGGTTCAAATGCCGGCTATGACATTGAATTTTTCAGTCCTGATTCCACTTCTTATATATGTCATTGTTGGGTTTCGTGTTCCTCAGTTGGCAGTGCTGAGTAACTCGAACTACACTAATCAAAATTAATATATTTTAGGTTATTTTGTTATAGAATTTAACATTTTCTTGTCAAATCTTAGTGATATAGTATTTAAATTCATATTTTATTTATGAAATAGTCCAGATAAATATAATTCAACAGTCTGACTTGACCAGATATATTCTCTTGCTGCACAAGAGGATTTATCGTTTATGTCAGGTATCTTATCGTATTACTTGTGATAAATTACATTGGGGTCTTATCTTCCTATCTACCTATATAAGGAGGTATATTTTGCTCTTACCCTGGAATATTTTCCAAGATATTCCTCGTTATTTGTTTGAATTGTCCAAAACTTAAACTTTTCTCAAATAGGAATACGTTATTTGTTATCTTATATCTTGGGCATGCAAAGAGAACAGAATTTCAAAGTCATCACATAGCGACCAGCTGTGCTAATAAAATATTTGGGTATCGTTTAAAGCCTGTATGCCCATACATGAAAATCAGCAATAAGATAATTTCTACAAATGTTTATCTTGATAACAAGAAGTACATAGAGAAATAAGCATTTGTAAGGATAGTTTGCACAACAGTAGAGAAAGTCATGGGGCTGCAATAAATCAGATTTTTTTTTACAAGTTACCCGCTCTTAATTGAGGTGAAGAATGTAGAATTGTGTGACACAGACAAGATCAGAGAAAACCATAAACAAAGGTGCCCTATACTTATTAGGAAAGAAATGAAAAAGCAAGAGAGAGGAGCATACAATTTTTGTTTTGACAAGGAAAATCAAATTTTAGTCTTGACATGGAATGACAACAGTGCTATAACTGTGGACAGCAACCATGACTATGTTGTTCCAGTAAATAGTGTAAGTTGCTACAGCAGGAAAGAAGGAAAGGGAAGAGAATTCCAGTTCCACAGCTGCATGTAATAAAGAACTAAACATGGGGGGAGTTGACAAGCATGACTGGTTAGTCTATACACAATATTTCCATACCAGGAAAGAAACAGTATTGGTAATTGAGAGGTAGAACTGGAACTTAAAAATTCAATGCCCACACACAGCTTGTGGTTTAAAAACACCAACAGTAAGTTTGTTGGCATAAATAAATAATAAGTATTGGTATTATTTACCAGAATACTCTAAATGAGCACTGTGAATGCCTGGATAATTTATAAGATGCCAAATCCTCATGATAACAGCAATATCATTCCTGAATTTTAGGAGACAAATTGTTATCTCAAAGGAGGGTATCCAAAACGAGTGCTAGGAAGGCAGATAAGTAAATCTGTACCTACAATTATAGATGTTTGTTATGATGATAAGAATCATATCATAGGTAAATGAGACAAACAGGATACCAAATGAAAAACTGCAAAGGAAAACTATATACATTTTGTAAGAAATGTAATATAACGCTGTGTTACCTGCTTTGGACCCTATCATACAAAGTAAAACTCACATTGTTGTAAAACAATGTGCTATGTTATTTGTGATTCAAAAAACTGTGTTGTGTCCATTTTGCAAATCACTATCTGTGTCCTAATTTGAGCATAAGGATTTTTACCCCCATATTTTGTCACATAAAATAAAGAACACTACTGTGTTATTAAACCAACATGACATAATATTCAAATGTGAACTTTAAGAAAAATAATTTGACCGTTAATGTGTTTGCATGAATGAAGTTATAATATTATGTAATTCCGTAACGGTCATCAACATACTTTATACCTGTTATTTCACACTTACACAGTCATGCATAAGCAAAGAGTTGCAAAAGTTGGATCAGATTTGAGGTTCAAATCCCACTGAATTTTCTTAAAGTTCTGATTTCACTTTCCAACTACCATCTACACATGGCTAGTGTGAAAGAAAAGTTACCAAATATTAAGAAAGATAGGTTCACATGCATATTTTACTGCATTTTCAATGTACATATAATAACTGCAATTTTTCTGATAGTTTCTCTGCTCCACATAACTCGTGCCAATGTTAAATCGGATGTAAACAGTTCTTAAAACGGTGCAGGAGCACTTACATTCAAAACTAATTGCTCTTACTTTAAAAATTTAGCATAAAGCTTGTATGTATTATGCACATATAACCCGCCTTAGTCATCTTATTTAAGCAAACTGCTCCAGAACATTATTCAGTTTCAGGCATTAGGCAGTTTTTCAGTTTAGAGTATTGCTTAACATAGGAAATAGCTCTGCTCTGAGATTTATCTTCCGTTTGTTCAGGTTTCTGGCGTATAGGAGGTAAAAGAATACAGTAGATTAAAGAGGATAGCTGGAGTTTTAAAAAGCGGATTGTATGAATACGAGAAAAAAAAATTACCATTTGTAAATAAGTATTAAAATTCAAAAATTAAAAGGGATAACAAAGTAGAAAGAATATAAAAAACAGTTTTTTCTATGTAAAGAGTAGTTTAAGATGGGAGGGCTTTCTAGAAAGTCTTTGTGTAGGATCCTTCAGAGATGCTGAGCTTATGGCAGTTCAGCACTCAACCTACTTTTTGTTTTTGAATTACGCTGTTCATGGACACGTGGGCACCAATACATAAAGGCCTTTTAAAAAAATCTGATGTGTTGCACTCTTGAAGTAACCATTCTTACAAACCCTTATACGTTATACGTTGAGCGTGCTTAACGTAACTTCTGTTACACTATAGGTAGGCTTTGAGATTCCATTCTCTTTGCATGGCTAAGATATAAAATAGTGAAAAAGAATCTTCCATTTGAGAAAAGTGTAAGTATTGTAAAACATAACGAGGAATATCTCCAAAGTTGTTCACTCCACAAGAAAATCATTCAGACATAAATTATGTGGTTTAACGAGATCAACATTTTTTGTATAGTAAGATTTGGTTTATCTCTTACAGTTTACCAATTACGTAAAAGTCATCAAGATTAAACAGGACTACATGGGCTATAGCCAGAAAATTCAAAACATACATTTCATTTGCCATAAAAATATCTGAAACATATGGAATTTTAATCAAAATCGTTGTAACCATTTTTGAGAGAATAAAAATTTTCGAAAAATTTTCCACGTAAAGGGTAGTTTAGGGTGGAGAAATGTTCTTCAATCTCTGTACTCATCCTTGAAAGACATTAAACTTAAACACTAACTTTGGTTTCTAACCGACTCATCGTTTTTTATAGACAGACACGCACGCGCGCGCAGAGGGGACCTTTTTCTAAAAATGTGTTGTTTTTTTATTATTATTATTCAAGGGGCCTCAAAATATATTTCCGGTGAAATCTCTACATGGAATTTTTGGGTGGAATACAATACTTCCCTTACTTACCACCTCGCCTACCACCTAGGCGGCCCGGGTTCGATCCCAGGGATCCGCATGTGGTATTCGTGATGGACGAAGCGGCGTCAGGGCGGGTTTTCTCCGAGTGCTCCGGTTTCCCCCGCCATCTCATTCCACCGGTGCTCCATCTTCATTCCATTTATCATCAGTGTCACCGCCTGCGGTGCCATAGTAGTAAAAGCGGGCGTTAAACACTACTACAACAACAACATTACTTACCATGCATAGTAGAGAAAGTAAAAATGGGGCGGGGATACAAGGGCCAAAAAATGTGCATTTCCAGTAAAATGCCGGTATCGAATTATTGGGTGGATTGCAATACTCCCTTTACTTGCTTTAGGTAAGCAATTGAGAAAATAAATATGTTCACATAATTTACAGGCACACTGTGTAATGTGTTGGGACGCACTAAAGCCGCATAGTGTTGGTACACAATCTTTGTTAAGCCCCTCGTGAAAACTGCTTAACGCCGTAGGGGCGAAAGGAAACGTTGCTGATGCCATTCGTCGCGTCAGTGACGCTCCCTGACACTCAGTTTAACTGGGTTATTACTGCAATTTGGCGTAATTAAGCATACCACTCCCAGCCCAAGCTTACGGCGGCCGGATGTTGGAAACGCCGCAAGACATCCCGGAAGAGTGTGCGTCCGTTCAACTTGGCAATGCATCACTTCCACAGCACCTAAAATACCAACCGTGGGCCGCGGTAAACGTCGTGTAGCATAAATGCATCACTTTAAGAAACAGGTGTCATTCATTTAGCATTCACAAGATCTGCCAACGAAAGCAAAACCATGCCAGATACCGCTCAAACGTGAACAATATTAATGTACAACAAACCCAACTATTTTGCTCCTCTGTAAGAAAACATTACTCACCACTAGATTACTTTCAAGACTCCAAATCCTAATCAGTTTTGAAAAATTCTGTGCCACGGCGGTGACTCAAACCAAGGATAATCGTTTCGCCGTGCTAAGCAACCGTGACAAGACTGCCGAATGCTCCTTGAATTCCGCTATCTCAAAGTCAGATCGCTTTGTAGGTTCGCGGGAATTTATGAATCAGACACTGTTTTGATTCTTTATTGTCATGTTTGAGTAGCTCCTAAAATACTGCCTGTCCCCTTCCTTCTGTTACCATGAGCAGTATTATGGCTCACGCAAAATGTAATGGCGGGTGGCTCAACCATGAGCGTCGCGAAAGGGGGGCCGCGGCACCCCACCCCCCCCCCTTGGAAATTAATATGCAGTCAACTACTATTAGACTATTGTAGTAATTTTGATGTAAAGAACAGTTCTTTAGCACAAATTAATACACTTATCCGCGACAGATTGTCTGGGTGGCTCAGTGGGTTAGACGCTGGCCTACTGATCCCAAGGTCGCGGGTTCAAATCCGGCCCAGACCGATAGTTTTTAAGTGTGCTTAAAAACGACAGCTCCATGTCAGTAGATTTACCGGCATGTAAAAGATCTCCTGCGGGACGAAATTCCGGCACACCTGCGACGCTGATATGATCCCGGCAATTGACAAGTGTCGTTAAACAAACAAAAAAGTGTTGCACTCACATGACTTTCTCTACTCTTGTAGTAACCATTCTTTCAAACTCTTATTCCTATATCTTCTTCACGATAGTTAAGATAAACAATTGCAGAAATTATCTAATTGCTTACGCACGCATGCATGCACGCACACACACGGACCTTTTTTTATTCAGGGGACCTGAAAACATATATTTCCGGTGAAATCTCGACATCAAATTTTTGGGTGGAATACAATACTTTCTCTATGTACTATACATAGAGAGAGTAATAATTTGCGACAACTGTAACGCGTATCTTTTACAGTTTTTGGCAACAGAATAATGAATTAATATTGTTTGATTGCAAAGTTTCAAATTGCGTCCCCCCCCCCTCCCTTTGAAAAGTCTACCGACGCCCATGGGCTCTACACAAAATCCAATCAAAGGCTTGCCCAGCCTTGCAGTGTTGTGATGTGTTTTACGCTGTCAAGTCACACCGTAAAGCCAATGATATATCATTTGTGTCCATAAAATGTACTTGCACAACTATTAATGGATAAAGAAATATAACATTAGTCATAGTTGTAACATTGCATTAAGGGCATTGGGTTAAGAGAAATTGTCAATATATGAGATTATGTTTATATCATAGACTATCCAGATTTATTTGCATTTGACCTAATTCATTTACACGATTCTGAACATTTAACGCTCTTAAATCAGTGCAGTGCAGAATTATATGGAGCATACTTTTTAGTTTTTCCATTTTTTTCTTCAACCTCAGTTTTCCTTCCATTTTAGGTGCGCTAATCTCATTAATCTTAAAAAACTGCTTTAAGTATAGAAATAAATAACTTCAAAATGCATTTTCTTTTGATTTAATATAGCTTAACTCAACAAGTTAGAATTGCATAAAATTTATTGTTTTCCTTCACATGCTAAAATGCTGCAAAATGTTTAAACCAACATTATAACAATTAATTTACTCATTGCCATATGTGTTTTCAGCACTAAGAAAAAATGAAGTGCCTTGAATGAAAATTGTATTTTATTGTATTGCAAAATATGTATTTAAGCTATGAGAAACACCCGATATAAGTTTTGGTAATCATTTTTTCTTTATCTTCTAACATGTACATCACTCATAAAAGAAACTGGGGTCACGTTTCGAAACAAAGAGTCGCGTATGCGCTCTTTGGTCATCCCTAGCTGTTGGAGGGAGCAAGGGTTGTACGAGGTCAAAGGTCTTATCTACCAAAGCAGCAGGCGAGCGACCGGTTTTTGAATAACTGAGGGAAGATCAAGGAAGAAATAACTGCACCTTTAGCACAGGGCGTTTATGCAGTTGAAATAGTTATGTCAGACGATACGTTTGCTAATTTAATTAAGGATATTCATTGCTGCTAGAATGCTTCTTTTTTCTAGCAATTATTACAAATAAATTGTGTTTAAATAGCTATAAAATTAAATTACAAAATGGTCATATTCGCTTTTTGCTCCTCACAAATGTTATGACCAAAACTTACACTGACGGCAGTAGTAATGGAAGCGGTTTAACATCATACTACTCTAGCATTATATAGCACTCTTAACAGGTTAATAGCAACAATTTTAACTTTCTAAACTTGCATAGGAAGTATAGGATACACATGAAAGCAATGTTTTACTTACATTTGATTATAATCAGCTATTCAATTGCACATGAATATTATACCGCTCACAAAAGTTAAAGGCATGTGAACGCTGGCCAATGCTCAAGCAGAGCGCTGTTGCCAAGCGTAGTGCGTGTACCAACAGAGGTTCTGTGCTTAAGGGTGTGTGAGATGCATGCACCACATTCGGCAGCGCTGGTAGGAGGGGCAAGCGTAGGATTCGCTGGAGTCCGCAGTACGCCCAGCCTCCATATGCCTTTAAGTTTTGCGAAGATTATAATTGGTTTATGCCGTAAAATGAAAGAGCTTCAGTTAACTAAACAATTGTATCGTATACCTTTCGAATGTTGTAAAAATGAAGATCTGAAAAACAAGCTTTCCCGTTGAAGCTGGCACTCCACCAAAGCGCTACTGTGGTATCGAGATCTGGTTTTTCACATTAATGCATTTCACGCCTGGAAGACCTGCTTTTAGGCTATCTCAGGTGTTTGAAATTCATGTGCTAGAAACGCCCGAGTGTCTCCTTTCGAGAACTAAATCCATCCACTAGAAACGCCGGGACCTATAAATGTAATATTTGGGATGTTCCCAAATTCCCACTTCCCTCCTTTTTACTTCTTGTGCAGTAGGTATATATTTAGAAAGCACATAATCAAATTACGCTCTATGTTGCTTGTTCACAGTCAAATCAAGGAAGCAAGATGCTGTAGTCTTTCGTTCAAACAGAATCCATTTGTGCTTGCCTTTAATTCTTCCTTACTCTTCCGAGAATAGGAAAAAATATATAACAACAACAACAACAATAATAATAATAATAATAATAATAATAATAATAATAATAATAATAATAATAATAATAATAGTGGATATCAATGTCGGGATATCTTTGGTTTACCATGCCCATGCTTTGGCACTGAGCTGTGGTGGCGCCTGTCGGTAGTGCAACCGAATTCATTACATATGGCTACTTCTACCGCTTGTCTACACGCCAGTAAGTTCTTTCCACTTTTTCCGAGGAGGGACTGGTGTCTTGTCTCTCCTACACTTCCGTCGAAAGAATGAACAAAGTTCACTGAACAGCTGTGCGTGATGCGGCCCCTAGATACTTTTGAGAGACAGTGTACTTAGTAGGTAAAGAAGTTACGTTATTCCACCCAAAAATTCGATATAGAGATTTCATCGGAAATGTATATTTCCAGACCCCCCAAATCAGGAGAGAGAGGAAAGAAGAAGAAAAAAAGAAAAGGAAAAATGGACCGTGCGTATGTGTCTTGTGAATAATATAACTCAAAAACAAAAGTTTGATAACTGCCAAACTTAGTACGGATATAAGTTTAACACCTGAAGAGGTGCGACGAGAAAACCCCCTTTACACGAACATTTTCAATTCTTTTTTTCTTTCAGAAATGATTCTAACGATTTGGATTAAAATACAGCATAATTTAAGGTTTGTTTCCATGGCAAAGTGTATATCTTGAGTATTCTGGTAATAGCCTGTGACGTCCTAATTCAGAAAGAGCTTTGTGAAATTCTGTATAACGAGAAAACGTACTACATAAAACACACAATTTCAATAAATTTTACTGTGATAGTGAGATACTGTTTCGGAGACATTCGCATATATTGGTTTGAATTTATCAATGTTTATATATACAGGGCTATTCAAAAAGAAAGAACAGATTTCAAACATTTATTTCTTCCAAACTACAAAAGATAGAAACATGATTCTAACGCTCATGGAGAGGGAAAAGTTTACAATTTTATATTATGCATTCAATATGAGCACCGTGTTTTGAAAAATGTCAAAACGGTATATATAAAAAGAAATGTCGCCATTATTCCGTTACTCGTGATGCTATGGAAAGAGCATTCCGCATTTAAACATTTGACCATCGCTTCAGTTTCCTGCATCTCCTTTGTAATTCCCTGCAACGAAACGTGTAATCAAACTGCTTAAAAGTCTACAAACGTTTATCGATATCATGAAACAAATTGAGTTGAATTGAACGAGTGAATGAGTGAGTGAATTGTGATATTCACAGACAGATGTACACATTCATGCACGCACGGAACTTTTTCTAAAAATCTTTTAAGTGTTCTCAAAATATGAATTTAGAGTGAAATCCGATATAGAACTTTCTAGTGGAATACAATACTTCCTCTACTTCCCGTAAGTATATAGTAGAGAAGTTAATAAGGTTTTGTAAAAATAGTGGTGAAAGCTAAACAAAAATAAACGATGCTGGGTAGGGGAAGCTACTGAATATGGCGCACGTGTTCCCATGCCTATATAATGTTGGAATACATTTATGTTTAATTCATTCAGTATAGAAAAATACATGCTTCGAAACACCCCCCCCCCCCCGATTTTCGTACACGAACAAGGACTGTGAATGCTCATATTGACATAATCCCCCCCCCCCCCCCCGATGGAAATAGGGCTGCACCCTCCTAGTAGGTATGTGTACTTATAGGTCGCGCGTTACTTCTTGACGAATGAAAATTTTATATGAAAGGTTGAATGCGAGTCTCTACTCAGCTTTTGCGGGAACGAGAGAGAGGAGGTACAGTCTGCAGTGAGATGACGCGCATGCTTCTGAGCTGAAGTAGTACAACACTACAAATCAATTTATGACACTTGCAGTAATATCAGCCACACGTATTATACACTATACCTCTATAACTGTTTCCACTTAACTTTCTTGCATTTATTCTATTCCCGACATCTCTCCCTCGTCTGAATTGCTATTTTCGTTGCATGCATACATACATCCGTACCGCACAAAACTTCTGCAGTCGACTGTATACACAAACGCGACCAGGACCTTCTAGATTAACGGACCTGACTCTGCCATCTAAGTTGTACAAAAATGGCGTCGGCTGATGGCGGTGATTTCTGAGGTGTTTCCACACGCTATCCTTCGTATTATTTTCTATGCCTATGAATTATTGTCTCTTATAACAATTCCTATGTAAGTTTGTCTTCATATTAGCAAAGGGAGTGTTTAAAAACTTTAATTTGGGCAGTATAGGGAACGGGAATAAACCTAATAACGTGTTGATTGTGAAGTGTGCTATTCACGTGTTTATGTTTATTGTGTTTCATCTAAGACTATGGCTACGTTAGCCGTATTGTGTGGTTAATTTATCTGTTTGCAAATACAATTTGTGTCACGATTACAGTGGTGAGAGGTTGTTGAAGAAAAACTGTCCCAGTAGTGTATGTTATTGTAGTCATACCTCAGCCTAACCTCAAACATCACAATGCACCGTAACTGTTGCATTCCCGGATGCAAATTAAAAATCAGAGACTTTCAGTTAAAACAAGAGGTAAATTGAAACGTAACGCTTGTAAATTCTATTTACAATATTAAATAAATTGCAGCGTTATGTGTGTTGCCGGTGTGTATATAACATGGTGAATAGTGAGACAAATTTTCGAGACGCCGCTCCCTTACAGTTTTACCCATGTAAGTAGTAGATATGCTACTTGTATTTATACATTATCTTTTGTCTTTGTAATTTAAATGTGTAGCTGTAGTTTAGAAGAAATGTGTTATGTTGCTGCATGTAAAACCGTAGACTATAGCAAAGTTGGGAAAATGTTTACAAAATCGGCCGCTCGAGAAAACGAATGAAACATAGTGCAATGGATGCAGTTTTTATTGCTGATTACGATTTTGTAAGTTTTATTGTGCGCTCAAGCTTCGTTTTTTATTTATGAGCAAATTTCGTACGTGCGATGCAGTGGTTTTATTTCGCTTATGCGGCGAATATTTAGCTAGTAAATGTGTATAAACGAGTATAATATATACTAGAATGATTGATTAATGCATTTACGTTGAAATGATTGCATAAACACTGCCCAAATTGTAAATATTTCGATAATACAGGACCCTGTTACCCCACTCATATACATACACTAACCTAACCTAACACGGGCAAAATTTCGATAACATAGGACCCTGTTACTACACTCATATATGTACATACACTAAGCCTCACCTAACACAGGAAAAACGAAAACGAAGCTTGACCGGCAAATAAAACTTTCAAAACCGTAATCAGCAATAACAATTTCAACGTAAATACATTAATCATTCTAGCATATATTATACTCGTTTATAATCATTTATTTGCTAAATATCCGCCGCATACGCGAAATAAAACCACTGCATAGCACATACAAAATTTGCTCATAAATAAAAAGCGAAGCTTAAGCGCATAATAAAACTTTCAAAATCGTAATTAGCAATAAAAACTACATCCATTGCACTATGTTTCATTCGTTTTCTCGAGCGGCCGATTTTATAAATAATTACCCAAAGTTGCTTTACAATGCTGATTTAAGGTTACGTATTTCATATATGTATTTCATTTACAGTGCTGTCTTACGGTTATTATTTTTAATATTTCATCTGCTTTTGTGGATTCCCCCTGTAAAATAAAGTGTCATGAAGTGCTGAGTAATATGCTGTTGCAAACTGAGTAATCAAAAGTTTTCAGTAATAGTAAAAGCAAATTTTCACCCTAAAGCTTTTGAATTTAGTAGGTAGCTAATTATTCTAAATGGCAGCATTTGTATATCAGCCATCCAGTATAGTATGTTTGTGTAGGTATATAACATTATGTAGATTGTACAAGTGTGACAAACAGTGTAAACAATGATTAATAATTGAGTCAAGTCAATGTAAATACTTCTGTTCTATTTAAATAACATGCTGCTTGCAGTTTTGTCTATCTTCTTTGTAATTTGAGTGTGTAATGCAGTTACATAATGGCATGTAAACCTGTAGATTGCATGAATGATATTTAAGGTTATATATTTCATTGCCCATGGGTTATCGTTTAATATTAAATGTCATCCTTTTTTGTTTACTTGAGGTTATGTTTAAGACAGCGTTTTTGTGATTAACACAGCCCATATTCACAAAACAGGCGTGTTATTACACAACATTTATATTTTACTGCGTTGAAATCGTAGCCTGTAGACGAGTTGTTTATAAGTAGTTCCCACCACATAGGCCGCCATCTTGAATCACAGTGTCAGGTCCGGTATTTAGGAGGTCCTGACGCGACAGAGGAAAACAGAGGTGTCTGTTATCGTAGCATAAACATTTGCTGACCTGTTTATTAAGGGTAGGCTCACTCATTGGATTTCTGCTCAAGGTCATTCGTCAAGAACGAACGCGCAACCTATACATGTGCTTCGTATCTACCCACACCGGGCAAAGTTTCACAGAAGTAGAAACTGCTGCCAGCTTTCTGTGATTTTTCATTAGAAGTAACTAAAGGCAATTTGGCACTTTCTCTCCTTGCGCTTTGAAATACGGTGCTGTTACATTTCAATCCATTTAATTGGATGCGCACAATAAAATTTTGCTAACGATGAGCAGAGAGATAGCGGAACTTCAAATTGCAATGAGAACAGTTAGAAAAGTCTATGGAACGCTATGAGAAGTTCCAACATTAACTAATTATCTTAACACACATACCGAAATACACACATATGCAGTGTGATACTACTATAGTTCCTACTTACCCCAACTAAACTTTACTAACACTTTTAGTATATTAATAAAAAGTGTATTGTTTTTGAAATGCCAGGCTAGGAGTATACATATATTTGTAAAACGTTCTAACCAGCTTATTATTGCAAATGTGCGATTTTCTCTGGAAGCTTGCCTAGCTAACATTTGACCGTCCAAGTTTTTATTGTCAATTTCGAGAAATAAAAATTATCCGAAGAACAAGAGTAAGGAGGAAACTAATTAAGGCTTAGGTCTGGATAACAATGTGACGAGACATAACTGAAGTTAAGAAGTTAAAAGTTAAAGTGGACTCAATATCTAATTAGGATGTATTTAACACAGCGGGAATTATTCTGATTGATAGTTGTTTTTATTACTTCGGGTCAGCTTCACGCCGAATTGTTCAAATGAATCCCGTGGCAATTAATTTTACATAAAGGGAAGGAAAAGTTGTAGATTGACAAACTCTTATGTGACGTCGCGTTGTCAAGTTACTTTAAGTCAGCCATAGCCATAAATGGCTCATTTAATCCAGTGTATTACATGTTACATCGCACGAAGTTAACGTTAAGTTGATCGTATTCCCGACTTTAGAATGCACACCTACCGTAACGGGAATGACTGATCGGTAGTTTGTCATTTCGCTTGCAGTAGTGGGGGTGAAACATGAGTGACGTTTCATAAGAACACAAAGCCTCGCGCTGGACGAAGTATTACTGTGCTTTTCAAATAGGATGGAGTTTGTCCTTGAGCGTCTTCAGGCCAGTAACCAATCGGATTCCTGCTGTGTTGTCATATCCCTTTCCCCTTAAGTGGGGCTTGACGCGCGCCAAGAAATATGAAGAGTGGGGGTAATGAGCTTGCAACGCTGTGCATGGAAACGTATCTCATTGGCTGCAGATCAGAACTCTTCCCATTTGAAAAGCACGTTAGTTCAGTAGGCCACAAGTGTAACTTTTTCAAAAGCTATGTCCCTTCCTCCACTTTTTAACGCAGGCTTCAGAAGCAACCTGTTTACTAGGAAAGGCTTGTTATTAGCAATTACTTCCTTCTATGTACTTAAATTCAGGAGTGAGCTTAATTTATTAATGTTTAGTATGGCAGGGGTGGGTGGTAATACTGCCCACTGCAACCCTGCATATCCATTGCACATTCCCAGTCTCGTCAACAAACCAGGAGTCTGATATTCATAATGAACTGAATCAAACTCTGAATCACGACGGTTGAAAGCTTCTCCAATTTAGAAATTTACTCCTAAAATGAGGGTTCTTTGGTGAACAATTGCTGGGCACTCGCCAAGTAGGTGGGCCGCTGTTTCGTCTGCCTGTTGACATCGTCTGCTTGAAGGCTTCACTTGTCCCATTCTGAGCAGGTGCCCTCTAAGGGGACAATGTCCTATAAAGAGGCCCATTGCCCATGGGAGCTTTTTCCTGCTTTCAGCAGTTTTCGTGACTTGCTTCTGTCCATTCTTTATGAGAACTGTGGAGTGCCTGAAACCAAGACATGGGCTCCAGTATTTCTCATGTTCTCTGAGCAACCAGTCCCTTATAGTCACCTTAACCGGTCCTGATTACACCTTCACTGTTGGTTCAGGTCCAATAAAAGGTTACTAATCTCCCTTCTGAGCAGCTTCATCTGCTCTTTCATTGTCCAGAATCTCCAAATGCGTGGGCACCCAGTTCAAATGAATTGACTTATAGTAGATAGCCAGTCCGTGAGGGGCTCGGGGCATTCTAGAACAAACCTGAACTTTAACCAAGTGGAACGAGGACATTCAGGCCTGACTATCTAAGAGAATAAGGATCGTCTATTTCTACAGCGTCTTCTTACACCCTCCCATGTACTAGCTGAAATAGCAGCTATCTCCGCCCGAAAGATCCTGCATATTTCTTCGAACTAAATGATAGCTTGGGTGTCATTGCCATCGAGTCCATCCCCATTAGGTAGCATAATTTAAGCATTTTTGAACTACTAATAACAAGGGCCATCACTTATTACCTGCTGACAAGAGAATGGGTGAAATACATCGTTAATCAACATGGAGGAATTGCTGAAAGAAGCGGGTAGAGGAAGGTTGACACTGCTGGTTCTTTGTATTGCACGCTGAGAAAAAAAGACAAATAAAGAGAGAGAAGGAAAGAAAGAAAGAAAGAAAGAGAGAGAGAAAGAGAGAGAAAGAAAGAGAGAAAGAAAGAAAGAAGGAAGGAAAGAAACACCTGTATAAGAAGACGTAATCAAACAACCTTGAAGCCTGCTGATGATCCTGATTCGCTGCGAGCCTTTTCTCATGTTGAGTGGAAAGCGCCTCAAACCATGCCTACCGACCTCAAAGACCTAGCAAGAATCCGCAATAAAGCCCGCCGCAAATGGCAACATACGAGACACCCTCAAGCCCTACAACAGCTGCGTGAACTTAACTTACACATCCGAAAACGCACTGCCGACTTCCTTACCTCCCAATGGGAAAGGACAGTCGCTGATCTAGACACGGACCGCACATCACTCTGGCGCATTGCGAAATGCCTAACACGCGAACCCACCTCCATTCCGCCCCTACACATCAACCAACGTATAGCTACATCCGACACCGAAAAAGCTGAAGCACTCGCAGATGAGCTGGAACGCACACTAACACCGAACCTTACACCAGGTTTACCACAATTTACTGCTGAGACCGAAACTCTAACTAATAACATATACTCATCCACAACTCACAACCAAGTCAGAAAAACCTTACCATCTGAGGTTACGTGGATCATTAAGCATCTCCCGAAAAAGAAATCGCCCGGACCTGACACCATACCCAACATAGCACTTAAAAACTTACCTCCCGACGCCATTAACCGACTGACAGAAATATTCAACTATACCCTTAGAAGCGGCACCTTTCCACAGCGCTGGAAGAAGGCCAAAGTCTTCCACTTCCCCAAGCAAGGCAAAGACCACGCCAACCCAGCCAACTACAGACCCATCAGCCTACTGAACTCACTCAGTAAGGTGCTAGAGAAAATAATACTTAAAAGACTAAACGCACATCTAATCAAACACGGCATCATCATTCAAGAACAGCTCGGTTTTCGAGCCAAGCACTCGACCACACTCCAACTACTACGTATCACCGAGCACATAACCCGCGGGTTTAACATAAATAAAACCACGGGGGTCCTGTTCCTGGATATTGAACGTGCCTTCGACCGGGTATGGCACCCAGGACTCCTACGCAAACTAACGTCTCTAAATGTGCAAGACACCATGGTAAAGCTCATCGCAAACTACCTACGTGACCGCCAGTTCAGCTCCTCAGTAAACAATGCACTCTCCTCTCCACGTATTATGCAAGCAGGGGTCCCCCAAGGCAGTTTATTGGGGCCCACACTCTTCAACATTTATATCAACGACATACCAAAAACCACAAACACATCACTTTACTTGTATGCAGACGACACGGCTATCGCAGCTCAGTCAGCCAACCCTAGATTTGTACGCGACAGGCTACAAACGTCACTCACCAACTTGGAAGACTGGCTCGCCAAATGGCGAATCAGAGTCAACCAAGCCAAATGCCATGCAGTAATATTCACTAAGTGCCAAACACATAGAAGCACTACACGTAGACTCCCTCCCTTAACGCTGTTTGGCGAAAACATTAACTGGACTAACCAGACCACCTATCTCGGGCTCACAATGGACCAAGGCCTCACTTGGCACACACACATCCAAAATTGCCGGCGCAAGGCGCAAGTACAAGTAAGGAGACTCTACCCCCTCCTTCGCACAGGATCACATATCTCCCCGAAACTCGGACTTACCCTATATAAAACACTAATCCGACCGATACTGACATACGCAGCCCCGGTCTGGCGATACGCCGCCTCCACCCACATTAAGCGCCTAAACTCCTTTCAGAACCGGATCCTAAGGATAATCACCGGCGTACCCAGGCGGGCGCCGGCCTACAAACTGCACGAAGAACTGCATATATACAATTGAAGAATTCATTAAAAAGCTTGCCTCCGACCTCTATGCCAAAAATTCCCGCCACCATAACCCACTCATTGCCAACCTCGGCACATATCATCTCGAACTAACCAAACACAAAACGCCACTCCATCTTTTTGAACGTTCTCTAAACAACACAGATACCATAGATGCCAGAGTCCACCTATTCAATATTCTGAATCACAACTAACTACTTACAACCTTCTGCCAACAGAGGAGGACCGTAAACGCTCGGATCACATCCACTTTCTCTCAAGATCAGGTATACAGGATACTCCCGAGCCCACAACAGGTACGTAACACTCCCTAAACCTGCCCCCACCACTGCATTCCTTTAAATGCAGATAGCCATTTCATAGCTTGTAAGCACGTACATTACTAACCCCCTTAAATTAGCACGGCTGTAACACCCTATAGCACATAACACCAACTACTCCTTACTAACAAGCTTTCCCTCCCTGGGTGCTGCACAGACCTCGGTATGTGTTGACTCCCAGGATACAATATCACGCGCTCGCATGCACCGCATGCCAGCTAGGTACTAACCATTACTAACCGGGGTGCTATCGCGGAACCCGACCTAACTGCATGTATCGCTACACCAACAAGCACCCTGTCTTTCTCTGCCTTGCATGTTTAGTTTACTAACCGCATGTGCATGGGGAGACGATGTAGCCTCTGAGGATGATCGTCACCAGGGCTGGCGGGTGTGGGGCCAGCCTTATAAATAAAAAAAAAAATAATTTGTTTCAGTATTTTTTTCCGCGTTTCAAACAAGGGGTGCCATAAAACTGAAAAAGAAAAAAAGTAGTAAAAATAAATTTAGAGGCTATAAAGTTTAATCTTTATAAGAAAGGCATTCATACTTAATACATGAAGAAAAAGGTTTTAAAAATGGTACAATTATTATCAACACCATCAACAAGACATTCAGCTTCAAAATTAATCTTAGTTTACCGAAATCCGATATATAAAGTGCTTGAGTTATACGGCATAGATGTTCTCCTTCGAAAAATAACGCAAATTTTACCGAACTTTAACTCGAAAACCATAAAGATTTAAGACGGAATTTTCTGAAAATTGTTTTCTTTTACAGTGACTGACATATGTAGAAATTATTAATGATTTCAAAAAATGCAAGGCCAATTTTATAATTTTTCGACCGATCTGAAACGGAATAGCCCGTACGGCTGTTTTGTAGAATTTTAATTGTTTGTTGTATTTTATTTCCCATACATCTGCTGGGTTCTACTGACTTTAGTATAAATAGTTACACTAAATATAATATTTATATTCAAGATGCTCTCGGGCTTCGAGCCAGGTGTAGTGATGAAAAGACATCGACGTTTCGGGAGTGTACATCTCTCCCATCTTCAGGATGAATGACTAGTTTCGAACTCTGGACTCTTCCGGTGGGGTTTTTTTAGTGAGTAGGCTGCCCGGATAGGAGTCTTACACTCGCATGCGTGCATGCGGTTAGGGCGTAAGTAGCCTTTTTCCCCACCACCAAAAAAAAAAAAAAAGACTAGCAATTTTTTTTTTTTTTTTTTTTTTTTTGAAAGAGGAGACAGAAAGAGAGTTGGACAAGAAAGAGTTGGCTTATTTCGCCGGGTAGAATGGGAACAAGGGAGGGGAAGAAAAACTAAACTAAAGGTTTCAAGAGGGGGTTTAGGCAGAAGTGTATCGTAGCTGTCGAGGTACCGCCGAAGCACCCTCGCAGTACGGAAGGATACAGCCGGCAATTACCGGCATCGGGGAAGGGTATTCCGGGTGACAGACATGGCGAGGCCCTGACTGCCACACACGGGGAATTAGGAATAGGATGGTAAGTTCCGGGGTCATCATGGTTATGGGTTCCAGTTTATCAAGTCCGTAGCTGATAGTCCAGAGGCACTGCAGAGCTTTCTCCTGCATCTGAAGTCGCATGGTCGTGTTCCGTGACTATGGAAGCCGTATCTTTTGAATTGTTCAAATTGTTCCTGTGTTGGTATCTTGCGGACTTCAGGTTGTGGAGTTGGCGTTGGCTGACTGTTGGGTTCTGATGGAAGTACGGAGGTGTGCGCTTGTGTAGATTTAAAAGGCTGCTGAAGTCGATCTAGTCACTCTTGCTGATAATTTGCCTGCTGGGATGGTGGCAGGAAGTATTGTACTTCAGTTTGAGTAGCGGCCACTTGAGTTGTTGGAGTAGTCGTGTTCTCTATCTGTGTCAGCTTCTGCTGGACTGAGTCGAGAATGTCTCCATTGCTTGCGACGTATTCAGTGAGAATTCTGACTTCAGCTCGTAGCGCTTCAACTGGTTCTTGAAGATGAAGTTCGGAGAATGTGTTGGCGGCGGTGTTGCTTAAGGTGGTGACGGCGTTGGTTATTTGTTGTAGGGCGTCTTCGATGTTACCCAGTCGTTGGTTGAGGCTAAGAACCTCAGAGCAGAGGTATTCTACTTCCTTACTGGGCGGTTGTGTACTAGTGGTGGCGGCGGTGTATATGGAGTTCGGCCCTTGGATTGTTGATTCTTGCTGCGTTGTCTGCGTTGTCGGTTGTGTAGGCTGAGGAGATTGACAATGCTCAGGTTGTGGGGGTTGAGGAGGTTGAGACTGCTCACGTTGTGATGCGGCGTGATTTCGGTGCCTAGGGTAGAGCGGACAGCAAACCTGCCCGGTGTAGTGGTCTCTCCTGTCGCAGGTGGCGCAATACCTACGACGTCGGGTGAGGTCGTGGTGCTGACAGGAGGATGTCAGTACTGCTGCTCCACAGTAGTGACACTTGGCTCGGGCGACAGAGGACTGGGCTTCATGTCCAAAAGAGCAGCATCTCCGACACGGCTGGATCCATTCGTTCCGACTACACTCTATACGAATGTGTCGGCCGAAGAGGGTGAGTCCTGAGGTGATGGCGGCGGTGAAATGCGTCCTGTCTTGAAAGACAAGTCGCACTAGGGGTGTCGCTCCGTATATTCCGCTAATCCTAGAGGCACCGACTAGTGAGCTCCATTTTTGCTGTCCCTCCTGTAGTATAATCTGCGGATGCAGGTGTCGATTAACTCCAACGACAACTGCGCCGAAGCGGCCGTACCGTGGGTTGGTTACAGGAGGTTCGGTGGCAGCGGAGTTGTGTTGAGGTGGTGCGATGCTAAGAGCGGCGTTCAGCGTTGGGTCGGAATTGGCGGCCAATGTGGCTCCATTTTCCGGCGTAGTTTGCGTATTCCCAGGAGGAACGCTGACGGCGGAGTTGTTTTGAGGTGTCGCGTAGTTAGAACCGGCGTTCTGCGTCGGCTCGGAAGTGGCGGCCGATGTGGCTCCATCTTCCGGCGTAGTCTGCGTGTTACGACGATTCTTCTTCCTGACCATGCTTCCAGTCCAGTACTGTCAGCCAGTACGTACCGAGTAGAAAACACCCAGTCTAGTGTGGTGGTGTCTTTTCATCACTACACCTGGCTCGAAGCCCGAGAGCATCTTGAATATGTTCGTCGCCAGGAAAGCTTCAAATATAATATTATTAATACACGCACGCACACATAGCCCCTCCCCCGCCACACACACACACACACACACACACACACACACACACACACACACACACACACACATAGTTTACCACAGCAAAGAATGCCCCCGGGAAATGAGGCGCGGAGGGCAAATGGCCGATTAGACACGGGTCCGACACCCTCCCTCCGCCCCTCCTTGCACATATTTTTTAAATAGTTTTACTCCTTGTGTAGCATGCGTTCTCTGTCACACATATTCACTGTTTCCTAGCAGATAAGAGCAGCAAATTCCTGCCTTTCTTTCCGTTGACGAACAATCATGTGATACCATACAGCCTAGGTAATTAAATGTCGATATCTATTTCCAAAATGTTATTACGATTATTTTGCTTCTTAGCTGGTCTGATCCTAACAAAGCCATTGTTTATGTTTTGATATGTTGATGTTTTTAGGTTATACTTTCCCATTATTTATTGAAATTGATATGTATCCTCCTGTGATTTCCCAGGGACTACTTACTATAACAGTAATTATGGCTAACGCCAGCCTTCACCACCACTTAAATGATTTGCATTCTTGATAATGGACTGTTACAACACGGAGAAATACGAAAGAAACAAGTTTTAAACTGCACGTGTAACGGGTAAACGAGACATCTTCCCGTATATCGTCCTCTAACAAGGTTCGTATAACCTCGCGCAAAGAAAAAAACAAACCAACAATGCATTATTTGTTAACAAGAGCTAGGTGACAATCCCGACCACATGAATATTTGATAAGACTGATCTGGCCAGCAGCTAGCTGCAAGCAGGACTTGTCACACTAGTTCGTGGCCAACTGGTTGCTCTTCCATTGTATTGGGTACACTTGCCGTGCATAAAGGAAATAAAAAGATTTATTGCCAACTTTACACGCAATTTTTTTCTTTAAAGCTGCTTTAATATATGTGACAACTACGCCTTCCTCGTGTACCTACTACTGTGTACTGCTGTAGATATAGACACGAATGGGAAGTTCGCAGAGTTGCCACATTACGGAATATTTCGCCATTTGTGCTACTTAAGGGACACGGGGACTAAAATTTCAAAGTTCTGAAATACTTAAGCTATTGAGTTCAAATTGTGTATAGGAGATAAATGGGTCACTACCAAGGTATGTACCAAATTTCACAACTATATGATTACTTAGAGATACTGATTTTTTATAAAAAAAAATAATATAAAATAGTGCTAATTTTCAAAACATAGCTGGCGCCATAATTTTTTAAGTAACTAGTGTAATGTGCTTGCTGCTTATTTGTTATAATTATGAGTATAAGATCAGTTATTAGTTTTGTAATCATAGCACTGTAGGCTGAGATTGAAATCTATTTTTATTTACACATTCTTTAACCAAAATTAGCCAGTTTTTTTAATTTTTTTTTAATACAGCAACTGTTTATCATAAACTGAAAATAATAATTAGTCTGTATTTTTGTATAGCATGCCTGCAAAGGTTTACAACAACTAAACCAGAACTACTGCACCAACCGCATTTTGTGTTTAAAAATGTAAACCTGAGAAAAATTGAATTCTGCAAACATGAATTTCAAATACTTTTACAGACTACCTCTATTCTCAGAACTGTCCTGGGGCATAATGTTAGATGCTTCTTATTTGATATAATTACGAGTATAAGATCAATTGTTAGTTTTGTAATCATAGTGCTGTATGCTAAGAATTTATTTTTATTTATTATTCCTTTATAAAAATTAGACAAATTTGTTCAAGTAAGTACCGTTGCACAGCATGCATGTAAATCAGGCATCGGCAAACATGTACTCAATGAGGCCTCGCAACTATGACGTGTCAGGGGCAGGCTTACTCTGCCTCCCCATCCCTCCCTCGCAGCCTTAACTGGCACTGCATACACACCGATCACGGGCGGACTGTCCTCTCGTATTTACCTGCACTTCTAAACATGTCTGTCAAAGTGTAATTTAATACTAAGACTTAAAGGTAAATTTCTGCGCTTTAGAGCGCATGTAATTATTCCTGGTCTATTAAATTTGATATCTAGAATAGCACTTTGATTATTTCTTCTCTCATCATGTAAGGAACGTAAGGCGTTTGTTGTGCTCTAAAGTTCAAAAAGGCACTCATCAATGGAACATCAAGCGGCATTATGATACATGTCATAAGATCACCATACAATTATAGACAAGCATGTATTCATAAATTTATACCACGATTTAAAGTAGCATAACACTGACGTAATGTCTTTTATTCATTTTATGTTATTTTTTTTTCAGATCTAGATCGGACGAACCAACTGCAACAGCTCAAAGAGCAATATTCAGATAATACACCTAATATTAATTCAAATAGTACAACTGATAAACAACTTCACGCCAGCTATGCTGTTGCTTTGGAGATTGCTCAGTCACTGAGTGTTTTAGTGATGGAGATTTCATAAAAAATGTGAGAGTAAAGTTGCCAACATAATTTTCCGTGAACAATATGATAGTTTTAGTAATATTGCATTATCACCATACAGAGAAGGATGTATAAAATAGGAGAAATAGCCGAAAAAAGACTACAAACCGAGGTCCATGAATTTATAGCCGTTTCTCTCGCGTTGGATGAAAGTACTGACAACGTTGACACAGCACAATTGGTAATTTTCACTCGTGGAGTCACTAACAACCTCTCGATACAATAATATATGCTTGAAGTCATTCCACTTAGGGAACATACAACAGGGACAGAATTATTCCAAGCATTTAAGAAATATGTAGAAGGAAAGAAACTGAATCCAAAAAAATCTTGTATCGCGATTAACAGATGTTAATTTGCGTGCTATCCTGAGAGTGGTTACTTGTGATATATCACTAGATTTTCATGGTACATTGCAAATAGAAGTGAATTGAAATATATTGCTCAAATATCTAGGCCTACCTGAAGTATCGTAGACCAAAATAGCTGGATTCAAGTATGTGTACTATTCCTTATTGTACACTGTAGCGAGCGAGTCCAGCACTGACACTGAACGAAGGTCAATGCCATCCCCTGTTCTACAATACGTTATGTGTATTGCGGGTTGCATGTTGAGACGTCATACTCACCCCTCATTGAGTACATGTTTGCCGATGCCTGATGTAAATGTTTACATGAATAAGATTTATCAGTGCGTAAACATCGTGATATAACCTATACTCTGTTCATCTAGAGATTAGAGGAGACGTAAACAAAGCCACGTGTGTTTTGACCACAGCGCGCCCTCTTGACGCTTTCGCCGTGTAAATAGTCCCTTGAAGAAATAATGTTACTGAGGTCTGAAATGTCATTTAATGTTTGCTAAAGCATGAACTAAGTGTACTAAGCATAGTTAAACTGTAAGAATACGGAGTTAAGTGAATTTGTAACCAGCCTAATTTATTCTGCGCGCGCATTATTCAGTATGAAAGTAACATGGCGGAACAAGTGAGTGCTGTAAAACATAAGTGCGGCAAACCGTTGCGAAGTGGTGAAAAGACAACAATATTGAACATATTTAACAAGTTCTACGAGAAATATCCTGAACTTGCTATCGAAGACATGATGAAATTAATATCCGAGTTTACCGGTGTGTCAGTTGCAAGTATTTACAGCACACGCAAAGAAAAATCGTCAGTTGGTGAAGATACCGGTAAAAACGACCACGTGCTAGATAAATGGTGGATGTAGTTTGCGACGAATTTGTGAGTGTGAGATCTGCAATCCGTCGAAAAGTTCACCAGTTCTTTGTTAACAATGAACCACTACCTTAAACAAAGTGCTGTTGGCAGTTAACTCTGATCCCGATCTTCCAGATTTAAAACGAACTGGTTTCGAGATTGTGAGCAGGAAATGAAAAAGTATTATTGTGGACAGAGATGACGTAAGTAGCAGTTAATTTCCATGTGCTACATGTTATTTGGATCACGTAAATATATCCTTTAGTAGTGTAAAATGCATATTATACCTACGCATAGCGGTAGGTAACCGTGTTGCGTCATTGTGAAAGCACGTGGCCGCGGAGTGATACAAACCGGTGCTTTGTTTATATCTCCTCTAATCTCTTGATGAACATAGTATAGATGTTAAAGTGGCGTTACAGATCAAATCTTATGTGCCGCATTCGCAACTATTCCTATAGCTTATTGGGATACTCACAAAAACAACTATGGCATTTTCCTCCATTATGGCGCGGTCTGGTTATAGTTGGTGATATTCCATCTGTTTGTTTGCTTTAGTACCGCCAACTGTTCGTAAAATATAACCATGGTAAAGCTCGGCCATAGTTGGTGTTATTGCATCCGTTATGTTGCCACAGAAGCCATTGTTTTTGTACCCATTGCAGAGAGGTCAACCGATAGATTTTATAACAAGATTCTGTTTAGACACCATATTAATTGATACGTGGACGCCATTGTATTGCTCATGTTTGCGTGATTTTGTCTTGGGTTGTTTTAGAGCAGTATATGCAGTTATAGTCACTTGTTATTTTCGTGTTCGCAACACAGTAGTGCATTAAATATGAAAGGTGAGTCAGCCGCCCCTTAGATATTTTTTGGAAGGTAGACCACCAATCAAACGGCATGTGCGTTTTAGTCCAGTTTTGCTCTTACTAAAAAGCATGGCTTGACGTTCTTAAGAGAAAGAGGAAAGCACAAAATTCAGAGGAACGGCGTTTTAAGGGACAGAACGTACCTACTCCTCGCCAAATTACACCTCAAAAGCATAAAATGGCGGATTCTTGTACTTAGAGTAGGGCTTGGCTGGAAAAAATTAGGACATGCCTCATTTACCATAGACCCGTACAGTCAAAACGCACATATCAAATAACGGTCTATTTAAATTTTTGCGTAAACTACATCTTGTACATCTCAAATAACCTGCATAATAACTTTCGTCATTCAAGCAATGATATTAAAACTCCCAGCAAAGGATTAAAACGGTCTTAAAAGGCTAAATTAAGCACGGAAACACGCGAAGTGGCAATGACATAGCGCCTGACATGCAAGTCGTACTACTGAACTCGGAATGTGCTTTCAGTCAAGTCTCGAAATAGCTGAAGAGAATTATGACTGTATCCTGTGTGCTAACCTGTGGGAATGAGTTCGCATCTCGGCATTATACAATTTTTTTTATGCTCACCAAAACTTGGAAACTAAATTCACAATAATCTAATTATAAAGTCCCTGAGGGTTTAGGTCATTATAACTTAAACCATTTTTGGTTGTCTTTATTTTGTAATAGAACAGGTATGATGACCTCTGTCCCATTGGACTGGCATTATGTAGTGTGTTATTACGAATGCCGACTCCATTCTCCACGCGTAAGCTGTTGCGTGATAGTTTGTGCCATCCCTTCACCATGTATTCGACAGACGAGTGCGTTGATGTTTTTGATCTAAGGAGAAGAAAGAGCCAATATGCAAAGCAACTCAGCATCCATACCGGGAGAGATATCCTAATAGACAACAATACCATAAAATGGAAATAAAACAATTACAAATTAAAATAACACATTTAACATAATTGTTCAGCCAACGTTATTTGTGAATATTACACTGTAAGAAATAGCACACGCAGGGGAGTCGAACCACATCTACACCAGACGGATTACGTACGAATCGTGCGCTCGTTCCAACTGAGCTACCTAGTAATGTGAGGGGTAAACATTCCGTTTAACATAGTATTCGCTGGTTCCAATGAACACTTGCAGATGTTCAAACGTCAGGTGTCTAATTGCGAGTATATTAAAAGGTGATGCTCAAACATCTATGTTAGTACCTACTAATTTCACGAGTGTGTAACCAAAGACATCCATGCTAAACACTTGGGCAGAACCAAGCATAGGAGCCGATGTTTACATGTTAGAGTATAAAATGCTGATTGCATAAAACTGGAATATTTGGGGCAGCTGACTCACCTGATATATTACGATATTTAGCGTTCGGAAATGATTTTACCCAAAGCAACAAGATTTGCCGAAGATGACTAGTTTCAACATGAGTTGTGTGGTAACGGTGCTCAAACATTATTATCGTTTGAAAGCACGTTACTTTAACTCTGTGATATTTCAGGTTAGGAATAATGCTTTTATGATGCAAATTGGTAGTGCTGCTTTTTGGCGTAATTTCGTCTGCAGTTTAGTGTAATATCGGCCATATTGAATTCTTGGGAACTGCCAATAAGCTGTTTCCCCTATACGCAAGTTTATTTTTCTATGCAACTGCTTCATGTTGCCCGAGATGAACCTTTGCAGACATAGTTTCAGTATACCCATATATTTCGTTACAGTAAATACAAGAGGGATAGAGGAAACCCGATCGATATTCAGCTGTTAAAAAGGGGCTCGCTTTGGCCATTCTATTTTACGACATCGCGAGAAACACTGAAAGTTAGCAGTACTTCAGAAGGAGACAAAATGAGTATAGAAAAATTCAAATCAATAATTATTTGAAATACAGTGTTTTTAAAGAGATCTACATGTTTGTTACGTTTTTGTCTCCTATACTTTATACCAATTATAATTGCTTCCGAATGAAGAGGGGCATCAAGGGCCATTCCCAGAATATTCAAGATATACATTCTATTTGTCCTGTAATGAACCTTATCATATGGTATCTCAAACAAAATGGTTAACAACTTTTTAAGAACAGAGAATTTCGAAGAATCTTCGCTGTTAAGGGTAGTTTTGGAGACATTACTTGAAAATCTCTGCGTTGTATCTTTTTCAACTTAAATACCAAGTATAGTGTTTATAATATTTCTCGTTAAAGTCATGCTCTTCTGTCTCTCTTTCTCGCATTTACCTTTTTATAAAAATGCTTTAAGAGGGCGGGGGGCGGGGCGGCGTAAGGGAGCCTTGATTTCAGGTGAAATACAGTACTTCCTCCACTTACAGCAAGCACATAGTAGATAAGGTAAAAATGAATGAACAAAATTACTATTAAACCATTATTAAATTAACGTTCATGGAGCAACAGAAAACATTGTTGCTTATCTTTGAAAATGAGAAAAAACAGACGAAAATAACGAAAGAAGTAGGTAAAGCTTGAAATAAATACGAAGGTAAAGAGAAAGAAAAAACGAGAAGATGAAGAAAGAAAAATGGCAGCATGACGGGGGAAAAAAAAGCACAGATATGAAAAAGAAGAAAGAAACAGAAATGAGAGAATGAATGAAATGAAGAAACAAGAGAAGAAAGACGCCTCATCAGATAGCAGAATAATGTAAGCAGAGTTGGATTCCGCTGGTTAGCAAAATACAGACAAGCTTCATAGTTTTTAAAACAAAAAACGAATTTCGTAACAAACATTACCTAAGCGAATGTAAAGGAAATTTCTGTTTTGACAGACTGTTATGCAACACAAAACTAGCTCAGAACAGTGTTTTACACTAATTCTGTGCTGTTCGTCCCTAGCAAATTTCATTATCTCTAAAATGAAGGACATCATTTTACCGCTGTGACAGCTTCACTGCTGTTCTCTTTTTGCCAGGGTACCACATCAATGTCGAGATTAGCCGCCATTTTACCATGCGGTTGCCGGTTGTAAAAGGTAAGGAGAGAAAAAAAAGCACCAGAACGTGGTCAGACCGTAAATCAATCTACAGCTTGTTGGTGTCCCTTACTGCATTTTACAGCCAGTGGTGTGAGGTTATTTTAATTGCAGCGACAAGCTTGCAGTTCTATAGGATATACATCCTGATCTCATTTTGCTAATACATCTGAAGACCTAAATTTCTGTAACTCAAAAAACTATCACAACTTTTTATTGTTATTTTTAACGATCAACACGACTCTAGATACTTTTTTGTTGTAATTCAACACACTATTCTAATAAAAGATTGGTTATCCTCTATTCACTTATGCGAACCCTGATCAATTTGTGGAAAGACATTTCGTTAGTTCACAACGATAAAAATCTGATGTATTGCACTCACATGACTTTCTCTACTCTTGTACTAACTATTCTTACAAACTATTATTCCTATATCTTCATATTAATCGAGATAACATTTGTACCATTATCTTATTGTTAATTTTCTTTTAAGCTTTGAGCGATACTCAAATCTTTCAAAGCTGGTCACTATATGAAGGCTTTTAAATCGTTATCTGCACAGCTAACGTGAATAACGACCTTCCATTTGAGAAAAGTATTGCAAAACTCACACACAAATAACAAGGAATATCTCCGAAATGGTTCGCTCAAAAAACTTAATTTGGACATAAACTGTGCGTTTTAACGAGTTTTACATTTTTTGTATAGTAAGATTTGGCCTATTTCTTACGGTTTACTAGTTATGCAAAAGTCATCAAGAGTAAACAGACTACCTAGGCTATAGCCAGAAAATTCAAATATATATTTCATTTGTCATACAAATATCTCAAACATATGGTATTTTAATCAAAGTCAAGAGTCGTTTTCAACAAAATCAAAATTTTCGAAAAATTGTCAATTTACAGGGTAGTTTAGGGTGGAGGAATTTTCTTCAAAATTTTAGTGTCGCATCCTTAAAGGATATTAAACTTAAATACCAACTTTGATTTTTAATCGACTTTTCGTTTTCGAGTTATGCTGTACACACGCACACGCACACACACACACACACACACACACACACACACACACACACACACACACACAGACCTTTTTCTAGAAATGCTTATTTTCGGATCCAGGGGGCCTCAAAACATACTTCAGGTGAAATCTCGACATCGAATCTTTGGGTGGAATACAATACTTCGTTACCTTATTATTCGTAGTAGACAAGGCAAAAGTGCATGGCCAACTAGTACCAACATTCTTCTACCTCTGCCCCCCCCCCCCTCTCTCTCTCTCTCTCCGTCTGTCTGCAACGCGTGTGTCATCCGATATTTTGAAAACCAACATAAAAGCTTTCTCTGCTATTTTAGTAAGATATAGCACACATAACTACGGTAGACACATTTAATGGCAGCTGATACCTGACCATTACTATTCTCTTTCCTTCCTGTTGTTCAAATACATTTTGTGGGTGCAAATTATATTTAGGTATATCACCGTGTGTGATGATTTCACAGCGTGTTTAGCTATACAACACAGCAAGGCGTGGCAAACCTATGATTGGATGTTGTACTGAGCCACCCACCATTACATTTTGTGTCAGCCTACAAAAAGGCTTATTGCATACAAACATCCGCCATTATTACTTTCTCTACTATGTATTATACTTACAGTGAGTAGAGAAGGTATTGTACCTATTCCACCCAAAAGTTCGATACCGAAAATTCACCAGAAATACGTGGCCCACCCCTGTAGCGTGATGGTTAGCATGTGACTCACGTTCGAATCTCGCTTAGGGTGAGTTATCCGTATAAGGTTTGGTTACCGAGGTTTTCCCTTATCCTGAGAAGACGAATGTTGTGTAACTTAAAGCTCCATGTACCTCGGGCTCATTTCACCCATTTCATTCATTCACCGTCCGATGTGACATTAGGTTGGAGGACATTAATTAAAAAAAAGAAAGAAATACATGCTTTGAGACTCCATGAATAAGAAAATAAGGTTTTTAGAAAGAGGTGAGTGTGTGTGTGTGTGTGTGTGTGTGTGTGTGTGTGTGTGTGTGTGTGTGTGTGTGTGTGTGTGTGTGTGTGTGCGCGCGCGCGCGCGCGCACCTTTTTCTAAAAGTGTTTTTTTTTTTATTCAGGGGTCCTCAAAATATATCTTCGGTGAAATCTCGACATAAAAATTTTGGGTCGAATACAATACTTCCCGTACTTCCTCTACGTAGTAGAGAAAGTAGTAAAGTGTATAGGAATAATCCCCACACCATAGAGGAACTTAAACACAATATAAAAAACAGAACATATTAAAATTATGAAAGAAAACCGTAATGCGTATGAATGATGCACGAGTATCTCAATGCAGAGAGACACGGTATTCAACACAAGTTAAACAGATTATTAGTAGTCATTGTAGTGCAGCACACCCTCCCCCATAATAGGCAGTGCGCGGAGAACGCATACCGCATACCGCGATTAGCGATTGGAAAGTGTAAGGAATGCACTGTATTATGGTCATGATCGTCGAAATAATAGTATATAATACACGCCCCTTAAGTGTATTGGAGAATTTCGGAAGTAAAGCATCCTCCACGCCGTCCTTACTCGCACTTACCACACTTGTATCACAATATATTGTTTTCGTTGTTGGATATGAAGTAACTAAATATAAAAGTTTGAAATTATCCCCATTTTGATTGTGCTCATTGAACCGTTGCGGGAGGCAGAAGCAATTACCAAACTTGAGTATTCCACAGCCTATTCAAAAATTTCAAAAACGAAATAAATAAGTATGACGACATAGGTTGTAAGGGCTACCAATGCCTCATGGCTTAGGGTTACTAACCATACTGGGTTATTTCCGAGATACATGCTTACATTTTCAAAAAGTTTTACATTTCATAGGTACTTCAAAGACATTTATTTCGTAAAATACAAGGGAATCAAATCAGTACTTACAATAAAACAACATTTTTTTCCCCTGGTGATATTCTATTTTGGATGAATATATAGCTACTGCTAACGTGTGCTGGACTACAGTGAAACCAAACAGTTTTAAAATATTTGATTGTAATGTGTTTTGCGTTACGCTTGTATGTGGTTTTCCTCTCGACTCCAGAATGGCCAAAGCGATTGTTATGAATAGGGCCCGGATTTTTAGGTTCTTAAAAGTAACGTTTTAGTTATTTTTGTATCTTAAAAAAGTTTTTTTTTAGTTCTTTAACCTCCTGAAATAGTTTTTATATTATTATTGTTTATTAATTTTATTATTAACTATCCTCTTTTTTATAGCAATGTTGCTGATATGTCCTGTAGATCCTTTGTGCTGGTGAAAATGCGATTTTGGCCAGAGGGCACCTAGAAAATACGTAAATAAAATTATAGTTTATACGCTATGTGCATTATAACAGGTGTTTGATCCTTACCTGCATTCCAGTATTAGAGAAAAGGTCGTACAGGTTCTCCTGTACGGTATGTTTATCTGCACAGCACCTAGCCGCTCAATGCGACTTTATCTGTGCAGTATAGAAGGTGTTCATATTTGTTAAAGCTTTTGTGTCTGTGGGCATGATTTCTTTCGCTTTTGGCAGATTTGGCAAAATATTACTGTGCCATCTGTGGTGAAGTTCGGATCGTTACCTATCCACTGACGAATCAACCACCTTCGAGATGAGCTGACATTAGGCATGACACTGGCTCCTTAAATCACCTGCCTAATCTAAGGAAAATTGACTTCTAACGATGTAGTAATTGTATGCATTAACAATACACGATAGTCGACTGAACACAACGGATACTGTTTTTAAACTGATTGACTTGAGTTTATGGCAGGTTCTCCTAATGACCCCTTTCCCCTCGACAACAATACAGAGCTTGGTAGCACACAGCTAAATACAAGTCATTTGCCTCTTGCATTGTTGTCACTACTCCTTTAAGCATACATAAGCGAAAAGACGTAGCAAAGATGTAACAGTCAAAGTCCATTCAGAATTTCATAAACATTTCATTTTCCCATTTTAAAATCGGTTTTTTTTTTTTTTCCCGTTTTAAAATAAATAGGAGATTTAGCCTCTTTTAGGTTTTAAAGTATCATTTAGCCATTTTTAGGTTTTATAAGATTCAAGTATTTGGCTTCGATGATCACGAAACAGATAATTAAATAAACCACTGCAGTTAACTATCAAGGATTAAAATAGTTAAAAAACTAAGAATCCGGGCCCTAGTTATGAAACTTCGTATAGGAACAACTTTGAGACAAAAAGAAAAGCAGGCGGTAGCGTCCGAGGGTCGCATTCGGGCGGTTCCGGGTTCGATTTCCGTTAAATCGACCACCTTGGATTTTCTCATGGTTTTCCAAAGCCAGAAGGCGATTACTTTTCTGTCCCTCATTTCCTCTCGTCGCATTACCTTTCATCCTTAAGGGTTGCAGGAACTGGCACAGTGGTCGGCAGTGCGTAGGGCATGCGGTGGATGTGATTTAATGAGAGAATGTTTCTTTCTTGGCACGGAGCCTTTTAGATGATGAGAGGTTATCGAAGGGGTGTCCGAGGCCGCTCAACCTGAAAACGTTAGGGATCCCACTGCGCTTGCCCGCCATCGATCTGGGTGTCATTAGTATTCTCAGAATTATCTCAGGGGCCGCATTCTAAAAACATAACTCTAGTGGAACGTAAGTCAAAACACGGTTATCTTGTGTTATTGAGTATTTTAATGTTACACATGTCTATAAGTGTAATGGCCCTGTTAGATATTGGATAGGCTTTATATTTAAGAAGTGATGAATAACAAAAATTTGATGTGTGGATTCACAGGACTTCCTCTACTCACTCTTGTACAAACTATTCTTAAAAATGCTTATTCTCTATGTGCTGTGTTAATCAAAATAAACGTTTGTAGTAGAAATTATTTTATTATAGGTACAATGGGAATATAATACAGTAGGCTTAAGCGATAGTCAAATCCTTTAAGAGGTGGTCGCTTTGAAATTCTCCCTTTGCTTGACCAGGATATAAGCAAATGAATAACGACTTCCTATTTGAGAAAGGAATGAGTATTTGAAAATTCAAACCAGTAACAAGGTATATCTAAAAATGGTTAAAAAAAAAAATTACAAATTGTGAGCTTTAACGGATTCACATTTTTTTGTGTAGTAAGATTTTGTGTATCTGCACTTCACACTGCAGAGCAAACCTGCGCCACACGTGTGACGTAAGCAATACAGCAGCAGTGCGTTAGTTTCCACACTCCAGGGGAAAAGCACCGCGCTGGCAGTTCGGAGGTTTTTTGCTCTTCCGTTACATAGAAATATTAGATGTGTCAACATGGGCGATTCCCACATACACATTGCGTAGTAGACATCGACCACGTGCGGGCTAAGCAGTTCACACCCCGCTCATCTTCTTCTGGTGGAGAGAAAGTATATTTTACTACCACCATATTTTCACGGCCCTCATTCTCTTTCATTTCCTTTCCCATTGCCTTGGTGAGGTGTTTTGAGGAGAGAATTGTTTCCTCCCGAGCATGGAATCTTCTGTCCACTTATCCATTAGGACAGGTGGGACCATGAATGCTCAACCTGGAAACTTTGGGAGACCTCGCTGTGGTGCGCCTGCCACCGCCACATCGTACGCTCTAGCTCGCCCCTTTCTCCCACAAGTTAAGCAGGCGCAACGAAAATTGTTAGTTGTAAAACTTAAGGAGCTATAAATTCTGGAGTTGACGGCTTTGGGAAACGATCGGGGGTTAATTTAAAGCTCTCAAAACCTTTTTGAACAAAACCGCTCCACCCTAAACTACCCTTTACATGGAACATTTTTTTCGAAAATTTTGATTTTATCCAAAATGCTCTTGCCGGTCTGTGTGGCTCAGTTGACTAGGCGCTGGCCTACTGATCCCAAGGTCGCGGGTTCAAATCCAGCCCAGACCGATGGTATTTAAGGGTGCTTAAAACCAAACAGCTCCAAGTCAGTATATTTACTGGAATGTGAAAGAACTCCTGCGGGACAAAATTCCGGCACGCCGCCGACGCTGATATGATCCTGGCAATTGACAGCGTCGTTAAACAACAAAATATTTTTTTCCCCAAAAATGGCTCTAAGGGCTTTGATTAAAATGCCACATGTTTAATATATGTTATGGCAAATTAAATGTATATTTTGAATTTTCTGGCTATAGTCCACATAGTCGTGTTTAATCGACGACTTTTGCATAACTGGTAAACCGATAGAGATAGACCCAATCTTACTATAAAAAAAATATAGAACTCGTTAAAACACACAATTTATGCCCAAATGAATTGTTTGTGGTGTGAACCATTTCGGAGATATTTCTAGTTATGTGTGCGAGTTTTGAAATACTTAAGCTTTCCTCAAATGGAAGATCGTTATTCATTTTTTTATGTCTTAGCCGTGCAAAGAGGAAGGGATCTCAAAGCTTTAAAGATCTGACTATCGCTCAAAGTCTACTGTATTCCCATATTTCCCATGTACCTACTAGAAAATAAGCAATAAAATAATTTCTGCAAATGTTTACTCAACTAACACGAAGAAGATAGAGGAATAAGCGATTGTAAGAAGGGTCAGTACAAGAGTAGAGAAACTCATGTGAGTGCAACATCACATTTTTTAGTTGACACACAGACACACGGAAGTTTTTGAACGTTTTTCTCGGATTCAAGGACCTCAAAACATGTATTTATGAATGGATTCCCTCTAAACCAGTGATATTAAACCTGGGGTACGCGAAGACTGACTGCTTCTTGGTCTGATGGTTAGGTTGCTAGCCTTCAGATCCAAAGGTCCCGGCTTCGATTCCCAGCTGGAGGGTAGTAAGTTTTCTTTAACCAGGATTATTCTCTATCCGCCCCTCAGTCCGCAAGTATGAATGAGAGTATGTGTAGGTACGTGAATTTAATGTAATAACAAAAACTAATGCCTAATCAAAGATATATACAGATATACGCCGCACATATAGCTATTAGATTCACGTGATCCTAAAACATGTATTTCCGGTGGAATCTCGGTATCGAATATTTGGAATTTTTGGGCGGAACGAAATGCTTTCCCTGCTTACTACACGTAGTAGAAACAATAAAAATGCTCCCCCCCCCCCACTTTCTTTGGATCCTGTGGTATCGAAACATGCCGGTGAAATCTCCATATCGATTTTTTGGGTGGAATGTAATATTTCTCTACTTACTATACGTATAAGAGAAAGTAAATAAGCTTTCACACCAGTAATTAGTGAAAGTTACATAAAAATAAAGGATAGTACCTATGCAGGGAAGACGATGTGAACGTTAACTCAGCAAATACTTTATTACAATGTTACCCTCCGTAACATAAAAAACGCCACGCTCCTCTTGATCTTTAAAAAGTATTTCAATTAAAAATACTTGAAACACTACAAGCTACACTGAAGTTTGGCACTGCTTACGTTTAAGAAATCTATCAATATTTGGCGACAAAGTCGAAGTGCATAGAAGATACACCAAGCGATCGTCGCGTAACATATTGCGATATAGACTCTTAATATAGTTCAATTTAGAGAAACTCTCTTCGCAAATATATATATAGAGCTATTCTCACTCACTATTCTTGCAAATGCTTATTTCTCTATCTACGACATTTTCATCGACATAAGCATTTTGAGAAATTATCTTGCTGCTAATTTTCTTGTACATGCAAGCGGAATATGGGAACACAGTAGGCTTTAAGCGATAGTGAAATGTTTTAAGAGCTGGTTGTTATACGATGCCTTTGAAATTCCGTTCTCTTTGTAAGGCCAAGAGATGGTAAACAGAACATATTCCTATTTAAAAAAGGTATAAGTATTTGCAAATTCAAACAAATAATAAAGAATACCTCGGAAATAGTTCACTCAAAACAAAAAATAAGTATTAGACATAAATTGTGTGTTTTAACCAGATCCACATACTTTCTTTAGTAAGCTTTTGTCAGTACTGTTTACCATTTACGCAAAAATCATCCAGAATGAAAAGGCCTTCTGAGAACGTTCCCAGAAAATTCAAGTTATGACTTAGAAACTGTCATGGAATCGCTTGTTTGTGTCCGTCACTGGATACTGACTGGTTATGACTCTATACGCCACAGGCGTAATTCACCTTCCGACTGAAAGAGGAGGTGGAGAATAGCAGCTAATTACGTAATCATCTCTAAAGAGACAAAGTTAGACATCGCTGATCTAGATTATTGACCAGGAGAGTTTTTAATAAAGACTTGGTCTCGGCTTCAATCCTGTTTTAATTTTAGATCTAATCGTCGTTCCTCGCCTATGTTCAGTAAATAGTTAATTTTAATAACCCCTTTCAACACAAGAAGTCGGATCCATAAGCTATATTTTCATAGCATTTCAACAGAATAATCACACAATATCATTTTTCTACCCATTTTACATTAATTACATTAAATATTCAATGGCTTCCATTACGTGACGGTTCTTTATGCAAGGGAAAGAGAAAGTAACCTGCGCTATATTTCCTAAACAGGCAGGAAACAATGTGGTTTTACCTTCATTATCTCTTAAATCTCTCTCTTACTTAAGCAGTTCTAAGATTTTAATTAAATACTCAAGCGAATACATTAGCTGCATTTTAATGCTTTAATGTAATTTCCTAAGAATTCATCCACTTATATTCCTTTCACATTAGCGCTACTTATAAACATTAATTTGCTTGACATTTAAATAATGAATATACCGGTTAAAGCTTAAAAGATAGCCTTCATAGCAAATCTTTTATTATACTAGATGTAAACAAATAAATATTGCTAGGCGCAGCGGTAGGTAGATGACTACCATGTGATCATATTTTGTTTATAATGCCCTAAAAGTTTTGTTAACGTGTTAGAGTCTCTGAAATGTGGAGAACGCAGGCAGTACGGATAACATAAGATAGGAAATAATGTTGATCAACACATACCATTATAATCAATTGCTGGTGTTAATTGCTGCCGAAAACTTCGATACATGTTGCGCATTGCTTGGTTATGTGATGTTGGAAAGAGTTCAAACTCTAGTGTACGGCATGTCCACAGGGATGTTTCTTAGGACGTAAGTTGCCTGTTTCACTTAAACGCCTCTTCAATCTTGAAAACATTCGCGTGAGCTGGATGACACCTAATGGGGTAACGTTGCCGATTGAACTGGCAAACCGCTCGTGCTTCCCCATAGATGAGAAGCACCTCATTGTAGTCTGCATTTGTGTACAAGGCCACCATTATTCATTCACAATTTACGATGGCCACACAAATGAATACTATAAAATATTAAAGGACCAAATACAAAAATACCGTATACATTACCGTTGGTGAAGGACTGCTGCGTATCACAACAGGTGGTGCACTGCCACTGATAAACAACCGCACCTAACAAATGAATGCGACGTCGCGCAGTCTGTGGTTTGTTTACCTATATTCATCTTCCGTGACTTTCTGGAGACTCCAGCATGCACATAAAGAGTTTCTGGACATTGGTCTACAAACAAAATATGATTATATTGTACAGTTTGTTCACCAGCTCATGGTCCCTGGGAGGAATGCAGCATGTGAGTACGTCAATAAATAATTCCAGATGATCACTGAAGCTGGCCTGCTTCTGGTCGTGCTTGCGATAGTAATACCAACCTTGTAATGTGTATTCACGCTAGATCAAAATAAAGAAGTCACTCAAAATAGCGGAACATAAATGTTATTTTTAGTTCATGCATTATATTTAGCTTATAAAACAAACGATATTTTCAACTACTCCGTCTTTCTCCGACTGATCATTTTAAAAGCTCTGCCAGCCTGTTTCGGCCACAGGTGATATAACTTCCTGTAAGGAAAAGTCGCCTGTTTACATTTCTCTAACTATTCGTTCTACCTTGGCCCAAGCTAGTTCTGTGGGACTGAGGTCGCCCGAGCAGGGGCGTAGTGTTAATGGATGTGGGAGATGTATTACATACCCTGTAATGTTCCTCAAACTGATTGCTAAACTGGTGTTCAATATCATTTTGTGTACATATTCGTTTTAGTATAATTAAAAACCAGACTTTCCTAAACATTATGATTTGAAATTTTTATTTATTTATGCCAACAAACTTACTGTTAGTGTTTTTAAACACACAAGCCGTGTGTGGGCAATGTTTGAGAGGTAGAACTGGAACTTAAAAATTCAATGGAACAGCTGGGATTTGAACCACAGACCCTCCGCTTACTAGGCGGGTGCTCTAACCATTAAGCTACTGTGACAACCTGCCAAAATGACATTGAATTCTCAAACCAGTTCGTATTTTCCCCGGTAAACCACAAAGGCAGTCTCACATCAGAGACAATTACCCCCAATGGTTACTATTGCAAGTACTTTATGTGCCATTGAATTTTTAAGTTCCAGTTCTACCTCTCAAATCATTATGATTTGAATTCGCGCCACTCTGTAGCAGTATGTTCTGAAACAAAACTTGGGTCAACGACATCCGTCGTCAGCTGCAAGAAAATGGTGTTGTGCGCCTGACCCAAGGTATGTACCAAGGGAGAACGCATTTCGCCTTAGGATTCGTGCTAACATTATTGCATTTATAGCCGTGAATAGAAAGTAACTCACGATTTATTTTGCTTCTTATGTGTGTTCTTCAATTGTGAATATTTGAATATGATTTGGGCACTTGGCTACTTACTATTAAGGCAAAATGTAGGTTAAGATTCGCGCGGATTCCGGGCGAAGGTATGCAAGAGAGGCAGTTACGTGCATGACGTCACAACACAAATCGGAGCTAGAGCGTAAACAAAAGTTCGTTTCCGTGTCGTTGTTGCAACGAAAATCAAAATAAACTGTTGTGTGATCGACAAACTCAACGTAAGAAGCTCCCAAACATTAAAATGTTTCTAAAAAGCAATATGTGATTAAAGCAGATCCTGCAAAACTCGCACTCCGTATTACGAGAACATTAAAAGGTGCATAAGGCATTTCAACATCAAAGTTTATGAAAGTGAGTCCTGGCTGTGTCGTAATACTTTAAGCAAATGCTTTGTTGATCTTTTCTCAAAAGAAAAGTGAGTTTGAAATTCCAGTGGTTCTGAAGATTTAAATAACATTTATAATAAGGCTACTTAAAACACAACCATTATTGTAATAACATAATATGCGAAAAACGGCTAACAATGTTCGAGATAATTACGAGAATAGAATTTTCATTGAATAACCAGTATAAGCTCTCAAGTGAACAGCATAACAATGAAGTGAAAAAAAGAACAGAATTTTACTTTCTCATTTTGTAGGGACTGTGTTTTCTAGGAAAACAGGCACTTGCCTTTTATGGTCACAATGAGAATGAAGGGTCTTAAAACATAGGCAATTATATTGAATATTTAAAGGAATTAGGAATATATGATGCTTTCTCTGAAACAGCACTTGGAAAAATTGAGTGTTTTTCGTGCAACTTCACCCGATATTCGAAATGATTTAATTTCAAGTGTGAGTGATGTCATGACACAGAATAAAATTATGAAAGAAATTTCTGATGCCTTCTTTGTTTAATTAATATTAGATGAAACTCCTGACATTAATAATGAAGAACAACTCAATCCCACTTTTACATAAATGTTGAAGAGATGTTTATTTGATTTACAGATGTCAGTTCTGGGAAAAAAGTAGATTCTCTTTTGAATCATGCTTACAGTATTATCGAACACTTCTTTCAGACATGAAAACTCCGAAGGATAATTCTGTGTAAGTTGGGTAACATTTTAACGAAGTTTACAATATTCTTTGGGTTTACATACCCGAGGCTGATAATAAGGCTACGACACTGCGCCCGTGTATGGGCGGGGGGCAAGCAAACGACAGTGTGGCCCAATGAAACTCGAAATGCGCCCGCCTTAGAAATCTGTTTATGTTTGTTTGTTCGTTTCGATCATCCTGTAAAAATCTGTTTTACACATAGAATTGCCACTCTGAAACCCTTTGGCTCTGCAACTACAATACCATAGCAGATTTCACAGCACTTATCTACTTCTACGCTCCATTTTTCTTTACTTCCAAGATAATTCGTCCAATTTTAACTGAAATTAACAGGTATTAGCATGTTCGCCAGGAATAACATTGGAAGTAAGTTGGCAACGTTATCTACAAAGTTTACAAAACTCGGTTCCACTATCGTGGAATGGCTGTCCTCTCCCTTTCAGCCCCCTAAGACCATGAGCTGGTGAACAGACAGTAGTTGGCGGCTAAAACCATTTTCCTTAGCAATTGTTATTAAGGAGGGATACTCACACATATGCAACCAAGCATAAAATAGATCGCAGCTTCAATTTTCGGTACCAGCAAACATATTCGAGTCTTTCAGAATGATTTTTCTCGATGTCATGGTGAAGACCCAGTTGGAATTTTCAAAATTTCCGCTTTCCTGCCCTTCTTGTTGTTTTAACCTTTTCATGGGTATTTGGCAAGAACCTGGTGTGACAGTTGCGAAGATCTCCTGCGAATACACCGCCCCTCGTCGGGGTACGTTTGTGCAGCCCCTCGGCATGGGTGGAGTGGGAGTCTCTAAACACTTTGGATTTGTTATGGACCTGTCACTTATATTGCGGTGAATCCCTACTTCTACCATTCATTTCCCCCTTCCGGATTTGCAGTCCCTACATAACGCCCAAGACAAAGATGGGGAAACCCTCCTTCCTGTAATCTCCAACCTGTGCATGCAACATTTAACAAGAAAACCCCTTAACAGTCACGACTTTTACAACATAATGAAAATTTATATACCTACAGCTCAGAGATCAGACTACTATTTTTGCTACTCTTTTAAGCATGTGAATAATAATAATAATAATAATAATAATAATAATAATAATAATAATAATAATAATAATAATAATAATAATAATAATAATAATAATAATAATAATAATAATAATAACAACAATAACAATAATAATAATAATAATAATAATAATAATAATAATAATAATAATAATAATAACAACAATCAAAGTTCTAAGGCTTTCACGGCCGGTGTCAATACTAGATGCACTATTAACCGGGCTTGTGGGCCGTGGTCTATTGGGTTCCTTCTTCTTCCCAAACGTTTCGTCTACGACTACGGCAGACATCTTCAGTGGCGGCGAGGTCGAAGTTTCCTATTGCTGACAGTCGGTGCTGAGATCTCCAATAGGAAACTTCGACCTCGCCGCCACTGAAGATGTCTGCCGTAGTCGTAGACGAAACGTTTGGGAAGAAGAAGGAACCCAATAGACCACGGCCCACAAGCCCGGTTAATAGTGCATCTAGTAATAACAACAATGTTACACTTAGTTTTTGCTCCCTAAAGATACATGCGATGATGTTTATTTAACGGCGCTCAACTATTAGGTCACCAGTTCCCTTACACAATGAATCAAGGAAAGGACTAAAGTAAAAAAAAAAAAAAAAAAAAAAAAAAAAAAAAAAAAAAAAAGAGGAAAAGTCAGAAATATAGATCAAATTACACAACTAATCGTGGCAAAAACGAGAGACAAGGAAAAAGCCAAAGGTATGAAATCCTGATATCTATATTACTAAATCCTTAGTTGGAAGTTTACTCTTGATAAAAATTAAACCTTTTCGACCGCTTGGTTTATTGTCGGCCAGGATCTCTGCAAGACTGACCAGCAGCTGCGGAGATTCCCGATATATAGAGAGCTGACGAAACTTCGCAGCAGCACGACAGCATCGCTATCCGCACTAAAAGCCCGAAGTCTTCCGAGGTACAGAAAGCGAATTTAATAAAATACAAAAATATCATGATTATTTAACGACACCTTCGGAGCTTCCCCTTCTTTACCCCTCTCCAATGACTGCAGTATTCATGCTACTGGCTGGACATACTTGGAAGTATTGATGACACATCAGTATGAAAGAAAAGTATTGACTATTTCTGACGACTCATTAAATCGTTACTCAATTGTTACTTGATCCACAGCTTGTGTACATCAGAACCCACACGTGGCCAGATAATTGGTCTATGACAAAATGGTAAGACAGTTCGACAAATTCACAGAAATGTAATTAAATTTTAATGCCACCCAAGAAAGACAGTTTATTGCATAATTATAACTAAAGGCTCAATCTGTAGTACTACATCATGTGTAGGAGTGTCAGTTATGCCGTGAGTGTGTTCGCCCAGACCGAGAGGACAGCCATCAGCACTGCACGAAACAGTCCCATGCACACGGTAAGGTGACTAAGAATTGTGGCTTTACATATAATGTAATAGACAAACATGTTTAAAGCTATTACTTCTTTCTTGGCTTCCGGTATGGGCAGCGTCCTGCTGGCTTTTTAAAAATTAAAAATTATGCCGACGTTTCGCCGTAAACTATATTCGGCTTCTTCATTGGGCGACTGCAAACTCATCCAACTAATCACTGCCTGCTCTGATTGGCCTCATTGTCCCCTTCCACTTGCGATTCTATTGGTTTCTTCTCCTCCAATACGAGGTCGCCCTGCTTTCCCTCACTACTCTTTGGGAGAAATTGTCACAAATAGCTAACATTTTTAAATTGTCGAAGTCAATGTGGTGGCCGGTGTTTTCTGAATGTTCCGCGATGGCTGATTTTTTCTGGTTAAGAAAGTTTCATGTATCTTATATGTTCCTTTTTACTTGTATTGATAGATCTGCCTGTTTGACCTCGTACGATTCACAATAACAGATGAATTTATGAACACCCCAATTGTTTTGCAGGGTCCTTATCTTTGACTGCTCTTATAAAGCAACGTAGCTTTTTAACTGATGTGCATGTTCTTTGAATTTTAAACCCCTGAAAAATGGCAACGGAAACAAAAAATTGCAAGGTTTACTGTTGTTCGATTTTGCATGGAATGCCACTTAAGCAGCACTAGCGATAGTTTCACAGGTTGATACACAAATGTTTAGTTGTACCAAACTCAGCCAAGATTCCTTGTGATCACGGGGACCAGCTGTCTGAAAATAGTGCAGTGGATGCGTTGTTCGGCTGGCGCTAGCCAGCCATCAAACCCAATAGTTTCACAATTTGCACTTTTCCAAATGTCAAATCATATCACTTCAGTCACACAAAACTGAAATCGGACACCTCTAGTTCGATTCCTCCGTAGAGTCCGATAGTCGCAATGCGGGAGTGAATGTGAAAGTTAATGAAAACAAACAATATTACAAACCCTACGGTTCAAGAGAGATAAGACACCGTCAAGTCAAAGCTCCACTATGACAACACTGCGACGGCTCTTTTAAATAGACGAATGAATCCGCACGATTTTGTGCTCTTCCAAGGGCAAAGTTTTTCAAATTACTTATTTTAATTAATGCAAGAACATGTCGACAATAGTTATATCTCAAACCTAGAATCTTTTCATCATTCACTAATCTGAAAACATGACTGATCTGAAGTGAAACAACTACAATATATCTGAAAATTTTCTTCTGTATACCTACATTGTTACGGTTCTCATGGAGATAGGTAACAAATGTGTTGGATATATATTTCTCTATGGTGCTAGATGAAGATTGTTAAGTGTGTAAGTTTAACTTTTGATATTCTATTCGTTTTTTTTTTTTTTGTTTTTTTTCCTGGACACATAAATGAGCATGATACATTATATTGAATTCAGTACAAAACATCTTTAAATAATTGTTCAATGAATATAACAAATAATACAAACCTCCCTGGCATGAGGACACCTTAACATCCTGCCACAATACTATTAAACAGTTTAGTTACCAAATATTAAGTTTAAAAACAATTGCACCGCGTGGAGCAGTTCTTCTAAACATTAACAAAATTAATATCTCCGGAGCTAATTTTAAAACATGCATGAAATTTGGTGTAGACATTATGCATTAAACGCTGATTGCTGTACTAAAATTTGAAATGCATCGAACTCATAATCGTGGATTTTAGAAATTTCATAAATGGGTATCTTTTAGTATACATTATTGCTCTGCTGCAAAACTGAAGCAGATAAATTGCCGACGGGCTTGCACTACTAATCTGCTCTCCAAAGCGTTTATTACTTTGGGCAACATAACTGAGGTGTAAAATTTACCACCACATTGAAGTAAAACACGAACTTGGCCTCTGGGCCACATAGCTGAAAGTATGTCTCTTTATTATTTCCCAAATGCAAAGCTTCCGTCACTTTTCTTTTTGAGCGATTGGAAGTTCGCTCAGTGACAACTTCGGGTGTGCGATATTTGCAAGGGTGACAAATGCTAAATGCGGCATGGGAGCTGCAAACTCAAAGCAGGTAGTATAGCAGGCCTGGATAACTAGCGGAATAGCCTGAGCGACCCTCAGTTTTGTTACTTGCTAAACAACAGTTATCAGTGCAAGGCTGTGAGCAGGCTGCCCTCAGAGAGCACCGGCTGCCCAGCCCTGCATTATGAATAGTGCTTGTAACATGCAGTGAAGGTCACGATTACGTTAACACAACAGAGGAGGCCGGTCGACGTTGAAAAGTTTTTCATACAATTTCTTAATTTGCTTTAAATGGAGCACCTGATACAACAATCAAATTGTCAACAGTACACTTCGAAGTGTCCAACTTTCTCTTCTTTGGTATTGTGACTTGGAAGTGAAGTCCGGCACCCCTCTCCCAACCGTAACAGCTCGACTCTCCAGAAAAGAGAAATATTCCAGCACTTATGCAAGTCAGTTCCACTTTTGGTTATCTCTTTTGTGTGTTTAAAAAAATAACGCTCTAGAAGTTTTAGTACGTGTTGCGTTGAATTGTCTTGTATGTATATTTAATGTGGTCGCATTATAACCAGTTGTGTGACCTAAAGTAAATACATTTTAAAAATGATAATGTGTGTACTTATGAGGAGTCAATAAATAGCGTGAGCGTGTGAATACTGAATACAAGTAAATTTAGTGAGAAACTCCTTTTAATATGTGGAATGATGACAAGAAATACTTTTAGTCACTTGCCGACCAATTCATTGCAAATTCACACAAAGAAAGAAATTAAAACCCCTGGGAAGTCGTATAATATAAAGATTCTTTTATTTTCTGATTTTTATTTTTGTTGGTGATGCACTAGGATATACCTACTAACAGTAGATAACTTTGCTTCCCTACAACAGTAAGATCGACTTAACCTACAAAAAGCAGGGTGAGCAATGTTAATAACTCATTTTTAGCAAGCACTAGTTGTTTTTATTATTACTATTATTATATTATTATTATTATTATTATTATTATTATTATTATTATTATTATTATTATTATTATTATTATTAATACATCAATCTTCACCTGTTTTCTATACCACGAGCCGCCACTGCAATAGGTTTGAATTCAGTATTGAATGCTCCATACCTATATCTCGAAGCCAATGAATATTTTCCTTGGGCAGGTTTGTTTTGTTGCATAAATTCAAAAATTGGGTTGCTAACCGTCTGTATTTAAAAAAAAAACAAATTAGAAATCTGGAGATACGGCTGCATTCAGAGAACGTAAACTATTTCAGCAGAATAACACAGAAAACGCATGGAATAACGAGATATCATTAGGATTGCGTGAACATAAGAGTTACTACATGGCAAAAACCAATGTTTTGAACAGATAATGAGTTTTACTCGATAAAAAAGATGATTAGTAAAAATATATCAAGAAAATAATTGGAATGCACTGACCGCCTTCAGTTTCGTGCCAGACGATGCCCTCCAGAGTGACGCTGGTTCCCGGCTCGCAAGGCCCCAGACAGTCAGGCTCCGTTATGGTACCCACACTGGTACCGACGCACACGTCAGACATATCCTGCAACAAAACAATATACATCAGTTCTCTTTAACAGGTGTCCTGAAATTAGTACATCAGAAATTCATTGCAAAACAGCATCAATCCAATAAGACCAACATTTTAAAAGTTGAAATGTTTAGTTGTAGACACGAAGTTTTAGTTTTCTATTCTCGATCTAGCTTCTTAGTTATCGTAATATAGGAGTATTTACAACCTGCTCTGCATAACTCTCCCCGTATGTCTGTAACTGCTACATGCACTAGTTACCTCTCATTGGCTGTTGTCGCGGAATGGGTTGTTATACGATACAAAAGTTCCTAATTTAACACGATCATTTATCTCTAAATACATTGGAAGAGCTTTGTCAAATTTAAATTTTCATAACTGTATGAATCAACTATATTATGTAACAGTGCCAAAACACCTGGAATGCATGTAATTTCTAACAAATAGGGAGGAGAATCCTTCGGTTTAAACCTGCCTTTCAGGACGACGAAAGCACGTTCATCTATCGTCAGCAAAGCCACAATTTTGGTCACCTTACCGCAGAGAGTCTCAAAGCTTAAAATCACACCGGGTGCAATGCAAGGTGCAGAACTTCCTTGCACCGTGCATCGTAGCGAATTGGTTAAGCTCGGCTCAACTCGCGCGCTGCAGAGCGTGGAAGCATGACTTGCTTATCAGTGAAATAGATACGTGCAATACAAATAAATATATAATAATGGAGCAACCAGTTAAAAAAAAAAAAGCAAATGCTGGAAGTCCATTTATATCAGAGGAGTTCAGGAGTATGTGCAAGTCGTCTGAGTTATAACCCAGGCGGATGGTAAAGTGGCCACGGTACTTATCCGTTTAGTACGGATTTACCCGTGTGGTTGATAGGTGTTGTCTAATTTTACAAGCTTTGGTGTAAATGTAAATGGTGCAGGTTGATTTCCTATGTTGTTACTGGCGGTGGGATGTGTCCGACCTTGGATTTTATATCAGAGTATTATATTTATATCATTATATTATTTTTTGAAAGTCGTAACCATAGAACCAAATACCTCATCTGCAGTAGAATAATTGCGTACATCTGTTGAAAGAACTATAACAGTACATATATGGTGAACTACAAAAAAAGCTGTGACATTTCATGAACATCCGGGCCCTGCTTATCAGTTTGCCGTGTCCCTTAAACATCAGGAAAATCGTATAACTGATACATGCCCGTCACGGCTTTTCTCCTCGGGGAAAAATAGTAGTGATGGCAGCAACCTCCCTCAATAGGGCGCATCCAGACACGTTCAATGTTAATGGAAATTATTTTAAAGCAACAATAACAACAACAACAACAACAACAATAATAATAATAATAATAATAATAATAATAATAATAATAATAATAATAATAATAATAATAATAATAATAATCTTACAAAATATAAAGAAATATGGGATTTTTAGTCAGGTTCCCCGAATTCTGTAGGTACACTGCAAAACGTAAAAGTACTTGTTCCCATACTGATAGTAAGCATGGTACAGAATATGAAATTTCATATTTTCTCTGTTTCTAGATATAAGAAACAGGGCTTAGCTACCCGTTTGCATTGACGTTTGAGAGTAGTTACTGATGTTGAACGGATCACCTCAAGAATTATTTTCTGTTTCTATCAGTGTTTATCGATCAGCTCGAGTTTCCTTCTCGTTTGCCTTAGTTTTAATTTTCTATGACACAGATCTTGGAAGTTGTGGAAAACTGTATTACCAGGCATTCAATAATAGTTAGGGGGAAATATGACAGAATCTGTGTCATTGTAACCATGAAGTACAACAGTTTCAGATAGAAAACTGGTTACTACACGAGTATAATAACGAAGATATGTATTGTATCCGAGAAACCGTTATAATGCGCGCACGCACACACAAGCACGCACGCACATTCATTCATGCTAGTGTTTCAATCTCTCTCAAAATCTATCTGAAATGCTCTGCAAATGGTGTTCCGATTGGAACAAAATAATTATCTCGACTAACATACTGTTGCGTTAGAATGCTAACCATCAAATCGAGAGACCCAGGGTTCGATTCTCGGCTGGAAGGTAGGAGTTATTCTTTAGCCAGGTTTATTTCTTACCCTCCCTAGAGTCTATAAGTATGAATGTGTGTGGTAGTTTAACGTAACAACTAAAAGTGATACAAACGCAAATATTAACACCACTGTAAGCGAGTGCACATCACTGCCGATTTGACCTTCGCTATTAAAGGCAGCTTATAAATGGAACATTAAAAATATACTGTACCGCTTCTATTTTCTTCACTAATTCAACAAGCAAGCTAACAGAATTAGTTTCCTACCGATAATATTTAAGTGACACAGGAACCAAGTTCTGAGATAATATGGGGAGATTGCTTATCCATGCGCGTAATTGTACAGTAAAACCCCACTTAACCAAAACAAAAAATAATTAAATTTAAAAAAATTAATAACTACAGAAGGAAAAAAGAAGTGTCAATATTTTGTTCATCCCTGCAATAGTTTGTCCTCTTCCGCAAGTGTTCAAATTTAAGTGGCAATGTCCTCAAAGGAATGCTACAAATCTACCCTCGTCCCTCGAACACTATTGTTTTGTGACGGCGCGGTCTGTCCCGTTAGCCCCTTCCCACCTACTCGGGAACACAATGCTAGTCAGACAATTTTTCAATTTCTTCATTCATTTTAGTTTTGGCGGTAATTCGTCCGTAACTCACCCTCTTTCACTCTGCGCTTATTAAACAATCAAACATATTATTGCGAGCGGCCGAAGCTGACGACCCGTAAGAGGACGATAATGATATGGCAGCAAACGAGTGACAGCGGACGAAGGATTCAAGGCACTGGAGGTAAGAAAGTTTCGTAGTTGCGTGTTTAGTAAATTCATTCAACACACGTTATAGTAAGATAATTTACATAGCACTTTCAGAAATGCTATGTTGTTACAGATGGCCTGGCCCTACAATATGTTGAAGAAAGTAGTGAAGCGACACCCGCGGACATTTTATTCATGAAGCTCTGGCGCGACATAGCATCTCGTAAACGAATCGAGAAAAAAGACAAGAAAATAACTGATTACACTCTTGGATGCAGAAATAATGTATAATTATGATTTATTTGCCTAATTAAAGTTATGTTTAAAATCTACATGCTTAACCGTCTCTTATTCCCTCCCAGTTTTACAAAAAGAGGATTATCTGAAAAATTAAGTTATCCGAAATGAACTCGCCCCCTTCATTTCGGATAAACGGGGTACTACTGTACTTCAGATTTTCCTCTAAGTCTTTATACTTATGCTGAAATGAGAAGTACACCATTTCATTAATTGAACTTAGATCATGTGAACTCTTGAAAGAATCATAAACCACTCTCACAGGCATTTGACACTCTTTTGTACGATAAAACCATCGCGATGTGCAAGTTACCCATTTTGTTTATACAACGCATGCGCGGAGAAAAGCGTCAACTCAACTGTAGTGTAATCTGCGAGAATGCCAAGGTTACAGGTGGTAAATGCCCAGCTTCTGATATCATACCCTACTGTTTTAATCCAGTTCACCCCTCCCCCACCCCCTCCCACACACATGCAGTAAACTTAACCTAACTTCGAGTTAAAACCTCGAAACCACAGGGTTGTCTCGAAATACTCGTTCTGTACGCCATTTTTAGCTTACGGTATATTATGCTCAAATGTTGGCGGTCCTCCATGAATTATTACGAAAGCCGAGTGGTAGTGATTATAGTTGTAGTAATGCATAAACAGAGAAAGTGAATATGTGTATGAGAGAGATGTAATGGAGGGAGTTGTATTAAACATGCATTTACGATGCAGAATGCTATAAAACCTTCCAAGAATTGCAATCGAGAAAGTTAAAACATTCCATATAAATATTTCGGTATTTTATATTATGCTAATGGCAAAACATTTTCCAATAAACCCAATGAGTTAACGTTATTAAGTGATGTGTTGTTTTCCTTCCAGGTCGGGAAAAAAAACTGATGTTGCATATATACACAACATTTATCACAATCGGCGAACAGGTGCAAAAAAACAAATAACATTGCCAGGTAAAATGTACACATTCGCAAAATAAACAAAAAGATCCAAAGCTAATAAGGCAATAATGTTTTATTTTGTATCAGTCTCTGTCGCGCACACATGTACACAATTATTTATTATTCGTGCAGCATATAAATAAATCAATGCAGCAAATCAACAAACCTCTACAACACCCAATGCCTCGATTCCAATGTGAATAACACAAGTATTACACGTGAAAATTACATGCATTTGGTCATATCTTCTATATCCAGCCACATTTATTTGATAACTTACTAAGGCGCGCTGTTTTAGATGTACCTGATTTATATTAAACTGCGTTAATTAAAAAATAGGTCGAACTAACGCATTATTTCCTATGCAATTTTGGCTCCTTGTACATGATCAAATTTTTGTAAAATTTAACACAAGACTTTCCGAGAGTTGTCGAAACTTCACAACTTTTCTTGTCAAATTGCTTCCAATACTTTTGAAGACGAGGACAGATGAAGAAATTGCCAGGCAGATATACAGTAATGCATTGGTATGCAGTATAGTTAATCACTTCGTTATTTCCATTGTATTTCTTAATCGTAATCTGATTTCATGGACTGTAATACTTGAAAATGCTATGTAATTACGTAAAGAGCAATATTTGATTGGAAATTGATATACTGCGACTCTAATAGTTAATTACTTTGCACGTGGTAAACTGGTCTCATAAGGCTATGCACTTCGACTCTGTCGCCAAATATTGATACACTTCTTAAACGTAAGCAGTAAAGAAGACACTAATGAACAGATGTTTATCGCATAGGACTTGAGAGTGCTTTCGTAAATCAAACGCAACGTACATGTAAACAACGCACCACTGCAACACAGTGCACGGCTGGGGGTTAAAGAGTGGCAAAGTCCGCATGTGGTGGAAGGAGGTAAACCCAACCTCTCCTCTTTCGCAAACGTTGGACATCGCTGTGATAAAACTATCAATGTATTCTAACGAAGTTCACTTTGGCAAAAAGACAACATGAAATACCATTTATGACACTATCAAGTCTTGCCAGATCTTGTCCAACGTTGTCAAATGTTTTTTCAATATTTGACGATTTCTCTTGTTTATTCTGGAATTGAAAAACAAGTTTGATTTGTATAAGGGGCTCTAGGTATCTTCCGAGAACGCGAGACACAGAAGTTTACCTGGTTTTCCCATATTTTGCTTGTTTGTCTTAGGCTTCTGTGAAAAGCCTATTAACTACTCATTCTTGTGTAATTTTGAACAACTGAGAAGCCATACGACAGAGACAAAACCTTACCACGGGGAACCACAAATAGCGTTAAAATACTCATTTTACTTAACTGTGATTTTCTGCGAGTGCTGTTGCTTCTGAAAGGAAAATTTACTTGGCATACACATACGTGTTACTGTCCTAAAAGTTCATATTATCCCTTATTTTATTTTCTTTAATTTCGAACCATATCTTTTCCACTCTTGGTAGAAGTTAAAATGTCAGTACGATGGGCCTGTTTTAGATGCATTTGTTTAATAGATAGGATGATTTGTTTGCAAAATAACGCACACTAATGCCACAATTCGTGTCGTTTATTTTTCAGTAACTTGTAAGTGCCCTAGAAGGATGGGTTTTGTATCGTCACTGATACATGATTAACAAAACAAGATGTTTGGCAACAAAATATCGTGTATACCAGAGGGACATGCTAAATTTTCGCACATCTGCAACAGGAAGATTAAATTGATATGCTGTTCTAACATGATGGTGTAGCACCTCAAAGAGTAGAAACTGTCAATGAAAAATTACGTACCAACAGGTATCATGAGGTAGTCTCCTAGTACTTCATTTCTCGTTATCACCCGAATTTTTTCGTAATCTCAGAGCAAATAATGTCGAAGTCTGTAAACGAATTACGCTCAAGATCCACATCACACCGAGCAAGGATGTGCCATGTACGTTGAAATATTAGTTGGTGACACTAGGGGGGGGGGGGGGGGGGGGCAAAAAACAAACAAGCATCTTGTGTTAGATTTATCTATTCACATTCGTTTATTTTTATAGCTACAATAAATTATTCCTATAAGAGATGATTTTTCCATCTACTTCATGTCAATCGAAATTAACCGTTGCAGAAATAGTTTTATTAAAACAAAATCGACCGCATTTCAAACAAATGGTGACAGTTTTGAAATATGCAAACCAATAATAACTAATCTCGGAAATGGCGAATGTCACAAAAACTTATGAGATCTACATTTTTTTGCTGTAGTGCGTTTTTGTGTGTCTCTTAAGGTTATTAACATTATACTTAACTATACAATATTTGTTCAAAATGAAGAGGACTTCACAGGATATTCCCTGAAAATTTTAGATATTTAAGATATGCATTTTATTTGTCATTAGGTAAATATCTTAAATATGAGAGGCATTTTACTAACAATCGTTAACACTTCTGAGAGAATCGAAAATTTCAAAATTGAAAATCGTGTCGCATCTTTAGAAGGTACTAAGACATTTAAAAAGTTTGATATTTATTGAAGATTTCGTTTTTGAGTTATACTGTTCACAGACACACATGGACCTTTTGCTAAAAATTCATGTCTTTTTTTAACTCAAGAGATCTCAAAACACGTACTTCCGGTGAAATCTCGATATTGAAATACCTTCTCCACTATAACCCATCCTGCCCGAGAATGGGACCTAACACAAAACCATGCACATAATATCACTCCGCGTTTGACATTCGTGAACGTATGGTGGAACCTCTCTTGGTTGCTCAGTTTACTTTTGGGAGGTCAAGAAATTGCCATAGTTGGCAGTTCTACTTATCTCTACATTTCACTTGCGCCAACACTGAGTATTAAGAAACACATGCCCCAGTATTAGTTGAACAAACTGAGCTAATTCAGGAATGAATGAAGAAATGACACTGAAATACTTTTATCAGTTAAACGCTGCGTTTAATGGGAGTCGTCGATACCTACTGCATTAGCCCTACCGTTGCTTCCCTCTAATAAACAACGCGTGAATACGGATTATTTTATACCCATGATAATAAATAGAGCTAGTAATTTAGTTACTTTTAAATAAAACGATCATTATTCACTGTCTTTATTATTTGAAGTACAAAATATTTGCAGTGATAATACTTGCAGTGTAGTTATGAACTATTTTCATTCTCTTGAAAGGCGCACTATGACGAAGGCGGCACGTGCATTTGTTTACACCGAGAACATTTCTTGGGCTACATGGAGTATAGGACCGTGATAGAGGAAGTAAAAAGAATTCCACGTCGAGGTGATGAAATTCAAACAATAAAACTGGCAGGACAGACAGCCGTGGCAATTCCAAATTCAAAGCAATTATCTCCCGGGTGAGCGGAATTGCATGTTTCTGATAAGAATATTTAAGGAATTCAGCAATATTTTCCTTATTAATCATGTGTATAAAGCACTTCAATGTTTGACACAGTCATGTCTAAATTTTCTTTCATTTTCTGGTTAGCATGTCACGCATAAAAGAGATACGAAGCATAAGTATCAGCATGTTCACTGCTTCTTCCGTTTTAACATACAAACACTAGCATGGATTTTTTATATGTTCACACTGGCATAACTCCATAAATGTTATTATACAAACATTTTGTCAATATATATTGATGAAAAAGAAGAAAGCAAAGGGAAGGAAGCAAGGAGCTCGCTCAGTTGCGTAATAATGCGAAGAGAGCTGCGGACTTTACTAGTAATAGGTATATGAACTGTCACTATGGGGTCTTTCAAAAGTAAGTTCCAACATTAAACCGCTACAAGTATTATACTATGAGGTAGGGCAAACAATGGGGTCTACAAAACATTGGGAAGATGTCCGTCGTTCTCTTGTTCAACGCTCGCCAAACATGTGCTAATTGTTTTGTAGAGGTGTAGATGTGAGGTGGAGAGCCATCTTGCATGATTATGTTTTCCATATCGTGATTCCTCAGCGATGGCGAAGATCTGTTATGTTCTAGCAGTGCTGCCCGTTTACTCCATTATTGTCTTCTCCGAAGTAATATGGGCAATGATGAATTGTGAAGTGAAGCCTCGCCATACAGAAACATTTAAATATGAAGCCCTTGCTGAATTGAAGTCTCATTATTGGCCCAGAATCATGAAATATGGCACTGTGTCGTACTGACCTTGTCATCAGTAGACACTTCCGCAATCCCAGATCTCAATCCAGTCGACTTTTGGTTAAGGGGAGTTAGGCGTGAGATTTGGCCAATTTGTTAAAAAAGTTGATTTTTAGATTTTTATGTTGAAACATTGTTCAATGTTTTGTCTATTAAAAAGTACAATGACTTTTATGCCAGCGCCATTTTTAAAGGTCTGGCGGTCATTTTTTAATAGTGGTGCATAGTGATTAAATGGCTTGTGGTTAGGCGTACGCGACCACTGATACTGCATATCGACGGATCATGGAAATTATCCTCAATCTGCATCCACAAAATCACAAGAAAATGTCCTGCAAGTTGTCTCCAGAAGTGGTAACTAAAATTCTACCTCCGGATCAGCGACTTGGTTCTGACCGGCTGCTAGAACGTTATGCCAAGGGTGCGACACAGGACTCGAATAAATCTCTTCACAATGTTGTGTGGAGCTATTTGTTCAAAATAGGTGTGTGTCTAGGAATAAGCTTGAACTTGCAGTACTGAAAACTGTAATGGAGTTTAATATGGGTTGTGTGAAGTCACTGCAAGTGCTGAGTAATCTTAGGAATAAAAACATTTCAGTTGGAGCAATATGCATTTGTCAGAAGTGCAATACTAGACGATGTGTTCAGAGTAGAAAATGCAGTGCCAGGAAACAAATACACACAAGGAGAGCCCATAAATTGCAGAAATTATCAGCACAGCAGAGGATAAGAGGTCAGAAAGTGAAGCCTATGCTGCAACACACCTCTGATGAGGTTACGTTTTAAAAGTTTAATAGTGTTTTTCTCACTTTCTTTTCTCACAGCATTTTCACGCAACTGAAAAACTCCTTGCGACAGAGTTCTTAAGGGATTCTTTTGAAATTTTGAAGATGTGTTCTTATTCATATAAGGCTCCAAAATTGCTCTGGGTTTTTATTTCAGCCAAGTAATATTGAACATGTTCACATTCAAATGCCGATGGAAAGTTAAAAAAACGTGAAATCTGTAAATAGACATACTAAAAAATTTCCAGATACTAAAGTACAGGTGTAAAATAAAAATCCAGAGCAATTATGACTTTCATCAGATCACAAAGTTTCATGCCAAACATATAAAAATTGGTCTGCAAGGAGTATGTTTAAGAGTATCTTTAAATTCAATTGAAAGTTTTTAATTAAAAAACTATTTGATTTACATACTTCAAATTTTGCACAGCTGCATATCTAAACACTATATCAACGTGGTTAAAATTTGGTACTGCTAGCATACAAATTGTAGAATTTCCTAAACTCACCCCTAACTCCCCTTAAAGAACCAGTTTTCCAGATACAGCCAGCAACCTGTTGCAAGTAAAAGGTGCCACTTCGCATTAAACTGGCAATATTCAAGATATTATCTGCAAACTGTTGAGCATGGTGTCGCAGACAGAATGCTATACGTTAAACAAGAGAACAGTGCACAAAACCCACCGTAAGCCCAGCAATGTGACGTTTTTGTTTTGTTATTTATAACAGTTAAAGATTTGAACTCTTGAAAGGCCCTATATCATGATTGCGTATCCTACCAATAAATCAGCGTAGAAGAGATGCTTACCCACTGCTTCATGTACTATCTCTAAGGAGTAATTGAATACTGTGGCCGGAAAAAGTATGGAAATGATACAACGTGGATATGTGCACCTCAACATTTCTCCTGTTGGATTACTAAAGACGTCTGATAGCTGCGCCTTCAAGAGGTTGTTATGCAGCACTTTTAGAACTGCAGCAAACATTTCTGTTTTGGTAAGAATACAAGAACGATACAAGGAAGAAAACGCTTTATTAAAATAAATTCATTTTTGGGATACACAGTGTTATTCAATATACAACTCCTATCTCCGAAAATTGTCTCCCTTTTTGTTTCTTATTCTATTTATAAATTACTGAAGGTGTGCTCCGGTGACATGTGGGATGATGTTAAATGTTTCACATTGGAAACAATGTTTTGTCCAGTTGTTATAAGCTTCAATTTAATTGTTTTGTTAATCTTATTAACAAGTTGGAAAAGATTGGGGAACCACTGCCTTCAAATAAACAAGGAAGTAAAAAAGGGTACTTGAAAGCTGCAATCACAAAAGCACGATCCATTAATAACCTCAAACCTTAAACGTCAACTGTGAAGTGTCATGGTGACATAAAGACTGATGGACTGGGAGAACAGGCTCCAGTTCTCCATCGCTGCTGCCCAATATTAAACTTAGTCTTCAACATAAAATTTCAGAACTTCTTTGATGTTCTTTATCTACGTACTGGTTTAATATTAAGTCAATACACAACTTATCGTCCGGTACATTTACCTGTGTAGAATTCAACTGTCACTCGTGTTGTGGTTTTATGTAACCTCAGCCGCTCTAGATCAAATAAACGCTAGCGCATATTTAAATGAGCACTGGAAGACAATTCTTAAAATACAAATAAAGAACACTACGAACAACAGTGGTACAGGGTAGGCGAATTGGATCGGGAGATATGAATACAAATGAGATGCATCTCTAAGCTGAATCGCAAGCTAGGTGTAAGTTTCAAAGTCGCCGGCTAGATGGATTTCGCGATGTAGATGAACATAATTTATTTCTCGCGAACGCGTTGCATCTCCTATGCTTGAGATGTAACTAAACGCGTCAGTTGCATAAACAAACAACACCTATCAAGGGAAGGATTTTAAACGTCCCAATTTCCATCTTCTACATTTCTTCCTGATTATTTACTTCAAGAGCTTAGCGATGAAGGAAGAGTGTGCAAATTTGAGGCGCATTTCATTCACTATTCCATTCATACGTGACTTGGTTGAAATTAGCCAATCATGTGCATAACAATTTAAAATTTCAAGCAATGACAGCCTTTATTCGGGAAAAATTAATCACACTTCATTATCACCTCTGCTTTTCTTATGTTATGATCAGTTAGAGAATCGAACTGCACTGTGCTACAGATGCACAACAGCTGACGTAATTTGACAGAACAGAGCCGCTATTCAAATGTCACATATGGCTGACTCTCCCTTATCTAATGTTGAAATGAAGGAAATAATTCGAAGAGGAAAGGCTCAGAACACTAAATACAAAGGAAATATGTTTGGAATCAGTTTGACAAATTTTGTGTTGAACGAAATTGTAAATTAACAGCAGACACTGCAGCTTCTGTCATTGCCAACATCTTAAACATTGGAGCATCAATATGACAATCTTGTAGGCCGTGCCAATGGACGCTGACGTATGCATGGGTGCTACATGCTTCTTTTAAGGGGTTAGCAATTACAATAGGTACGGCATTTAGATAACATTTCAGTCTATATCATCCTTTAATTCGTGAAATAGTCTTAATAAATGCAACTCGTGATAGTCAAATTCTCTAGATAAATTGACAATCACTCGCGGCATTACTTACCATAAATATGATTTCACCAAGTTACTGTATTATACATCTCAGCTTCACGGAGTGTGCAGGAGGAAAACCATGCAATTGGTCACATACGTGACAAGTATCGCGACCTATAAACACCGAGTTAACGGAGGAACCAAATTTAGAAAAAGGGAATAAATATGGAAAGGCTATTCCTGAAGAAGGTGTCTTCCAAACAAACTTAAATATTCTTTAATGTTAGTTTTTAAATTGCACTGCATGACAAAATTATATTTCTGAGTTAGTAAAATCTCGCAAAAATGGGGAGGATGCTGTTTCAATTATTTCTGCATATAACAGAACAGCAACAGAACAATGTAAACTTCGCTTCAAAAATAATGAACCGACTCTAGGACATAGAAGCGTGGTTCACAATATGCGACAGGTTGATGTTGCAAGGTGCATCGATCGAAGGCCCTCTGCTAGTAGAACTCCTGGGAGTGAGTGGGCTAGCGCGCCCTTGTCTTCGGATTTGCTGATAATGGTTTCGAAAGGGCCCAAATGACCTCGCTGTCCACGGGCCCTTAAACTTCATTCACTCGCTCACTGATTTCGAAACTCAGTATCATACTGTACATTAATTAAATTTATTATTTATTAAGCTATAATATTGTGAAAATATTATTGCTCATCAGTTCTGGACCATTCAAGACAACACTAAGCCTCAGTAGATACAAACAAACACAAACAAACAAACACACACACACACACGCACGCACGCACGCACGCACACACAACATTCTTATTCTTGAAAATGTGACATAAAACTCATCCAGAAGACGGTGGTAGGGCCAATGCTCTAGCATTCAAGAGTTTCCTACCCAGTTTACGAGACAGAGAGATAGATTGAGAGTGAGAGAGTGAGTGAGAGTGAGAGAGTGAGTGAGAGTGAGTGAAAGTGAGAGTGAGTGAAAGTAAGAGAGTGAGTGAAAGTAAGAGAGTGAGTGAAAGTAAGAGAGTGAGTGAGAGTAAGAGATAGTGAGTGAGAGTGAGAGAGAGAGTGAATGAGAGTGAGTGAGAAAGGGAGGGAGAAAGCATGTAGCTATTGCGGCGGAATTCGAACCTGAATCCACATACAGACGTCACATGTATGAGCTTTTAGAGGCTTTGATTGTCATTGGAAACAACCCTACAAAAACTTGTAGATCACAATTTAAAATCTAAACAAAGTGTAAAATATCGTCAGCCCCACTCTGCCCCATTTCATCAGGCCTCGAAGGAAAATAATTTGTGCACTGACAATGTAATGCACCAGGAAAGCTTAGTTGGGTGCCATTTCATTGCACACAAGTTTTGCGAGGGACTCCACCAAGTGCCAGAATCGAGCGAAATGGCTCCACCATAACGCTCCATTTGGGAAGTCCCCGGTTCCATTCCCGGCGACCGCCGTCTCACCTTGGGTTTTTCGTGGTTTTCCCTGAATGCTGGAGTGGTTTCTCATCTACCACGATTTCCTTTCCGTCATTTCCCTTTCATCCATTTCCTCATCTCTTAGATACGCTTCTAGGTTCCGTGACATACGCAGGTGCGGATGCTTGCTCAAACGAAAGAGTATTTCTCGTGGACACTGGAGGTCTGCTTAGGTAAACGAGTCGTTCATCGCCCATTCTAAGCAGCTCTAGTACTTCACGTCTCTGTGACCTAGTCTCCTGTGGTTCCTTCACTTGATCCCTTCCTTTTGGGATGGTAGTCTCCCTCCGTGTTCTACGCTATAGATACACTATACTAGGTGTCAGTTACGTGATACGTGCTGAGAACAATTTACATTACCTATTGTGGATAGGTATGCTAGTCTCTCAGGGATTTAAGTACTCACTGCATGAATGAATGAACGAATGATAAAATGCATACACATCCTAAGGCCCAAAACTCTGAATTGCTTACGCACCCATTAAGCCACAGACCACATGTAATTTTCCCTTACTAGGTGTAGACGGTGCATGTTCTCCCTGCGTCGGCACTTGTTACCTCTCTCAAGGTTAAGACGGGCATTTAGCTAGGTAACAATATTCGCGTTAAGGGAATGTTACCTTCATCAATCACAGTAGGTAGAAGCCTTACATCTCGCACTGCTCTCAACGTTTTAGGATAGACATAACTTATTGCTACTATCTGTTTTCCATTAAACAGAAGGATGGTAGATATAACCATGTATGTACCCAGTTCCTAATATCGACCCAATTCTGAAGACCGACATCCAAGTTTGTAAGCGGTTACACACGTGTAAAGTGTGCTGCCTTCATTCTAGTCCGTTCAGTTTGAGGTAATGGATTAGTGAGGCTGATAAAGCACTGAAAAAGTTAGTGTGGTATAAAACCCAGCTGAGTTAATGATGTTTCAAAGCACCGCACATAAACCACGAGCGTTATACTTGGCTGTTTAGCGCTAACCGTTGACTTTTTTCGTGTTTTTATTGTGGTAGACTGCAAGATGTTTCTGCACTTACTTTTTAACGACAGCAAACATCGTACCATCTCAAACGTTATTACAAGAAACTTCCGATACGTTCCTCACATATGAAAATGTACAAAAAGGAACCTTGATCATTTAAAATGGGCAATACATTATCTCTCTCTCAAAAACAAAAGGTCTACGTTACGAAGGCAAAGAAAATGACTAAATCCACTCCACTGCGCGTACATTTTAAGAACTCTGACTCTACAAGAGAATCCAGTGACGAAGAATAAGGTTAGATACGCATTATGTAGTTGCGATTGGTACTGCGCGGTACCGACTTCGCTCCTAACACATGCTATAATCATTCAGAGACTGGCGGAATTCACGACCCGCTGGTGTTACTCCTTCTTAGCTTTCACATTTTTAACTTCCTTTTGCTCAACATTTTTAATGTCGTTTCCAAAACAGCAATTCATTCAAAATTCAAAAGGAGTGTGATCTCAAACACATGCATTGCCTGCTATTTTATGACAATAATAATACAACCAACAGAGCACTGATTACAGCCATTGTACCTGCATAGGGAGTCCTGAACTCAGGACTGTATTCCATTAACTAAATGGTTTTAATTTAACCCGAGGTCTTGTCCCTAATAAGCAGCGGACTATGACATGTACAGCACGTAACGATGCGCAATTACTTAAGAAAATAAGCATAAAATGAGACAAAATAGGAGATAAAAGTGTGTACCGAAGTTAGCAGAAAATGGGCTATAATGAATTGAGGTTTATACCATGTTTGCTACTAATTGTTACAATAAAGATGTAGCGGATTGTGTCAGCTGCCTGTGACATGACAAATTATGATGATCTCTTCTCTGCGATGCGGTTTGTCAAGTTCCTGGAAATCCTTGCAGTATTCTGTCTACCTTATAATAAACTATTGCCCTGTCTCTTAAATGTGGTTATGAGAGATAACGCTGATTTAATAAACTTTCCTGTGTTTGTATTTACGTTTCATTAACATAAAAGGGTGGTTTTGGGGACTCTGGCCTATTTCTGAGCTAAATCCTTTCTCATAATTTTACCATCTCTCTTGCTTTCCCGTCCTTTTAAGAAATTTCAGCAAATTTCCTGGCAAGTTCAGAAGCTTTCAGCATTTTACGGAACCTATGCACGCCCCACACACACATACCCTCCTCGTATACAGAATTTACACTCCTCCCCCCGAGGAATTGCAGGCGAGTGCATGGGGTCAGAGGCCTGTCGAAGAGCAGACGGACATTGGATCAGAGTACCGGGAACGGGGGATCAGGCCATAGTCTGGCACGAGCATGAGGAAGATGACATGTAATGGTGAAATGGATGGAAGAAAAGGTGACAATGGAGCAATAGGTGGAATGAATGGTGGGAGAAACCGGAGAACCCGAACAAAAACCCACCCAGACGCCACTTCATTCATCCCAAATCCCAAGTGCGGCCCCCTGGGAGGTCGGCCACGGTGCCGCAAGAATGATTTTAACAAACTTCTATTTCTATCCTCATAAACTGACACTATTAAAGCCCCATTCACAATGAAAAGTAAGCGCAACCCTTTGCACCCACGTTATTTACTGGAAGCATTCACAGAGACACAAGAGTTAGTAGCCATTCTAAATTTTATGAAAGAGCGTAAACCTTATGCTTGCATTACATACAAAGATAAAAAATTATATCTTTATTCCCCCATGCATTGCCAGCTTCTGAACACACGATAGCGATGTGAGATTTTAAGCCATCTACCTAGCGTACGATCATGATGCGCTTCCATTTCGCCGTGCGACGACAGACTGCTCAACATTCATGTCCTATTGGACGGATTTTCATATTGGATACTACTGGTTGTGTTATTCAATTTGAAACTTGCGGTGAGCTCTGAAGATTTCCACAAATAATTCACGGATCTCGAAAGTCGTGCCAATTTCTTGCGCTATGCCCAATGATGTTACCACAACCTTGCACTTATTTACGATAGGTCAGCATTTCGTCTTTTTTGTGAAATAGGCCTACACTAATTTTCATTAGCGTATACATTTAGCATTTGTTTTAATGCTTCAATTTGCATAATATGTGTTAAAGGCCTTCAGTCCCTACCTCCCAGAACCAGAACCGTAATCAGGTCGTACAAGTTCTCCTGTACGGTGTGTCTTGTTTGCACAGCACCTAGCCGCTAATGCGACTTTATCTGTGCGATATGGGAGGTTGTCCTTGTGGCCTACCTCCCTTTACACAGCACCGATTGTATATTTGGCTCGCCGCAATATGTGACAAGCGAATGCTCGCTGAGCAAAACGTATCGACACCAACTAATCAAGGCTGCAGTTTCCCTCTTGATACTAAAATATATCGCCGCATTCGATTACGTCGGTTCCTCTAAAGCTACAGTGTTTTCATGTCCAAGCGTTTCCGTAAGTACATATTGCCTTGCTGTTATATTGCAAAGGTGTACTTCTATTCCACATGCAGATATGTAAAAGTAACAATAGCATCAAATTGGCGGGCATATGTCGTGCCGCTCGCTCTGTGCGCATGTTATTATATCCTGCCTCTTCACACTGTTTCAGACATGGATGGACGGGTTCATTCATAGTTCCAGTAGTTTTTTCAAATTTGAACACGACAAATAATACTACTGTGACCCTTACCATCCAAGGAAGGAAGTTCAGGAAGTGGTACATCATACACAAACAAAAAAGAGAATTTGGTGAATTTCATACTTTGTTTAAAGAATTAGAGCAATACTCGGAACGCTTTCAAATGTAAATTAGGACGAGTAAAGACAATTTTGAATTTATTTATAATCTGATAAAAGCGAAAATGCAAGAATAGAATACTTGTTTTGAAATGCAATTAAGGGAAAATATCAGCTCTTACGATTTGCATTCTCTAAGCTGATTGATTACAATGGGAGGAAAAGCGATTTTTGCTTCACAATTATTACATGACCTTGATCACTATTATAGTAGTGACATTTTATTTTCTCCAGCAAAACAGGCACACTTTTATTCATTATCCCTAACAGAACAGGCAGAGACTACGTACATTAAATTCATATATCAAAGCATTAAATACACTTTACCTTCGCTACCAGGTACACACATGAATTGAAGAAACCATAGGAGGTTATAGGCCTCCCATGACGCGCGAGGTCACTAACAGTTCCTGACCCGTAGACCCGTCCCACTACTGGAGTTGCCCAGAGTGTGTCGAACTACGCACCCTTCTAGTGTCCACGGGGAATACCTACTCTTTCCTTAGAGCAACCATCTACGCCACCTCACGCAACGAAATCCACACGCACAAATTGAAATCGAGCTTTATTTATACGTGGGTGCTCTTTAACTGCTACGGTTCTCAGTGTCCCTCCCATTCTACACCGGGCGAACACCTCTTAATGTTGTTCAGACATCTCTTTATCAGGCTCGAGGTTCCTTTACCTGCCGTAAATCTACGACATGGGATCACTGGCTTTACTTTCCTTCCAAAGGAAGCCATGCTAAGAAAGTTTAGGCCGAAAAAACCCATCACCCTCCGCAGGGTTTGGATCCGCGACCTCGGCAACCAGAGGCTAGCATGTCCAAGGAGGACGGCTCAAGACGTACACCTGAAACGTAAGAAGGAATCGAAATGAAAGCAAAATGAGAGAAATGAAATCTTGGTAGATAGGAAACCACCCAGTATTTGTCTACCGACCAGGGAAGACCACGATAAACCACTAGGCCAGGGTGGGCGGTCGACGGAAATGGAATTCAGGACCTCGCACGTTACCACGGAGCCCTCGGTATGGTTGGGGGTTGCGGCAGACTGATAGGAGATGTCAATGTTAAATAATTGAAAGCGGTGGTAATGCATAAACTGGCTCCGCCTTGGGATGACACACTTCAAAACTAAGTACTACTCGCATACTTTATCCTGAACTCTAAGATAGCCTTCATGTCGAAGACGGCAACAGAACTCGTCTTTTACGCAGTTGTACTTCAAATCATACTGAAAAGCCGTGTGTTGTAGTTTCTGCATTGTTTTTTCCTAGTTGCCGGCTCAAGTAAACGTCATTGTAGGATTATATTGATGTGATGGTTCTGGACCTTCAGCCATATGGTGCTTAAGTTATTGTTTGAATTGGTTAAGCACACAATGTTAACGCCAGAGAACAGCAACAAACGTAACGCGATACAATGAAATGCCTAACTGGTAGTATTGGAGTATGAACGATACTCAGTTGTTACTTTAGCAAAACACAGGCCTTATTGACTCGGACCGTTCCTAGCACTGGATTCCAGGGCTCAAGATAAAGTGTACGAGGCGTACTTCCCTGCAGCAGGATGTAGCGGAAGAGGTGACAGGTCATGATGGTCAAGCACCTACCTACGTCGATGGCGTTAAAGTTCAGTGGCACTTCATTGAAGTTAAATGCAGTCCTTTTGCACCAAATGCTTCCACTTAAGCTTATGCATGGCATCTGAAAGTGCTGCGGGTGTCGTTTATTTATGTTTCTCTCCTCTCTCTTCCCCTACGTCCTTCCTAACCACACCCACAAGTCAGTGAACTCCTCCCACTTTATTCCCCACTATCGCGATCCGCTCCGCGGTGGTCCTTGTTACATGCTATAATTAAGCAATAACATGGTTTTACTGTCATTCTTTCGCTAGAAGATAAATCATTATACACGCCATATGTTCACGGCCTTCATCATGACGTGAACTGTGAATAAGGTTCATTCAAGTCAGCCCTTCTTTTAACACTCCCACATTGTCCCCAATGTCGCTGTTATGCAAGGTTGCGATGTTTGAACTCTACTCGAAAAGCTCTTTTGTTTACGGGAGGCGAAATCGATTATTTTTAGCATCAGCAGTATCGTTTTGTTGCAAATGCCGGTTGTATTAATTCTACCTATCATAGAAACGAAAATCGCTGTTCAAAGCGAGTCCCAATCGAAGAAGGTAATACTTGCTAAAGAAAGCAATTGACACGTATTTATTGTGCAATTGTACAGTGATCTACGTTATACTCGGGACACATAGCAGCGGTGTAGGTTTGGTGACACTGTACTGTTATCGTGCTTACATTCTATATAGCGTTCCACTCCTAGAAGACAGTATGGAGTTAAATGGGACATCTCTGTCTCTATCTAGCGCATACAAGTTGCCATTAGCCTCGTCCTTTTCTACCCTCGCGCTGTTGCCAGATTCCTAATAGCATGGTATAAATATTCATTTGTTATAAATTTCATATTTGAACACACCATCCTATGCAGAATTTTTTTCTCTATCAGGTTATATCCTTTTTAGAGTCATTATACATTTCTATAGGCCCAAATTTCTTCAGAAAACGTTTTTTTTTTCAATAGAAGTCCGATATTTGCTGTTTCTATACTCATCACGCACTAACAAACTGCTAGAATGCATCTATATTTTTTTCTTAGGTAGAGTAAACCATAGTGCTACTACCTGCCCACTTTGAATTCTGTATGTTTACCCAGTTAAGGGTTATAATTTTTAAAATTAAATGTTTTCGGAAAATTTTATATCTGTGCACTGCAAAAGTTACGCAGTGTGAAACTTTTTTGTTATTGAGTTTACATCAGGGAACCAGCGAGAACAAATGTTGAGGAAGGTTGGAGAAAGTTTTTAAAATAAACCAAAAGACAGTAACCTCTTTCTTTTACCCAATAAGGCAAACAAAAGGTATTCATCTATTCAGCGCCAGGCCTGACACAGAAGATAGTATAAGGAGCAGCACTAGCATTAGTTCGAAAGAAGCCGTGTGTGTAACTGTGAGCTGTTATTGCGTTATTTGTTTAATATTTTTGTAAATATTTGTAGTTATGGAGGGGGAAGCTAGGAAGGGACGATATGTTGGTAAATTAAGAAGTAAGGAACGCCAAATAATTATGAATGTGTTGGATTATTTTTGAAGCAAAATGCGTGTAAGGCAGTAAAAGAAACAGCTAAGGCTATCGGGTGTTCAGAAGCAGTAGTGTGTATGATTAAAAAGGAACTAATGAAAGGACCTCTAAGAACGCCATCGAAAAAGAAAGCAAAAAGGGCGGGACTACACAAAACGCTAGGTTAACGCAATATGATTGAATAGTGCAAGGTGGAGTGCGGCGAATTGTTCATTCTTTACAGTTTGCAAATATTCCACCCACGCTGAATATAATTTTGTCACGATTCAAGAGTGATGAGACCCTACCAAATTTCTCAAGGGCCACTCTGATTTGGGGTTCGAATATGAAAGAAGGGGTAACAAGTGCATATTAATAGAAAGAGACGATATCGATATCATCAGATGGCGACATAAATATTTAAAAGACGTAAAAAGGTTTAGGGACCAGGGGAAATCAGTTGTTTATACAGACGAGTCATTTGTAAATTTAAGTCATACAGTAACAAAGGCATGGAGGGATACCAAAGTTAAAAGTGTCCGTCAAGCAGCAATTGAAGGACCAAGTACAGGACTACGGCCACCTCGAGTCGCTCGCGGAGAAAGATTCTCAACTACTACATGTTGCAACACTGCGCTCCATTTAACGTGTACTGTCTTCTAAGGGTGGAATGCGCTTTAGTGGATGTATATACTCGCTATGGGTACCTTGGCCACAAGTGAACAGCTCTATACATACAAAATAGTTCCTTCTTGGACATGATCATTTACCTTAATATATTCGAATATGATCGGAAGATTTAATTATAACCGTATGAATTAAATATATTACGTAACGGAGTTACTTCGCCTGCAATATATGCAGATTCTTAACAAATAAATGGGAGGATCCTTCGGTTTAAACCTATCTCTCAGAATGACAAAAGCACGTGCATTTATCGTGACAAAATGTTTATATCGCTTTCATCGCCTATCTTGCATTGCACACGGGTTGTTTGATTCGAAGTCGTACATTAGCCAGCCATGGAAATAGAGGAAAGAAACGCAGCGCGGATGAATACATGTCAGCGTGTCAAGGTTATAAGAAACAGTGTTTAGCTTTACTTTCTCTGCTACATGCTGACAGTATTGAGAGGAAGTATTGTATTCGACACAAAACTTCATGTCGAGATTTCGCCGGAAATACATGTTTAAAGGCCTCCTAAATTAAAAGAAACCTTTTATAAAAAAATACGGTGTGTGTATGTACATGTTATGTCTGTCTGTCTCTGTGTGTGTGTGTGTGTGTGTGTGTGTGTGTGTGTGTGTGTGTGTGTGTGTGTGTGTGTGTGCGCGTGCGTGTCTATCTGTGCGTACGTACGTAAACATCTGACTAGCAATTCGGTTGCCATTATCCCCATTGTACCTACAACGTACAATTGCGATCTTCAGGTATACAACTTGTAATTTGAAATGTACTGTCAATAATAATAATAATAATAATTAGGGTTAGGATGTTTATGACATGTCATATTTTTGTCCTTACACCCATTCTCAGTGTAAACACAAATTAAGCACGAATTTCACATTTTTAATCCTAATTAGACAGTTTTTATTTTACATATTAAGTCATGTTTTTGTCATTTTTATGGTTTTGGTCATATTTTTATCATATCTTGTCATATTTTGCTTATGAATTCGATAATTTTTATGGTTTTGGTCAATTTTGATCATATCTGTCATATTTCATCATATCTCACTTATGAATTCAAAAAGAATACAATTATGCAATAAATGCACTGAATGGTCAAGTTAACATTTTTTGGAAAAAGAGTCCCTTATAATTTGGTTTCACTGTAACTGGAATTTCATGAAGGGACAATAACAGTGCAGGTACCACGCACGTACTAAGATAACAATGCCGGCTTATCCTTTCCCGTCTCTTCTTGTTGTTTTTAGAACATTTTCATTTCAGTTCACATTTGAAGTCATATCTGGAGGTATTAACATGCCGAAAGTTAAATGTTCTGAAAGTGTAAAACTAAAAGGTTTTGTTATAGAGTTTGGAGAAAAACATTTCAGCACTGATGGGAAAATTCTTTACTGCAAAGCATGTGAAGTGAAAGTGATGTCTGCAAATCGATTAAATGTTCAGCAGCATTGTGACACAGTCAAACATGTGAACAGCAGAAACAGACAATCAGTTCAAGAAACGAGAAAGAGACTTTTGTACGATGCAACGGCCTCTTAGACATCAAGGAAAGTGTCAGATTTCTTGAAGGACCTGTGTGAGATGATGCTGTCTGCCAACATCCCTCTAAATAAGGTTAAAAACAGACAGTTGATAAAATATATGGAAAAATAAACAAGTCGTACAGTTCCAAACAAATCTGCACTGAGAAAAATAACACTGCGTGTAATGACAGTATGGTGCAAAAAATCAGAAACATTGTAAGCAACAATAGAATTTGTGTTTCAATAGATGAAACTACAGACGCTTGTGGGAAATAGGTTGCTAATGTTATTGTTGGCACGCTATTTCCTGATCGCCCTGGTGATATATTTTTGCTCGATTGTGAAGCGCTTGAAGCAGCAAACCATTCTACAATTGCTGTACTTTTTGACGACTCTATGAAGCTGCTGTGGGATGGTGAAGTAAAACGGGAACAAGTTCTACTGTTTGTCAGTGATGCTGCGCCAAATGTGGTGAAAGCTGGCAAAGGCCTTAAAATGCTCTATCCAAAAATGGTGCATTTAACATGCCTTGCTCATGGTTTGCACAGAGTTGCAGAGGAAGTAAGAGTGCATTTTCATGATGTTTATAAATTGGTATCAAATGTGAAAAAAATGTCTAAAATCTCCAAAGACACTGACAAAATTTCAACAATACAGACCTTGACTTCCACTCCCCCCCCCCCCCCCCAGCCAATACTGACAAGATGGGGTACATGGCTTAGTACAACTGAATATTGCTGCGAAAATTAGGAAGCTATTGAGGAAATTATCAATGAATTTGACAATCGGGAGGCATCTTCCATTAAAATTGTCCAAGAGTTGTCCTCCAACAGCTTGAAGGGAAATTTGGCATACATCAAGTCAAGTTATGGAGCCATCACAAGAGCAATTTCTCATCTAGAGACAGTTGGTTTGGAACTGTATGAAAGATTGCAGTAAGTTAAAGGTGTAGGAAGTGAGCTAGCACATGCAAAAGGAAGTGTTGGGGTTGCTGAAAAGAACAGACTTTGTAACGTGTTGAATGGAAATGTGGGATACATAACATTGTGCAAAATGCATATTCTAAGTGGCGGTGATGCTGTTATGGGAGATGAACCAAAGCTAAATTGCAATGACTTGACCTTTTTTAAATATGCACCTGTGACGTCGAAAGGAGCTTCTCAAGGTTTAAGGCAATCTTAAGTGGCAACAGGAGAAGATTCCCATTCGAGAATCTGAAAATGCACGTGGTTATATACTGCAATGCAGACAAAAATGGAAACTGAAAACTCGTACGTAATATTTAGATACTTCATTCATTAATTTAACATTTATCCCCTAATTAATAGGTAACTTAATTTTATAATTAACGCAAATATTCATATTTTATAAGGAAGTGCATAGTCCACAAAATATTGTTTGGAGCCGGTCAAACAAGCACACAGAAGCAAATTCTTTAATTTTAGAAGTATGTATATTACAGATAAAACTGTAAATCATCTTTAATATTATTAATATGTGATTGGCTGATTGAATTCATGCAGAAAATGTAATAATTTGGTGTCATTGAACGTTTTGAATTAAGAATATTTTAAGAAAATTGGTTCTTTTCAGGTCATATTTTAGGATTTTTTGGTCATATTTAGTCATATTTAAGGGCATATTTGCAGTCATATTTTCCAGTTTTTTAGGTCATAAACATCCTAACCCTAACACTAATAATAATAATAATAATAATAATAATAATAATAATAATAATAATAATAATAATAATAATAATAATAATAATAATAATAATAATAATAATAATAATAATAATAATAATATCTTTGACAAGCCTATGTTAGCTATAAAATACATGTTATCACATAGGTTGTTTTCATCATCTTCTTCATGATCAGCTTCTGAATTTAAAGCTCTCGTTTTCAGTTTATCTTAAGAATTGGAATTATCTGATTCATACAAGTTGTTATCCACAGATAAGACATCACAAGGTATATATGTACGTATATTTTGCCGTGCGTTAGTCTGGCAAAAAAGCTCAAAAATGGCTCGACCAGTTTGAATAATTTATTTTTGTTTTGTTGGCCTCAATACTGGGTCGGTTTAGTAAAAAGAGCATTACGAAAAACCCATAGAAACAATCGAAAAATCAAAATTGGTCATTTTGTATGGGAATTGCCACTTCGGATGATTGTCCTCCAAGCGCTCCTAAACCACTTGGCCGATCACTATGAAATTCTTTCATGGAGAATACTTGTATGCTATCCATTTTACTACACAACATAACATTCACATGATTTTTAATACTCGCTTTTCTTTTACGTAACACATATAACGCTTAACCGATCACTGCGAAAGTCAGCACGAATATGTACTTTTTCGTGGAGAAAGTATTCTATCCAGTTTACTATACAACATAACATTCACATGGTTTCTTCTATTAGATTTTTGTTTTTACGTATTAAATTCACATATCCTTACCTGCTCGCCCTTTAACATACAGATATTACATTCACACAGCTTTCTCTACTCACTTTTCTTTCACGAACCACGATCACATTTATTTCTCTATTCCGCTTCAACATACAATTTTCCATATGTTTGAAACTGAAATGCAATGTATTACATGCACACGGTTATCTTTACTGACGTTTCTTTTATGAAACACAATCACATTTCTTTCTCTACCCCTTCTTCTACAAAGAATCCATACAATTCTCTATATGATTGACATAGAAATGCAACGTATTACATTAACACGGCGTTCTCTACTCAATTTTCAGTGATATTTGAGTGTGTTCAACAGTGCCTTTGCGTAGTGTTTTCCCGGTGATTTTATTTATGTATTTTGTTTATTTCGCGTTCTATATAGTATCCAACGTTAAGTCTAAGTTGTAGGGATAAAATCGTCAAACACCGAGTATTTCACCCAAGAGAGATTGGGGGAAAGAGAAGTGGAGAGGCAGAATGGGAGAGAGGGAGCAAAGAGAGGAATCCCCCCAGTTAACATGATTTAACACCGCGGGTTTAGCTAGTATTAAAATGAGAGACGAAGAGAAAGCTGTAAAGAGGGAAGATTGAAGGAGTCTGGGTTCGGATTTGGGTTGAAAAACTAGGACTAGTTGATGTTTCTAGCCTTTTAGTACATCCACGTTGTCAGATTGGATTATTGCTTGGCACTCAGCTTAACCTACATAATACGCTTACACAGCCCTGTGACGACAGATGCTAGCGTAGCTTGGTTTTAATTGAGTGATAAACTATAGGTCTATGTTACCGACGTGTAGTTTGTTTGGCTTTGTTTTAACAGCTAAACACTTCCATATTAATTACGTCGCTCGCTCACTCGCTCGCACGCCCTAACTAATGACAGAGCACTGCGCCTTAAGCCAAGTATTTGTGACGTGGAGGTAAGGTCTTGGCGAAGTTAAAATTCAACGTTTCAAAACAGAATGTGAGCAAGGTTTTAGAATACTACATCAACAAAAATCTGATGCCTTACATTCACTGAATTTCTCCACCCACTATTCATTTTTGTATATGAAGCGTTTATAAATTATACTGGCTGAAGTTTATCCTTCTGTCTACATACTTCACGGACACGGGCGATCGAGGTCGTTAATGCAGAGACATTGTGTCATATCGGACGAATGAATGAAATGAAATGGGTTTTGCTCAGTCTTCGTAACTGGCAATTGTCGTGGAGGTACCTTAAACTTAGGCCTGGAACTTCTCTTTCCCTAATTTCCTTTCCGAATTATCATTTCTTGTATATCACTCATCAGTGTCCACCGCCTGTGGTGCTCCACATAGTGAACAAAATCGTTAAATGCCATTGAAAGTTCTATCTGCTTGAAATTAAGATAAATATTTCCATTGCACATTTCGTTATAGGTACAAAGGGAACAGCGATTGCCAAATGCTTAAAAAACTGGTCGCTATATATTGGCTTGCTTTAAAATTCATACTCTCTCCATGCCAACGCAAGAAACAACAGAACAGCGACACCACTTTTAAAAATTACTCAAGCATTGAAAAATGCACTCCAATAGTAATGGATATCTCCAAACGGGTTACGCCACGAAGACTGTTAATTGAAATAAATTGTGTTTTAAAGAGAGCTGCCTTTTATGTGCTAAGTTTTTATATATCGTTTATGATTTCCCAGTTAACATTCTTTCCGAATGAAGAAACCTTCACTGGCTATTCCCAGAAAATTCAAGGTATAGCTACCTTTCATTCGTCACGCAAATATCTTAAACACTTGGTATTTTAATAAACATTTGAGAGAATAAAAAGTAGTGTTTTTCCTTGCAATCAGTAGTTTAGAGACTACACGTAAGTTGTTATAGGAATGGGACAGCCAGAAAAACAAGCTTATGACCAATGAAATAATAATTCACACACGGATGATATCCTACTTGGAAAGAAGACTGGTTTGGAGAAAGTAATTTCGTCAATCAGGCAAGGCATGGACAGGAGCTGCTGAAGATAAGTCGTTTCCATATGTGACAAAACAAATATACACGATAACACTGTTCTACAAGTCATTTTTGTCATATGGAAATATGTCTATCCAAAGAATTTTCACGTGAGAAGTTCAAATCTGAAATCGGAAATTCGCTATCAGGTACAGTTTTTTAGTTATACGAGGAACAGCTGTCTACTTTAACCGCGACATATTCACTTTCAATGTTCAGATATTTCCATTCTTATTATCAATAGGATTAACTCAATTGAAAGTCATTGTTACACCACTGTTTAAAATTGAGTCTTAGGCTAGCATTATTCAACTGGTGGAAGCCTTTCGCATGTGAGTAAATGTTAATATTCCAACTATATTGCATATCGAACTACAGTGTATAAACAATGTAAAACTGTACACATTTCTCTTTTAAAGAACTCTCTTCAACCATAGAAGCCCACTAGACAGTTTCCAACACAGAGTGTCAGAAATTCTGAATTTATCCTCATTTTCTTGGTAGATGACGTGAGTAGCTTATGTGTATTACTTTACAGTTAGTATTTTTTTCTGTTTCCACAATCCAACTGATAAAATAGTTTTAAATATATATAAATTTCTCTTATACAAAATGTCTCACCGCAGAACCTGTAGAAACATGCCTGACAGCTTCTGCTATATCTGCGGAGAGTTGAACGCTTGCTTGGCATAGGAAGATGATTTTGGCCATGGCAAAGGAAACCTACAGACATTATTTAAGAATAGAATTTGTTGCGTGACGTATTATGTTAAATTAATAAACTGGTGAAAAGATAGAAGTAACTGCACATTTTCTGCAGTACCAATGGTATGGAGGGAACAAAGGACCACATTACAGACTGTTACCTTTGTTTGACAGATGTTCACGGTTTTACAAATTGGAAATCTAAGAGACGCAGTGTACCTCAATGTGCCTTCTGCAGTCAGACCAATTCCACACTCAGAACTTCAAAAAGACATGTTCTGTTTCAAGAATGTAATCAAAAACTTTCTGAGAAGAAAAAGAACTAACATCTACAGAGAATTTGTTCAGGAAATGATAAATGCATAGGTATAGGGATTTAGGATGCAACATGTCTTTAAAAGTGCTTTTTCTAGATTCACATCTAGATTATTTTCCTGAGAGCTGTAGTGATGTTTCCAAAGAAAATGTGAAAGGTACCATCAAGACAATGCTCTTGGAAAAGCGTAATGAAGGGAAATGGGTGCCTGCAATGCTGCCCGACTACTGCTGGGAACAGTGTTCACCAGTTCAAAATTGTTCACAAGAGAGAAAAAAAAGCTTTAATATTCAAATATGATTTTGTATATATCTATGAGATTGCATATAGTAGATAATGTATAGGTCCATATATACGTGTTTGTTTTATAGTGTACGAGTGGTTACTAAATAATTATATAAAAGGCTAAAATAGTGATTCTTGTTTTATGTATTTGAATACACAGCGTAGAAATGAAAATTAAAAGAATAAATAAATTGCCCATAACTTGGAAACTCTCCTAACACAGAAAAACTAATTACAGATTTGAATTTAGGAGGCGCGTTTTCATAAGAATCACGAATGAAACCCCCAGAAAAATGAATTTCATCTTTTTTGTAGAACAGGGACAATGGACAAAAAAGAGGGAGAAAATTATTAAGAAACATCAGAATAACAATTTGAAGTCAATGTGTCCAGACCTACAACAACATTCAGCCCAAGTACATCGACAGGTGTGACAAATAATACACATTCACCAGAACATTTAGGCGATGGGTCTCGAGAGATAAATGTGAAAACATATGGCCAAGCAATTCCTTCTCCATTCAAGAAAGCATTACATTTTCCTCAGAATTCAGTACACCTAAGGGAAGATCTAAGGAGAAAATACCATCAACTGTTACAGCAAACCACTGGAAATAATATCACAACCGAGAGGGAAAAAGAAAGCATAGAAAAAGAAAAAAGAGACGAGAAGAGAATAAAAATAAGAGGGGTGGGGGGGGGGGGAGCAGCATAAAGAATATAAATCCTCAAAACAGGATTGTGGAATTTTCCGAGGACTCCTCCGACTCTTCTGTTAATGTAGGCGCTGGAATCTGAAGAAGGTTATGAGCTCGTGACTGGCGCAAAGGATCAACTTGTTGTTGTTGTAGTGTTTAACGCCCGCTTTTACTACTACGGCACCGCAGGCGGTGACACTGATGATACATGGAATGAAGATGGAGCACCGGTGGAATGAGATGGCGGGGGAAACCGGAGCACCCGGAGAAAACCCGCCCTGACGCCGCTTCGTCCACCACAAATACCACATGCGGGTCCCTGGGATCGAACCCGGGCCGCCTAGGTGGTAGGCGAGAAGGATCAACTTCATCTTTTAGTTTCCATTACAACACAGCAAATTTACAACCAAATGGTTATGTAATCGTTCAATATGAAAAGAATTCTTCCCCTGGTATAGCACTTTCTACTAAACCATTGGAAGCTTATGTCAAAGTTATGTCAATGTGCCCCGGTGGCTGGAAGTGGCCACAAGTAGAGGATAAATTATGGTATAACTTTTGAAGACATTCTGGAATAAATTAAATCATCTATTTATGAGCCAAATAAGCACGTGTATTCTGTGAAAGAGACGTTGAAGTATCATAAAATATAAAGTGATGTTTTGATGTTCTTCATAACCACGAGCACTACAAAACATGATTTATCTTTTACAAGACTGTCTCTACAAAAAGCATCTGCATTCATAACAACACTCCATTCTGTTTTATATTTAAAATAGTATTTCAAGTTACACTGCCCTGCTCAGTACATCTTGTTACACAATTTGCTACCCCGTCAATACAGTGTCGGTTTTTAGAACATTCTTATCTGTTCTGTTTGGTCAGCTAAACTGTAATCTCAAAAATATGTTTAAAATGTTAAAAGTTCATGTAGTTGAATTTGACTCAAGTACCTTATACCCCAAAGTATTATCTCCTCTAATTTTTTCTTTTTTTTTCTTTTTTAAATTGAACATCCTTTAGCCTACTTGAATATATCGGCAGATGAATGAATAAAATAAGTGAAATGGGGCTCAAAAGAGCCCGGGGTCCATGCAGCATAAAGCTACCAGACATTCCTCTTCTCAGGATAAAGGGTAAGCCCCAGGAAAAACCCTTATCCGGATAACTCGCCCTAACCGAGATTCGAACTCGAGACCTCTTTAATGTAAGACAGACACATCCCACATCACAGAAGCAGACTTCCAATTTTCTTGTCATTCCCAACACTCCGCTTATTTGTTTCTAACTTAGAGTGCACATTTGGCTCCTCAAACTGTTGGCCTTTGGTGCACTTCCTTATATAATAAATAACAGTTTCAAAATTAACTCTGATTAACATTTATTGTTTATATTAATACTGGTTCTCATATTGTGTTAAAGGAGAATAACATATCACTATTGCATCAAGTAAACACAGCTGATTGTCCCGCATTTTCTCTGCGATATATAGGTATGGCATGTTTACGTTATAATAATTACATATCGATGATCGCTGCAAGTTGTATACACATGTATTACACACATATCGCTTACGCATTAAAATCTAGGAATAATGAAAAACTTGTTTTGATATTAAAAAATCAACACAAGCAAACTTTCTGGGTTGGAGTTACACGCTTGAGGAAAGTGAAAGGACAGTAATGCCGCCTACCACTGTGAACTAAGAAACTAAAATCTTATTTCGCTATATCCAACGCACCATTTCACACGAATTTTCATTTTGGAAGAAATTTCTTTTTCTTTCTCTGCTTTCTTGTACACATCATAAGCATCTTACACGGCAAACACACTAAAGTCGACTTCATTACCGAGGAAGCTCAACCTAACAAATCGATGGTGAGTTACCGTTCAGTGTAAGAGGTTCTTCTGCTATGCATTAGTGTCAGTCGGAAGGGCCTCCAGTAAGTGCTCAGTGGAGCACAACACCGCACGTAGGCCAGGGTAAGCCCTTTGTGCTTCCAACTTGACCACTGGGAGGAATGGGAGACCAGAATGGCGACCACTTCCGAGCAACGCCGGGGTACTTAACCATTCCCACATGGCGTTGGCTACTACTGCCTTAGCCAACCACAAATTGGGGGCCTGGGGAATAGACGAGCATACGAAGGAAGGGGACCCCAGGAGAGGGAGAAATACTTTCATAGCGCATATTCCATCATCCTGCCGCAACACACCAACCAACGGCGCCTGGTGCTACAACCTTGAAACGGAAGAGGTGAAAAATTGAAAGGAAATTCGTGGTAAGAGGAAGCACTGCAGCATGCACCTACCGACCTGGAGAAACCAAACCCATGGAGTGGCCAGCCCGACAGGAATCGAACCCGGAATCTTCCGAAAGCGAGTTTTACACGTTAATGCCAAGCCCTCTCACTTGATTATTATCGAAATTTCGTGACTATGCTACAAAACACTTGTGCTTTAACATCAAAAGCAGACTTCTTTTCTCCACAAATTGTGAGACTTAGACTTTAACATGGAACATATAGGGTTATCGATAAGTCGCTCCGCAGCTTTCGTGTAACCAAGATTCCCCTAGAGATGGGAATTCCGGTGGCATCACTGGCTGTCGCGAGCCTATGGTTATAACGTTACGCGAAATAAAAAATATGATAGATTCACGTATGCAATTCATGAAAAGTAATGTAGATGAACCGGATACTAATATCATCTTGAGCGGAGGTACTTGTTGATAACCCTTTATTTGCTAACGATTCGGGAGAGAATCTTCATACAGGTTGCGGAGTTTGGACTATAGAAAGTGAGAGGGCAAGTCTGCCACACGATCACAACAGAGGAGGCCAGGTACAGTCGATGCAACAACGTTGTAGATAACGTTGCTGCATAACTTACATTCAATGCTGTCACCATTTGCAGTAAAATATTTACTCCCAATTATTGTACAAGTTCAGCAATACGTGAATATTGCAGTTTTCGTGCTGGAGGCACCATTTGATTCTCCATGGCCTTCATCAGGAACTAATATCAGGGTTAAAATCAGCTCGAATTTTATAAATCTGACGCGGCTGATCACCCGAGAAGCAATTGTTTACTAGTAACACGAAAGTTTTAAGTCTTATACTATGCACTGAAGACAGTGAACCCAGTTGTTTGGTTGTCACTGTACGCGTGCAATTATGTCACGCTCTGTCCATGTGGTAGCTAACTTGCGATCGCCTCATTTGCGATATCTGTGTAAAGGTTCGAACCTTACTAATGATATTACCTATGTGCTTGTGATAGCTCTACCGTCAGCTAAAGGCATATGGCTGGATCCAAGATGTCTACCCAAGATGTTAGGCCAATGAACTGAACTGGGGCAGACGGTTCAATTGTGCGAAACCAATTGAGCGCACCCGAGCCCCATTTGTCAAGAGCATAACGTTTTTTGCTTTGCTGGGAGATAAAGAGTGGCTTGGTCTGGCGAACTTTGCCAACTAGCCTTGACAGGCAAGTTAATTTTGGTAGGCAGTTCAAAGAGAGTGCCATGCGATGAAATGTATTTTAGTTTGTTTTGGAACGTGATTGTCGACTCAGCTAGTTATTTTGGTAGTGTTAATGCGCCATAACTCCCCGAGGATACACCTAACTAACAGGTGTCTGTTTAGTGCAGCTTTTAGAAGCTTCACTGTTCTCAAGAAGATAGCGGTGGCCTAGAGCACCGCTATTATTCTGCCGCATTTCCTCAGTTCATTGAACCGAATGGTTGGCAGAATAAAGCTTATAAAAACTATCGAGGAGATTCTAAATCTAGAACCCTCCAATTAATTCCAAGTAGATAATTCCCTCTCCTTAAATGGAATATTTGTACGATTCAAAGCTAAACACAAAGCTGATATATAGTTCCTGTACATTCCATCAAAATATGCACCCCATCTTCGTTATCCCCACAAATTGGGCATATACCTTTCATTTGATTTACCCTTTGCCCCCTTAGTTTCCACACCCCTAGAGGAAACCATACAATAGCTTCCCTCTCCTTTTTATTGCACATATCTAAATATTTTTCTCTGCTGGTTCTGCCTTGATCATTTATATCCACATTTTGCATGGACTGCAATACTTCCTGTGTCTATCCTAGTTAAACGCTCGCTAAATAACAAAACACTGTTTTGGTATTATCTAAGCTCTTTCGTCTGTTGCCAGATCAATCCATATTCTCACTTGCAGCTTTATAAGCCCATTTTGATTTTTGTGCAGCCGGAGCAAATACGACAACTTGGGTTTAACTTTAGACAGGCAAACCGTATCAGGAAAACAAGTTCACATACCTTATAACAAAATGAAACCCTACATATAGCAACGAATTTATTCAGATTTGTTGATAAAAAGCAATACGTTTGAGCGCTAAAAGCCAGAAGTTACATTGCCTCGACCATTATGATGCGCATTTAAATGCCTAGGCACAGCATTTTCTCTTGGGATCTCTCCAACAATAATAACTCTTATGACAAATGTTTTCCAAGATTTTCAAACAAATATCCTGTAACTGAATTCCACACTATAAACTTTCTCAAGTGCCATTCATAGATGTTGCTTCCTCAGTGGTATTCTCTGGATGTTTATGTTCCTTAATTAGGTTGGACCATGGGAAGAAGGGTTAGGCAACTATCTTTGCGTGGGTGTAAAGCTTTTCCATTGTGTTTGGGATTTATCTTCCCGGCCAGACTTTCCCTTTTGGATCCACGGCGTGCCTTTGAGCTCATAAATCGACAATCTTGACCGCTGAACTGTGCTGGATTCCCAAGCTGGGTTCAATTGCCTCTGTGGAACATTTCAACATTCTGACCCATAAACTCCTGACACTTGTGCTAAGCAGGCTCGTCGCATGGAACAGTGATAAATATGCCTGACTATAAACGTGGAATTTCGACTCCCGAGCGATATTCTTTTGTTTGTGTTTATTCATGCATACTTTCTTGGGTGATTATTCTATTATAAATACGCAAGATCGAAAGAGCATACCTTCGTTATACAGTAATAAGCAGGAGACTGAAGATTCCTCCAACAAAGTCTAAATGGACAAATATCTGATGTTACATTCACATGATTTTCTCTACCACTATAAATTATTTTTCAGCTACGTATAAGTAGAGAGAGTATTGTTACTCCATCACCCAAAAATTAATTTGGAGACTTCGCCGGAAATAGATGCTTCGAGACCGCTCTAACTCAAAAAAAGCTTTGTTAGAAAAAGGTACGCACGTCAGTTATTTCCACGTGTATTCAAGTGACGTGTGTAAAGGCTTGTTTCCTGTTTATTTGATATTAAACATGATAAATATTCCGTCGAAATCATTTCAGCTAGCAACGTGTATGATAATACTCCCCTTGTAGCTCGGAAACTTTCAAGCATTAGTAATATTTATGCCTGTTTGAGTAATCTCGTGAGAGACACAGAAAGAACGTCCTCTCAATATTCAAGGTTACTACTTAAAATAAGTTAATATTAAAACGAACAGCAGAAAACATTTCGGGAGTAGTTAATGCCACAAAATTCTATTGGTACCATTTTTCCTAGGTACATAAAATTTAAAAAAATATATATATCTTGAAAAACGCAAGTACTCGAACCTTTTCTTTTCGCACATTAACAATTTAGAATATTGTCTTGTTTATATGGCTGCAAGAATTTTTGAAGCGCGAACAAGTACTTCCGAAGTCGTCGTTGTTATCTGTCTGGTCGTGTCCTCAGATACCCAAGTGGTAAAACGCACTTATGTGGTAATTAGAAGAGTACCCGTTGTGCTCGTCCTTTTTAACAAGTAAAATAACTGTGTGGAAGCAACACTCGGGTGTTTTATATCAAAGCTTATTTACTTTTATCAGCAATGAGTTCAAGCGGAAAAGGAGTCAATTTCATTCTGGGGAAAAAAATAAATATTTAAAATTTAACACTTTTATTAAACAAGGAATTGCTTGGAAAGCAACAAATACTACGATGGTAATAATTTGTCATAAATCGTATGTTTTAACGAACTCTACATTGGCCAATTCCCGTGGATTTCCAGTTATTTAAAGTGAGAAGGGCTTTACTATCAATTCACATAACATTCTAGATGTATGTACTTCAACAAAAATCACCAGAACAGTTTTTTAGAAGATACAGAAACAATTGTGGAAAGGAGGGAGACAAAATGTGAAAATTTAATATTTTTTTTTAATATGGGTTGTAATACTTCCTCTGCAAGTGGTGGACAGAGCAGTTCATAAAATCCGTGTACAATCGCAATGAAATGAAACTGAACAGAGAAAATTTAAAAAAAAAAAGTGCATTTAAATATTCATTCCAAATCCTGTGTCTGAACGGTTTAACTGCTTATCATTGAAATAAGAGGAGAGGATATAAAACGGGGTAATTACAGTTCTCCTTTTCTGCATTTTAATGAGAAGAGAAAATTAGGTGATAGGAGCGGTTCTGCATGCTTTTATCTCTATAATAAAATTGCTAAACTTGAATGTGTGTGTAGAAGGTGATTACATTCACTATGCGCACAGCAAAACCAAGCAAGCAGTTTCTTCACTGAGATCTAGTTTGCACTAACAGTGAAGCGATCGCTTGGCTGCACATACATACATCTTCCTGGCAACTCCCCTCTCATTAACCAGATGTGGGAGAGAGAACTTTACGAGTTTAGCGAGCAGTTTTCGTTTTCATTGCAAGTCCTTTTCACACGGAACACTCGCTTTTCTAATAAAAGCTTGTGGTAATTGAGTTTTGCCTCTTGTTTAATGGTGCGATGAGCGTGAATGATAAAATCGATGCTGCTCATTTATTACGGCGTATCCCGTGCATATTACATTGGTAGGACTCTGGAAGTATATTAATTTATTTGCGCTAATAGAATTTTTTTTTTAAGTTTAACATCTCTTAACAAGGTGGGTCCTATCCAACAGTGAATGAAACTACTAAAAAATCTGATGTGTTGCACTCACATGACTTTCTCTACTCTTGTACTAACTATTCGTACAAACTCTTATTCCTATATCTTCTTCGTGTTAGTTGAGATAAGCATTTGTACAAATTATCTTATTGTTAATTTCCTTGCAGGTGCAAGGGGAATATGGGAATACAGTAGGCTTTGAGCGAGTCAAATCTTTCAAAGCTTTGAGATCCCGTTCTCTTTGCACGCTTAACGTATAAAAATGAACAACGATGTATCATTTCACCAAAATTTTAAGTTTTCCGAAACTGAAACACATAACAAGGAATATCTCCGAAATGGTTCACTCTACAAAAAAATTTATTCAGACATAAACTGTGTGTTGTAGCGAGACCTACATTTTTGTACAGTAAGATTTTGTCTATCTCTTACGGTTTACGAGTTATTCAAAAGTCATCCAGACTAAACAGGACTACAAAGGCTATAGCCAGAAAATTCAAATATACATTTGATTTGTCATAAAAATATCTCAAACATGTGGTATTTTAATCAAAATCGTTAGGGCCATTTTCAAGAAATCAACATTTTCGAAAAAATTTTCTATGTAAAGAGTAGTTTAGGGTGGGGCTATTTTTTGCAAAATCTACACACACACACACGCACGCACGCACGCACGCACACACACACACCTTTTTTTCTAAAAATGCTTTTTTTGGATTCAGGGGGTCTCAAAACATATATTTTTGGTGAAATCTCGACATCGAATTTTTGGGTGGAATACAATACTTCCTTCTACTTACCATAGATAAAGTTGTTGTTTTCTAGTGCCTTGCATCTGGCAATGAAGCCATTAGCATTCGTGCTTTCCAATACTTTTGAACTGTAGTTCCTTCTGATCTTAATGCTTCACAGGTCTTCAAGTGGTCTTCGTTCATTTCTGCTGGATCGTTACACAGGACACATATTGGTGAGCCATAGATAAAGTAATAATGCGCAAATTGAACTAAAACTACCTCTATTACTACAAGTTGGGCTGAGGATGGTGAAAGCCTAGGCTGACAGCTTCACCTAACCAGGATTCGAACCTGTGATTAACAAACTGTGGTGCCACAACTTCCGTGGTCTCCCAGTATTTTTATGTTAATGTCATTGGTTCATCTCTCATCTGCTTTAGGGATTCTGCGTGTTTATAGACCAAATCAGGGTAGTCCACAGATTTGCTTAGTCACTTTTAAGTTTTTAAAACCTGTTTTTAATTCTGTGGCATTGCTTCCAACGTTTATTGTTGTTCGGAATACACTGTCTGTACACTTTACTATATCGTCACGACAATTTTCAATAGCAAACTGTTTTGTTATATAGTCGTTTAGCGAGTGCCCTTTTTGATCGTCAGTGTTATATTACTCGCGGTAGGTCCACAATAAACTTTTAAAAAATTAGTATACCAACACTGTAAAACGAGTACTTGCTAATTTAGCACAGCAAGCTAAATAAGTTTCTCTTGTTTTAAAACTTCCACCTTCTGCCAGAAAACTGCATTGAGTGAATTTATATATGACTTCAATGTTCGCACATGCAGAGAATAAATGATAGATTGAAAACACCATATCTCAACTAAATGACTTCTAAATACGTTTGAAGGTAGCACATAACTATACTACACACATCCATAATGGATTTTCATTCTCCATACACAGCATATGCGAACAAGGTCACTAAAACTAGAATGCAACTTCAGCCTTTACCCAGTTACACATCATGATTATCTCCAAGCTTAGCTGTGCACCAGAGATGAGTGTTTCTGAAAGAATGCACAAGATGGACATTAAAGGAAGTCCCAATTATCTAAATTTCAAGGGGTAGCGAACAAAATCGTTACAGCCCTTTTTTGATGAAATAAAAGAAGTATTGAAATATCTTCCATGTAATGGGCAGTTTCGGTCAGGGGATTATCTTCAAAATCGTCATGTCACATTTCTAGAGATTTTACACACATACACACGCGCGCGCGCTTTTTGGGTGTTCAGGAGGCTCAAAACATTTCCGATTACATCTCGACATCGAATACAACACTTCCTCTACATACTTGATGTTTAAATACGTGGTCGAGAAAGTAAACAGGACAGGTGCGAAATAGGAGTCTGACAAACACTTGCCTTACGCAACGGTTGGCTGCTGATAGGAGTTCTAAATACAATTAAGAATGAGTTTCGCTAAAATGCTTCAGATACCGTGAGAAAGTGCGATCGAATGCCCTTCTTATGTAAACGAGGGAAGATAAAACAACTACAAGGCCTTGGCAGGGGAACAACCTGGGGTGGATGAATCAGCACAACAATGTATAGTTCTTGACGAATATCTTCAGCGAAGATCCAGTGAGCTAGCTGCTAGCCTACCCTTCCTTAATAAACAGGTCAGCATAGTTTATGTTACGATAACAAATAGCACTGCTTCCCTATGTTAAGTTTCGAAGAAAACGCAGGGTACGGGTTCATGTCATTGCCAGTGTTTTAACGATGAAAATGACAGCAATTCAGATGAAGAAAACGATGGAGAAATGTTCGGTATAGGAGAAATACGAGTAAATTAAGTGCAAACAGTTACGGATATTAGTACCTATTGTAATACATGTAGCTGACATCGCTGAAAGTGTTATAATTTGCTCTGTAGTTACTGTACTTTTTGAGCGCAGAAACATGAGAGCAATTGCCGTTTCTGCTTCTGTGTACCAGTGTTCCCGTAAAGGTCAGTGACTCGCATCTAACTTCTCATTGAAAAATTTCATTCAAGGACTTACGCACGACTTGTACCACACAGATATTCTGGAAGTAAAAGCTGTAAATTATAACAAGAAAAATAATCGGCCACATAAGGCCCCTCTGGCACTTAACAGTATTAGATAAAAAGACACGACATTGTCAAACAAGGCGCTGTGGGAAGAGAGCAGCGAGTCCTCCGGGAGAATACTACTGATCCAAGGAACTATAGTTGTCCTACCCAAGAACTGCACTGCAAAGCTGAGTCAATGAAAAAAATGAATGAACCTGAGATATATGAGTTGGTACATACCAGGAGCCATTCTAAAGCAGTCAAGCTTTATTTTGGAATACCCGCTGCCGATGAATCTTGCAAGCAGCAGCTCCACCCCAATACGCAAGGGACAAAGTACATAAACACTTGTACAAAAGATAAGTGCACAGAGATGATTTGTGATTGATATTTTTTTTCTCTCAAAAGTGGCTCTTACGATTTTGATTAAAATAGATACTGTAAGCTAGCTTATACAGACTAATACATAATTTTGTAGCTATGTATATCTTTTATAATCGCTAAATCATAAAGAGGTGGACCACAGCTTCACGAAACGTAAAAACACTCACCTGCCTAGTACTTTTTTCTTCAGTAAGATCCGTTTCAACTAGTTTGAATTCTCCAATACTTTTACATTTAAGTAAATCATTCTTTTGTATTTTGGCCTGCAAAGAGTAGGTATGGGATCTCAAAGCCAGCATATAGACATTTAAATTTCACTATTGCTTCCATCTCTTGCATCACAACGAAATGTGTAATGAAACCTTTTCTATAGGTGTCTATCTCGATTACCATGAAGCAGACAAATAAGGTTTAACGACATTAGACATTTTTAAAAGTGATACTGAAGTAAACGTTAGAGTCATGCGAATGTAGCACGAGATCTTTTCTCTGCCCTTAATTTAACAATATAACACTGATATTTTCACTACAGAGTAACATACCATCCATGTCAGCGCTGTCCAACGCGACGCCCGTATTTTTACTCCGACGATTTCTAATATTAATTCAAATTTCAAGACAAAACTATTTCCTTCCAAATATCTTCCCAGTACACATTCATGAAGTTTTTTTGTTCTTTTTTTTTTTACACTTAGAGCTGTATTCATTACTTCCCTAACCAGTGCTTCCCTTTTTCTTCTCAAAAGAAGGGTAATTGCCCTAACGAGTTGTAATGGCGCCCGCGCCTCTAGGCATGAGTTAAATGTGCCCGAGCACACAAGAAAGTTGGACAGCACTGATCTCTGTTTCACCAGTTTGCTTACGTGGCAAATCATTCTAGACCTTTACACAGGTTGGAGGGTGCGCTACATTTCAAGGTGTATAACATCAGGTAGGCGGCACAAAATTATTATTACAAATTTTGTTGTAAATTTCATAGTTTCAGAGATACTAATTGTCATAAGTAATGCAGAGGCGATGATAATTAACATTTAGAGGTGATAATGAAATCTGATACATTTTTCGCGAATGAAGACTGACATTGGCTGAAATTTGAAATTATTATGCACATGACTGGCTGATTTCAACCAAGTCACGTATGAGTGGATTAGTCCTTTATAACAAATTGTTACGTCGCGCAATGCAAGTCAACATTTTGAAACTTCAGTACCTGCACTATGTTTATACGCTGCTAGATAAGTATTTCAACCCATGGCAAGCTAATTATGTAGCAAGCAGTAATTACTCAATTTTACATGATTAACAACTAAGGAAATAAGTTTCAAATTTGTGAGGGCATTGCTACTGCCTCCTCGGACTAACAGCTATAGTCATCGCCTTATTCTTGCATTCTTTTACTTTCTTCACTAACAAGTATCGCATTCCAGTCAAAAACTCCATGTAAGGAACAGGAAATATATTTTAAGAGGTGGAATCAGGACTCAAAGATTCAATGCCATAGCCAGGATTTGAACCACGGATCTTCCGATTATCGAGCGGCTGCTTTAACCACTAAGCTACCATGGCCACTTGCCAGTACGACACTAAATTCCCCAGTTGATTCGTACTTTTTCCCGGTTAGACCACAAGGGAATCTCGCATCAGAGATAAATACCCCAAGGGCGTATTACCATTGTAAGTACTGAATTTTTCAGTCCTGATTCCATCTCTTAAACATTGCCCACACACGGCTTGTGTGTTTAAAAACACCAGCAGTAAGCTTGTTGGCATAAATAAATAATAATTACCATCTAAACGTTACTTAAACCCGGGACATAAAGTACTTACAATAATTTGTAAGTCGCCCTTGAGGTATTTATCTCTGATGTGAGATTCCCTTGTGGTCTAACCGGGAAAAAGTACGAATCAACTGGGGAATTTAGTGTCGTGCTGGCAAGTGGCCATGGTAGCTTAGTGGTTAAAGCAACCGCTCGATAATCGGAAGATCCGTGGTTCAAATCATTGAATTTTTCAGTCCTGATTCCACCTCTTAAAACATTGCCCACATACGGCTTATGTGTTTAAAAACACCAACAGTAAGCTTGTTGGCATAAAGGAAATACATGTTTTCAGGTCCTCTGAATAGAAACGCATTTAGAAAAACGTCCACACGCGCGCGTGCACGTGTGTGTGAAGAGTATAAATCAACTACAGCTAAAATAACGGAAGTATATACATATACAATTGGGTCCATGAGCAAAATAAGTCGAGAATTTTCACAGCCAACAAGCGGCTGCTCACCCGAGCACCAAACACGATAAATAAGTTGTCTTTCAACTCACATATTTTTCTTTCTTACCACTGCTGTTACTTTGTAATACAAAAATCGAAACCATTTCCTTTTTAGAAGTCTGAAATAAGTCAGTTAGATATTACATTTCTATTTAGACAACAATTGTTTATCCTCGACGCCTACCCTCTATTAAACGTGGCCAGTGTACAAGAGGCAAGGCAATGGATTTTGCAGTGCTCTAGCTACGCCTATAGGAACGTGTGGAATGTGAGCTATTTATTTTTTGTGTTCGAGATGAGTCGGACCGTAATGCGAAGGATGAGGTGGGTTAAGCAATTAAGCTACCGCGGAGAACAAAATATGCGCGCACGCCACTGGAGCGTCGCAACGGAGCGGGTACGCCGGAAATCAATACTGCGGTCTCTGTGCCCCACCCCAAGCGACCCTATCACGTGTTTGGGGAGAGGGGAGAAGTATCCTATTAAATGGTGCATCTAGCCAGCAGCACGCTTAACACACGTCCCGATAAATTGAGAGACGCATTGCATGCTCTGCTGTACTTACCAGGGCAGTTATGGCCGAGTGTTTACACCATAACAAAGGCCCATGGAGTCGCTAATTGCGTTGTGTTGTTCCGCAGTGGCCAGCTCAACATGAAAACTCTGTTGCACCCACATGACTTTCTCTACTCTTGTACAAACCATTCTTATGAGCGCTTATTCCTTTACTTTATGTTAATCGAGATAACATTTGCTAGGTGCAACGGTAATACGGAAATACAGTAGGCTTTAAGCAATAATCACATCTTTTAAGAGCTGGCAGCTATGATACCTTTCAAATTCTCTACAGCATTGGGTAGAGAAAGTTGGTGTTCTTCTAGTTCGCTTCCCACTAGGGTTGCCAGGTTTTGTTTACGAAAAAGGGAAGATTTTCCTTTTTTTAAGGGGAAAAAAAAAGGAAGATTTTGTTTTATTGACACAACTAAACGCCAAAACAGAATTTGAGATTTATTTGGTCATAAGCACATTCAACCTAACGGAAATACGCGAGACCTGGCAAACCTACTTCCCACTCATATAAACGTATTACACTAAATAAAATGATGTGAATCAGAAAATTAAATGTACATAAATAGCATCATTAAGACACACAATGTTACCAATAGTTGCTAATTAACCTAAGCTTCGCATGTCAGTCGTTGGCGGTGTTTGTTAGTCCTATTTTGGCAGTACTTTGTGAATTTATTTTAAAACAGCTGGAGGTCGGAAGTGCCGTCTGCCGGGAAGATGGAAGATGGCGCTGGGTTCTCGAGCCATCCGATAGTAGAAATATCGAAACAAATACTTCCTACTTTGTTGTAGTGAAATAATGTGCAAAATAGTGAGGGTTCAAACACTAAGCATAGTAATTCCGAAACTATATTTAAAAAATCATAACCTAGATTTTTCATATCCAAACACTTTTGTCCAATAAACATAAACGAACATGCTATAAAATCCTAACGTTGCTTTTACTCCCATCCCTGAACAAAACTGAAAAAAAATGAACAACACAGCAAAGAAGTCAACAAAATGTGTTTCCTGAATATAAATTTTAGTTTTGAATAAATAGTCCCTAACATTAAAGCTTTGCTTAGCACACTCAAAGGAGAGGAGGGGAAAGGTAAAACAAACATGTGTATCAATATGAACGCCATGTTGCTCAAGTATATGGGGACGCATTTTGTCTATTATCTAACCAGTACCACAAAGCTAAAATGATCGAATTTTCAATTTCTGCTTTAGAGAACTACATATACAAGGTATTTCTTATTCCAAAACATATGCTCACGATCTGCAGTTTTCGATTTACCATCAGTAACTCAGTGACAAGGATGAAGTATGTGATATCAAAGAAAAAGAAGCACACAACTTTGAGGATTGTTCAGAAAACAAACGTGTTCATCAAATTTATCACTTTTATCCCCAGATTTGATAGGAAACGGTGAACCGTCTATGCTACTGAAGAGTTGTATCGAGACATCTGTAATACACAACGGAATTTTAAAAATATTAACTATACTAACGTACACCATCTAAACAACAATCAAACAACGTGAGCATTGCATTGCCAAGCTTTTGGTAGAGAAAATCCCCCTTAGGCCTTCAAAAACAAAATAATTACCTTTCTGTTCATAAAACCTAACTTTTGCTGACGCTCTACATAAAAGTAAAAACTAAAGTAAAGTACTTGACAATCCAAATCAATAATAAAGTATCTCCGAAAATGGTTAATGCCACTAAACATTATTTGACAAAGTGTGTGTTTTAAAGAGATCTACGTTTATTTTGTGGCAAGTTTTTACACAAAACTTTGATGTACTGCACTCGCATCACTTTCTCTACTCCCTCTTCATGTTAGTCGAGATAAACATTTGCAGAAATTATCTTATTAATTTTCTTCGTAGGTGCAAGGGGAATACAGGAACACAGTAGGCTTTGAGCGATAGTCAAATCTTTTAAGGCTGGTCGCTATATGAAAGCTTTGAAATTCCGTCCTCTTTGCACGGCCAAGAATAAAAAAGTGAATAACGACCTTCCATTTGAGAACAGTATAAGTATTGCAAAACTCAAATAAAAAGGAATATCTCCGAAATGGTTCACTCCACAAAAATGCATTCGGACATTGTTATAATGAGATCTACATTTTTGTACAGTAAGATTTGATCTAGCTCTTCCGGTTTACCAGTTATACAAAAGTCATCAAGAGTAAACAGGACTACATAGGCTATAGCCAGAAAATTCAAAGCGTACCTTTTGTTTGCCAAAAAACCTTTTATATATGGCATTTTAATCAAAATCGTTAGCCATTTCTGAGAAAATCAAAATTTTCGAAAAATTTCCCATGTATACATAGTTATATACGTAGTAGAGAAAGTAAATAGTCAATTTCAGTTGCGACAAAAGAGATTAACATAAACAATATGAAACATGTTGTGGGGTAGCTACCCAATGGTAGTCCCAAAAAATATATAAACACATTTAATTATATTAGGTAAAAGGAGGTAGTGCAAGTGGAAAGCGAGGTGTCTGGCTGAGCAGGTGCGATGTACAGTTGACGGAAAAGAGGATTATGGTGATTGCAGTAATTGCTTATAGCTGGTGCGGAGGACAGTACCACCCTACGGAATTCCTGTCAGCGTGTTAAACCAGGGAGTCATCATTAATCTTAAATAACGGTTTTACAACGGTTGAGTTCTGTGCATTTGTGCAAGAGCGGCAGAACCCCATATTGAGCAGCCGCACTACCATAATGGTTTAATGAGAGAACTATATATGATACGAAGTTTTTACATACTAATGTCATGTCGATTTCCCAGATATTAGGTATTCCATTAGTATATGGGAGATAAGATTATCCAACGAAAGCTTTGCATCAGGAGAAAGGCCGAGATCTCGCGTTGAATCCGACATGGGTAGCGGAATTCCTCCCATGGTAACAGGCGTCGCTTGTAACCGTGAGAAGAGCCTCGTTTGTGTGACACGCCCACTATCACAAAACAAATGAAACAGCGAACAGAAGTGTGTGCTGTTGATAACGTCAGTCTGATGAATATTATACAGTTGTTTTAATATCTAAACGTGGGATAGGCGAGGATCTGTGTTTGTGTACAGTATAATTGAAAGATCTGATGTGTTGCACTCACATGACTTTTTCTACTCTTGTACTATTCTTACAGACATTTATTCCTCTATATTTTTCATATCAGTCGAGATAAATATACGTACAAATTATTTTACTACCGATTTTCTTGTAGGTGCAAGAGGAACATGGGAATACAGCAGACTTTGAGCGATAGTTCAATCTTTTAAAGCTTGAAATTCCGTTCGTTCTCTTCGCACTTCCAAGAGCTAAAAAGTGAAGAATGATCTTCCATTTGAGAAAGGAAACTCACACAAATAACAAGGAATATCTCCGAAACGGTTCACTCCACAAAAAATGCATTTGAAGATAACATGTATTTCAACGAGTTCTACATTTTTTATATAGTAACATCTGGTCTATCTTTTACGGTTTACGGTTATGCACAAGTCATCAAGAGTAAACAGGACTACACAGGCTGTAGCTAGAAAATTCAAACTATACATTTGATTTGCCATTAAAATATTTTAAACATATGGCATTTTAATCAAAATCGTCAGAGCCATTTTCGAGAATATAAAAATTTTCAAAAAACTTTCCATGTAAAAGGTAAGTTGGGGCGGATGACTTTAATCTAAAATATTCATGTCTCCTTATTGAAAGATATTAAACTTACATACCAACGTTTGGTTTTTAACCAATTTTTCGTTTTTGAGTTATGCTGTTCACAGACAGACACAGACACACATACGCGCGTGGACCTTTTTCTAAAACGGCTTTTTTTGGTTTCAGGGTGCCTCAAGATATACTTCTGGTGAAATCTCGACATGAAACTTTGGGTCGAATACAACACCTCCCCTACTTACTATCCGCAGTGGAGAAAATAAAACTGAAGGCGGTTAAACACCAACTTGCAATATTCCAAAGATGCAACACGAGGACTTTCAAGAAAATCTCCCCACATAAACTACGCTTTACATAAATATTTTTCGTTATTTATTTTCTCAAAACAGCCCTAATGATTTTGATTGAATTACTACGTGTTGTAAGATATTTGTACATGACAAATAAAATGTAGATATATCTTGTATTTTCTAGAAATAGCTTGTACATTCTTCGATATGAATGACTAGTATATATGGGAAACCGCAAGAGATACACAAAAAAACAGGTATCGCGTTAAAGCTGACAATTTACGTCAAAGATACTTCAGCGGTGTTCAATATGTCCGATATATTCTTTGCTATTGATTTGAAATTTCAAATAAGTAGGTAGGGTAAAGATGCATAATTCCGTGATACAAAGTTGCGCTTCTTGCCATGCTTTTATTCTGCAATAGTTAGTACTTATAAAGTACTCAACAGATAGCCGAACAGTTGGATTCTTACAAATCTCAGTAATTGCTGAGAAAGGAAATGGCTATGGAATATGTTGTTCAATGATGCTGATGAAACGATCAAGATTTTGTGAGCATTGGACTCCCTGCCGAAACAAAATTTTCAATTAATTTCAAACAATTACTTGGAGGTAAATGTAAAGGCAATAATGTTCATAACGGTTTGTATTTTGTAACGCAGATGAAGGTCAAGAGAATCAATGCACATACGTCATTGTTTTTGAAATCAGAGAATTAGGATACCACTATCACGGATTTAGGGGCCATCGTCACAAACTTTATTTCTACAATTTTTTAGTATACTTATACAACTTTTTAATCCTCAATCGGGTAAAATATGTTCTAGAACATTCTAATTGTGCTCTTAAATCGTTTTTAAATAACTTTTGTCCATTTATGCCCATTGCACAACATTTATTCAAAACTATCACGGAATTAGGCAACCTTATCCTACTAATACTTTTTTCAAGCGGTAAGTCACAACTTCTTTCTTTCTTTCTTTCTTTCTTTCTTTCTTTCTTTCTTTCTTTCTTTCTTTCTTTCTTCCTTCCTTCCCTCTCGTAATGATGCAAAGAGCGTGGAATTTCAAAGCTCATCAAATGTGATAGGCCTTTTAAAACTCTGATTATTACTGTGGCCTAGTGCATCCTCCTTATACTACAAAAAAAGTTAAACGTGTAATGAGGGTTTATCTGGAGTATTAATAACCCTAGAGAAGAAGAATTTTCTGTATTATCATGCTACTTTAATGGTTGACATGCGCGTTGCTTTTGATCATCAGAAGCTTCTCAGGTAACACACACCGCATGCATTGTTCTCGGGAGTCGCTGAAGTTTCACATTGCACCAATAAGCGTGTCACTTCAGCCAATTAAATCAAAGCTATCACAAATGACAGACAGTTGTTAACTCCACGTGGAGTCAGACGTTGCAACATCTCCCCTGTTCCCCCCCCCCCCTCCTCATTCTGTTAGTTTTCTCGTAACGTTGGTCTTCTGAAAAATAAATGTCCATTCGTGGAGTACGAGTACTACTTTGTTTTTCGTGACACCGAATACCTTCATCATCCCACCCGCGTTTGATCCGCCAAATGTTAACCATTAGAGTAGTACAATAACTTAAGTATAGTTTGTAGAAGAATGAGTAGAGATAGTCAAGTGAATGCAACATATTTCTTTTCTTATTTATTCATAATTTTGCTTGTATCATTTTATCCAACAAAAGCATATAAAAGCATTACAGAATCACTTTCATAGAGAACGATTACTGGTAACCGCACACAACTCACTGAAATAAACATAAATCTCTCAATACCCTGATACAGCCGGTAAAATAATACAGCTGACAGAAACAATATTTACCACAAAAATATGCATAAACAGTGTAATGGCTGTTGTTTTCCTTGATAAACTAGGCAATTTATTCAGCGAATTGGCACCAGCTTCCCAGGAAGCTTTTATGTCTCTCAAACATAAGGATATTGAACCCAAACTGAAGTATTCCTTAAGTCATCAGGCTTCTTAATGCTTTCTAGCTAGCCGATCTGCCAAAGTGCACTTCAATGACTTGTAAATAGGTGAACCTAACGAAAGTTGGCAGTAGTTCAAATCAGAAGGAACGATATTTCAGAGCAAACGAGGATGAAATGATTTCTGCGTTTCGCAGAAAATTAGTAACTAAAATCAGTGAGCAATAGGCGCATGGAACTTCAGGCAAAGGAAAGAGAGAGGAAGGACAGAAACACTGTAGTAAAGAGAAACATCAATTTTAAACGATTTTATGTTTATACCGATATCCAATTTTTAACTTTTTAAAGGAAACAAATCTACGTTGCATTTACATGACTTTCTCTACTCACTATTCCACAAACTATTATTACAAACTCTTATTGTTCTATATACTTCTCGTAAATCGAGAAAAATGTTCATTTCACATTTACACATTTCGTTGTAGGAATAAGATACATAGGCTAAAGCTAGATTTTTAAGAACCGGCTCGCTATGTGGTGGCTTTGTAAGTCCGTGCTCTTTGCATGCCCGCGAGGGGAAAAAAAAAAAACAAAAAAAAAAAAAAAAAACGAATAGTTACTTAGCGCTTGAATGAATTATAAGTGTTTGGAAATTCAAACCATTAACAAATACTATCTCGAAAATGGTTAACGTCACAAAATATTGTATTTGACATCAATCTGCGATATCAATTCTACATTTTTTGTGCAGCGACATGGTCTTCTCTTGCAGTTTAACAATTGTACAAAAGTAATTCGGAATGGAGACTTAAAAAGCTATTCCCAAGCAAATTCAAGGTATACAGTTTGTCATGCAAATATCTTACATATATTATTTTAATCAAAATTCGTCGAGAGAAAAGAAAATAAGCGAAAATGTTTTCATGTAAAGGGTAGTTCGAGGATCAATTTGCCAAACAAAGCCAGACAAAGACACTCGTTCGAAACCAAAATTTCTTTCGGCCTGCTGGGATATCGGGTGGCAATGGTCTCATTCTCAGAAACTGAAACGGGTTTGACCCAAAGTGTTTCTTTTTAATAACACGCTGAAGTTTAAGTTTGGATATTTGGCTTGTGCTTGGCACGATTTGCCACTCCAGATGTCGCTGATTAATCCTGTTCTTATGATCCTTCCAGGCGCATTTGCAGAAAATGACATTTCTAAGACAGGAATCGGAATGGAAATATCCAATGCCACAGCTGGGATTTGAACCACAGATCCTCTTCTTACCAGGCGGGTGCTCTAAGTAAGTGTGTTGGCATGCAAGCAAGAATAAATAAATAAATAAATAAATAAATAAATAAATATTTTTATTTTTTTATGCAGTGATATTAATTTCAATTTCCTTTTTAATTTTATATATTTTATCATTGTAGGCACAACGCTGTATCCCAAATTGTTTTGAAATGTTACTTACTGTATCTGTCATTTTGTGCTATGAATTCTGCATCACTTTACAGGTGGAAAAGAAAGCATAAATCCTACACTTGGGAGTTGAGAGAAACTTTAGCCCACCTTTTAGGGGAAGTTTTGCTCTACAGTCAAGTATGGCAGCTTCTGTGTACCCTGCCATGTACACATTTACATATGTACTCGTATATATGAGTTCGTTTTCTCCGGATGATTTGGAACAGCTTCTTCTGTGAACTACGCAAAAATATTAAGAAGTCTGAGCGTGTGCGTGTGTCTATGAACTGATAACTCAAAAATGAAAAGGCGTCTAAATACCAAACTTATTTTAAGTTCAGCGTCTTCCAAGGATGTTACGCGAACATTATGAAGAAAGAAGGAAAGAAAGAAACACCCCAAACTACTCTTCACATGGAAACATGTTTTTACATGACTTCTGTATAATTGGTAGATGTTGGGATAGACAGTCTTATTAAAAAAAAAATGTATTCAAATGAAGCCTGGTCAGTGCGTCTAACTTTGAATTACACAAGTGGCCGGGTTTCATTTGAATGACCCTACTAGATCTGGTTAAAGCACACAGTTTACGTCAGGTACCTGTTTTCTTTCTTTTTTCTGTGGATGTTTGCCATTTCCGAAATATCCCTTCTTGTTGGTTTGAATGCTGAAATACTTATACCTTTCTCAATTGGTAAATCATTATCCCCGCCCCTCTCATAGTCATGCAAAGAACATAGAATTTCAAAGCCATCACATGGCCACATGCTCTTTAAAAAAACCTGATTATCGCTTTACGCACTGTATCCTCAGTAAAGTTTCGAAATTTGGATCAAGAAGTAGACAGAAGAAAATAATAATAATAACAACAATAATAATAATAATAATAATAATAATAATAATAATAATAATAATAATAATAATAATAATTATTATTATTATTATTATTATTATTATTATTATTATTTAAAGTGCTTACATGTTAGTGAACTAATCGATACTTTTCTGTATTGGTACGTGGGGTGTCTGTGTTTAGCCTTAAAAAGAATAACGTTGTCAAACAACAGAAAGTAAAATTTCGTCCATTCGAAGTTTGCAAGAGTTTAAGGATTCCTTCTAATTTAGTTTCAGAAGCATTCAACATAGGGAACAATTTCTACAAACTGCAGCAGTTTAACTTTTGTGCTAAATGTGCCGTTTCCCCTTCACTTTATTTCCACAGAAAGCCCCAAGTTTCATTAAGACTTCTGGCGTAAATGCTCGTTTCACTTCCTTTAAAAATCAAGGCGCCCTAGTTTCACTAGCTGCAGATGATGGGATTAATAGTAAAACTGCAGGGTAAGACATACATTGGCTTGTCTCTTTTCCACCCACGCCAACTTCTACAGAGGAAATGGATGGCTCGGGGCCCCTCCCTACAGATGGAGTCTTAATTCTGCCCCACTTCATAGCTTTTATTTCTTTCCTCCACTTCGTTTATTCACCACTGCGATGAGTTCCGTATATTATCGTCTTAAAAACAAATGGTACATGCCTGGAAATGTTCAAAAGGCATTTCAGCACACGCTAATCTGCATATATGCGGTTTAAAACAGGATCAACACGAGTACGATAGAATTTATCCTCGCTACGGTCTACTTCATACAACAATTGCACTAATAACAGTGGATCACAAATTGCTCACTTCTGGTTACGCCTAATGAAAGAAAACAGTTTTCAAGACCCAATGTTAATATCTTACGTTGTATGAAGTCTGCGATATAATTTTCTTCTGTTTCTATTACGAAGAGATAGCCATCCACAGAGTCGATACTGAATATTTCACCGAAGGCCCCCTGAATAATCCCTTCAAAACAAAGAAAGAAAACGGCGTGTGTGTGTGTGTGTGTGTGTGTGTGTGTGTGTGTGTGTGTGTGTGTGTGTGTGTGTGTGTGTGTGTGTGAACAACATAATTAAAATAATGTCGGATGAATACCAAACTTGCTATTTACTTCCGTATATCTCAAAGATGCATATTTCGACATGTATTTTCTCGAAAATGGTTAACGATTCAATTTATCAGCATACCCAGTAACTGAAGTATACTTACAGAATTGTCATTTCAAAACTAACAACTATTTACTTAATTTAAGCAAAAAGGTCAATCTAATTTGGAAATTGCGGGAGGAACTACAGGTTTAATTGCACTTTAGGTTCCACCCCCAGCCCCTGTTTGAAATTTCAAATGACACCGTATATTTCGATACTTATTTTTTAACATCCAATTCATTTGCTCTCGTATATTTCTTCTACCGTGTACACAACCACGAACCATTTGGATAAAAGTTGGTTATCTTGGGAAATTCCCAATTTACAAAATTATACGTTCAAAATGTGCATTGTTTGCTGGACAGTAATACGTATATTTGTAACCTTTTGGCTTACCATTTGTGGCGTTTTTTGACAATACTCTACTCTAAAATTAGATTCCTTCAACTTCTAAACTGATCTAAATTTTTCGTTTTCTTTTAAATTAAATACACAGTAATTTAAAGCAATAACTTTTGAAATGAAAGGCTTGTACGATATAAGCTGCACGTATAATCTGTTAACTTTTAAAGGCTTATTTAAAGTCGTTTTGACTACATGGTCTTATCACGACCTGCAGGTATAAAATACCTGTGAACTTCAATTTACAATTGTACAAATATAAAATTACGTTAACATTTACAGTAATCGGAGATTTTGGTAACCATTAAAACTGTAGCGTCTTCTTGATCATGTTGAGCCTATTAACTGCATTAGGAAGATTGGAAATACCGGCTTGTCTAAATCTGTTGTATTGTGGACAGTCTATAAGAATGCGATGATGAATAGGGAACGAATCTTCAAACAGAGAACGAAAAGTTGCCGAATTTGGACTATAGGAAGTGGGAGGGGTGTCTATCACATGATCACGACATAGAGGAGGTCAGGTACAGTCGACGCACGAACGTTGTAGATAACGTTGCTGCATAACTTACGTTCAATGCTGTCACCATTTGCAGTAAAATATTCACTCCCAAATTCTTGTACTAGTTCAGCAATACGTGAATACTTCGGTCTTCGTGCTGCAGGAATTTTACTGTGTGGAACTGTGAACATATTCGAGAGACGCTATGCGCTGTAGGCAGTGTGCTTTGTGCTGTCGCTGTATTGGCGCAATGACGGCATGCTCTGTCCGTGTGACAGGTAACTTGCGACCGCCTCATTTCGCGATAGCTGTATGAACGTTCGAAGCCTAGTGATGAATGTCACAGCTGCTACAATTTAGAGGTTGATCCTTGATGAGAAGATTTTGGAGTGCCCAAATCAAAGTCGGGTTGTAATACCTTGACTCTTCTTTTGAGAGTTTGGGAACGCAGAAAAGGCTAATTTGTTACTATAGTCTCGTAGTTCAGAAGGCATCGAGCGATTTTGCAGCTTTTCCACTTGTTGCGTACGATAAGATAAACTGATCTTTTATTTCTACGACCGTAAATCCTGCAGGCTTTTGCTGAAATCCGTAATTTCGCGAAGATCCTAGGCAGAGCATGAAAAGCCGACCCATACTGCAACTTCATTCTACACACCTTATGCGGCCTCTAAAATCCGAGAGATAGCGAAAGGTTAGGTTAGATTTGGTTAAGTTAGCTTAGAGTTACACCATATACCAAACAAGCCCCGTCGTCACAGTATAAAGAACCGCTACAGAACGTGTACTTGAGCATATTTTCAGCATATGATAAGCTTTTCATAATCTGCTTAGCGTCTTGGCGAAATTATTGCTTTCAATGAAAGCCTGCTACACATTCATTATACACACACTGCATTTAACACAAACACTAGTTATAAAAGTTTTTAAAATATATCTTGCAGCGTAGTACTATGGAGGTACAGCAATCAAATGACCACAACATGGCTTTTCGGCGTAGCAGATGCTGCCACACAAATCAGCTCCCATTGCAACAGTTGGCGCCAGATTTTCTTGGGCGTTCTCCAAACATAAACACGATTTAACGGTAAGCATTAATTAAAAGGGTGATTCATCTGCCAAAATCGCAAGCTTTCACGAACTTCATGCCACAATTTCCGCAGTTTTCCATTATTATTGTAATTTTCAGTATTATGGCGATTGCAATGGATAATTGAATTACTTTTCTGACCGCTATTCTTCCAGACTGATAGAGTATTCTAAAAAATCGCGCAAGCTTGCGTTTGGTATAACCACAGCTGAGTTGCTGTGTAGTTTCGTCAGATGCCATAAAATCTGAACTCTCTTCTAAAACGGTTAAACCTGATTTTGTGCATAGTACAATAACCACTGCTCCAGCCCAGGGCCGGATAATATACCTTACGTGATCTTAAAATCCTTACCGCAAGATGGACTAGTTTACTTTCACGAAATCCTTAATTATATACGGAGCTCAAGAACTTTTCCTAAGCAGCGGCGCACAGCAACTATAGTATTCATCCCCAAACCAGAGGAAGTACAACCTGAAAGTTTCAGACCTATAGCTCTCAACTGCTCTATGTGTAAAATACTTGAAAAAATTATAAATAACCGACTGCGTTGGAAACTAGAGAAAATGCAGTTCTTCGCCGAACTTTAAAATGGTTTCTGTCAGTTTCGATCCACAACTGACCATCTTTTAATACTTGATTCAGAAATAAAAGCTGCATTTACATAGAAACAACATCTAATGGCAATAAGCCTAGATATAGAAAAAGCGCACGATAAAATTTCACGAGCTTACATACTCAAAACAATACAAAACATCGGTATCCGTGGTAATTTATATCACTTTATTAACAACTTCCTTCCGGAATGGAAAATTGAAGTTCGCTACAAAGGAACCATGTCAAAAGAAGAATCCACAAGGATCAGTATTCAGTGCCACACTATTCCTCATAGCTATCAACAGTATAGTAAGCAGTATTATACCACCTGTAAAAGGTATACTGTTTGCAGATGACCTATCTTTTGTAATGGAAAAAAACCCTTTACTACTGCAACACTTCAAGAAACAATGGAAAATCTGCACACTTGGGCTAATCATGCTGGTCTTAACTTGTCAATCATAAATCCAAATGCATATGCTGCTCCAGATCAACATGTAAAGTCTCAAACCCCACAATCTGCGTGGATAACAAGATAATAGACTCAGTGAAGACTATCAAAATTCTTGGATTAACGTTTGATGTAACTCTAAGCTGGAAACATCACATAAATGATATGAGAAATGAATGCCTCAGAAGACTAAATGTATTAAAAAGCTGCAAAAAACTGGGGTTTTGACCTCAGTACCCTCGTACGAACATATCAAACTCTCCATTGATTATGGAGCCCAGATCTACAGTACAGCTAAATCTTCAGTTTTAAAGAAACTAGATACAATTCAAACAGGAGCACTAAGAATATGCTTGGTAGCTTACAGAACCAGCCCTGTTTCTGCTCTACCAATGGAAACTGACGAGCCACCACTGAATGTCCGCAGAACAGATCTGAGCCTAAAATTCGCGTCATTCGTAAGTACAACTGATAAATGCCAGATTTCGCATTCGACACTTCTTATGAACGCAAGAGATGGATTTTCAAGGAGTTTTCCCAACCAAAAAACGCTTTTCATTTTATTTTTATTTCCAAAATAATGCCAAGGACATTGTCTTTTTGAGGATTTTGGCACATAAATATCTTGAATGTTATTAAAATAACCATGAAACATTGTATTTCTTCAGGAAAGACATAGATCTCGTTGAAATATACATCCATGCTCCCCCCCCCCCCCCCCCCCCCTTTGTGGTAGCATTAACCATTAAAAAATATAGTATTCGTTTGTAATTTTTCCACATGTTAAGCAGTACATTTTAACAATAGCATGACTGTTCTACTTTCATGCCTTGCATACTGCGACTGATCTATGGCATTCCTACAAGATAATGTATATTACTGTAGGATTACACAAATCAAACCATTTCTTTCTAATATTTAGTACATCATACATATATCATCCGCACTGTCCTTTATAGTTTTGGAGAAAGAGCTGATTATGATGAAGCCAATACCTAGGGCCAGGTCCAACTCGAGGATAGGTAATGACACATATATTGGGGTACGAATATAGAAAATGCATACTACACAATTGAGTAGTTTTCTTTTGTTAATTTCTGAGATTCTGTTATGCATTCACATACATGTATTGCACACTTTTCCTGCACTATTTTATTCTTTTGAATGAACTCTTAACTAAAAAATTTCTGATGAATTTACAATCATCTCGGGTTTACGGTAACTTAATGCTGCCAATCCAAGGGTTATAACCAATATGGCTTAGTTAGCTATAGGAGACTTTGATTCAGTTGCTGTGAATGAGTGGAGTTTAAGGGCCCAACGACAACTAGGCCATTTCAGCCCGAAGTTCAAAGATAAAATCGCAAATGCATCTAAGCTTTTTGATTAAAACACACAGTGAATGCTAAAACGGTTAAAAGGTAAAACACTAAAACGTTCAAATGTAAAAAGTTAAAACCCCAAAAACGTTAAAACCTGGCAACTAGGACCATCACATCCTAAATACTAAAAAGCTCCGAGGAATTGTTTTAACTGATTGATGCATGATCAAGGTGGGTTGTTTGAAAATAAATCATAATATCAACTATAATAGAGATTCAGTATTTCAAGAATTTGAAGTTGGAGGCATGAATTATGAAGACCTAGATATTGAAGATGCATAGGAAATTGGGTGCACGTCATTAATTTCTGAAACACCTGGATTAACAACCCTAGCAATACCAACGGGCGGGGGGGGGGGGGGGCGGACTTTATGTCCACCTTCTGTATTTATTTTTTTAAATTCAGTCTTTTAATTTAATAAAAGGCATGCAGTTAATAGTTATTATCAATCTCTGCTTCTAATACTGAATTAGTAATTGTTTCAAAGTTTCATTGTTGGTCTTTCTGAGAAACAATGAAATATCAAGGTGGTCATATAGTACCTCGCCGTCGGTATAATACGATTGATGTAAAAAGTTAAAAAAGTTAAATATTACCTTTATAAACATGACAAGATGTAATACCCCATTTTAATAACTTTGTTTTAAAAATTGCTCAGACATGGTCAAAAAGTACCCCTCCATTGGTAGTATAAATTCTGTAATAAGGATTGGTATAATATCAAATGTGATTCAATTAAAAAAGTAAAAATTGAATACTTAAATAATGTTATATATTACCCTTTACTGATGTATAATATCCAATTTTATAATAAATTTGTTTTAAAAATTACTCAAGACATTTTGTTACCAGTGGTGGTCTTAAAGTAACCCCCTGACCCTCCGTTGGTAGTATAAGTTCTGTAATAAGGGTTGCAATTGCTAGGGTTAAGTTATGAAATGCTCATTCAGCTTTAAGTACACTTAATTGGTATTCTACAATGTTTGAAATAAGGTCATTCTATTCGAAGTGTGCCATTCACTGTAATGTGTTTATTACCATGCATAGGAATTCCTAAGTAGTTGGCTCCAAATTATCAAGCTTAAAAGCCATTTTCATTAGAACACGGACAACAATGGTGACTGATAGCCAGATAAAAACCAGCGCCAAAGGACTGTGCGAGAGATGGGACTAGTAGGTAATCCATCTCTACATATGCAACTTTATCCAATTATGCTTTAATAGTAAAAACCGGTACGATTTCACAGTTTTCCATCCCCACCGACTGTAAGCAGATAAAGCTCACTCATCCTAGCTTAACTGCATTAAGAGGATTTTATTCAGCACTACTCGGTACAAGGACGAGGTTTTCTCTCCCTAAAGTACGCAGTAAATCCATCCACCTAGAATGAAATATCTTGCCCCGAGTATAAAAACCGTATATATGATGCATACATTCACACTTTATTACCGCTCTTATGTGCACCTGAAATGGCGCAACTCTAAGAGTTACTAAAAAGCAGAATGTCTTTGAAATCGTAATTTTATTACAAAATTCAGTGCTTGGGAACTTCTGATTCATTGCCGGAGAGTAATAATGCGAAACGGTTCCCTGTTCCACCTCCAGTTCCCCCGTCTATAGAGCGTCCTTTAACTTGTGTGGTCATGGAATGATAATGACTGGAGAAAAGTGATAGTGTTATTACTAGTTGACTGTAGGTTTTAACAATCACTTTATTCACTTCCAGACCCTGCAGAGCAGCGCTGCCCCGTGTGTATTTTCTGGCGCTTCATAAGCAAATTTTTACTTCGACGATTTCTAATATTAATTCAAATTTCCTCTACCTACTAGATACGTGGTACAGAAACTAAAACTTTCCTCGCAACAGGGTAGGGAATGATCCTGGTTACAGAAGAATTCCCTCACGCCAAACGGAAATCGAACGCGGGGCCTAGGGTTGAGAAGCCAGAAATCTGATCACTCGATTACTCTGGGAGAATCAAAATGGTTTTCTACCGACTAAGAGAGGGTTGTAACAACTAATCCATTTATAGTTCAAATCACGCTTTTAAGAAACCTTACACATTCTACGGAGCTGCTCCCAAACATACGCTACTTTTTTTTCCTCAAACATTTGCAACGATTTTGATTAGCACATACAGATGTTTGTGGTAAAGGCATAGGACATGTAGGTGCTCACAGAGAAACAAATGTAGCGTTGTTCCATATCTATACTGTGGAATATAATAGAGAGCTTGTGTGTGTGTGTGTGTGTGTGTGTGTGTGTGTGTGTGTGTGTGTGTGTGTGTGTGTGTGTGTGTGTGGCCGGGGGGGGGGGCAGTAGGGGGGCGTAATCTAAAAAACCACTCAACCGATTTTGATAGTTCTTTCACCAATGAAAAGCCCTATTCTTTCAGAGGGTCACACACTATAAAACGTTCAAAAACTGAGAAATGGAGGAAGGAGGTAGGAGTTTCTTCATGTTCATGTCACCCAATTTTAATGCTGTTTCACTGAATATGAATATCAGATGCCACTTTATTGCAAATATGGCAGATTTTTATTACTTCGTGCACAAAGGAGTAAATGGGACGGCTTAAAATATTTTAAAATTGAATTATTTAAGGGTGAGTTGTACATCGTTCACCACCTTATTTCACTCAAGTTTTATGGGGTAGTATTTTCGGTATGATTTTCACAAAACCTGGTATGCTTGGATTCTAGAAACTGACAAAAATGTCAAGTTACCCTTATATTCAACCCCTAACGTACAAATTAACATTCTTTGGACTATCTGGATGAATCTTGTACACTTCCACTATAGGACTCAACGAAAATAAGCTGCCTGACAACTCTAGTACTTCTAGCATATTTTCAACTTCTTACGTAGAAATATACACTGTTCAAACCATGTGCTCAAAATATGCACAATTATACATTAGGAGGTGGCAAATAGGTTCGTTATAACGTTCAAAAACCACATAATGCATATTTTGAATTAAATAGTTATCAAAAAATTTAAAGCCTGTCTTCAATTTTTTAACCCCTTATAGATAGAAGTATAAGGTCAACCGGGGCATTAATTTGTGCACTTGAACTATACAACTTGGCGAAAATTATAGAATATGCATACAACTTCAAAAATTTACCCATCTCATATTTTTCAACCCCTAATATACAAATTGCCACTTTTTGATCAATATGGGCAAAACTTGGGACATTTACCTTTAGGTACAAGTATTACAAGACTACTTACGGCATTACAATACCACCCTTCTCCTTATTTTCAACTCCGTAAATATAGAATGTGCCAATGCAATGCTAGTTAGTATAACGAGCCGGCCACTTCGGGGTGAGCTTAAGGAGAGCGATGCGTGAAAAATGGACAAAAATGCTTCACATTTGCAATTTAGGCTTCATAACTTAAGTCCAAATGTTTTTGCTATTGGAGTGAAAATAATGAACTTGTGTGACAACTGAAATAAATCGGCTCTAAAAGCGCGCCATCACATGAGGTTTTTAAACATTTTTCCCCAAAATTTCTTAAAAGTTTCTGAAAAAGTTGGTGCACGTGTTAATCGATTTCTAAATTATGCATTTTAAGTACATATATAGTGTATGAATTTAGGAAAAATACAGAAGCAGAATTTCAGGTCAATTAAAGTTACAGTCTTCCGTTGTTTTTCTGGGTTGTAAAAGCATTTTTGACATCAGCACTTAAAATGTTCCTTACGATGGTATTTTTAAATTATGACAGAGAAACTTCAGAAATAATTTCCACAATACTGACAACTAAAATTGCTTCGTAGACTCATTAGTGGGAGCAATGTGTCACATGATCTAGCTCACCCAAGAATATATTTTCTCCAAAAGTCGAAACTTATTACCATTGAACAAAAATTATTTTTAGAACGTCATTAATTTTGAAGTATATTTCTTAGTACATTTATTTTCTATCTCAATGATATATCTCTATGCTGTGTGGTGCGTGTATGTGTGCGTGCAGTGTGTGTGTGTGTGTGTGTCAAAATGCACATCTTTATATACTGGCATAAGATGTAGTAAAAGTTCAGTAAAGTAATTTGGGTTTTGGAAAAGTCCCTGATTCGTTCCCCTTAAGAAAGTCAATATTTCACAACTATTAATTAGGTCGTAATTGGAGATTTAAAAGGCCATCTGTGCTACGTCGGAGTATTTCTTTTCCCTGTTTAGTAACAATAATCAACAAAGCCTATGGCGTATAGAGATTTCCTAAATGGCGAGGTACAAAGCCTGGCTAGACTACTGCTTATTCTTTATTTAGCAGTACATAAATCCGGTTTCTATTCCCCGAACGCCGTACAAATGGTAAAACTAGGTGCCACTTCATAGCAATACCGTTTCATGGAATACGCTCATTTGCTTTCCGCCTTTCGTCGTTGAATCAGTCATTAGAAACTTCTATGGAAAACCTGTTATTACAGCGCCATTTCTCGATGAGCACAATCGTATTTGTCTGCTTTCATTTGGATCGTGTGTATGCAGCATCGTTATTTGGTCTATTATTACCCAGTTCCGATAGTAATTTCATAGACTATAACTCAGTCTTTGTTCCGATCCTCCTCTTTCTTGACGGCGCGTTTGAAATGTAATTGCGAAACGGCAATTTCAGCCGGCAACAACATCAAAGTGATACGGGAGCTTCTTGCCAAAGAGAAATCTTTCTCATCATCAAAGGACGCACATTCACAGTCCTGAATTGTTTCTCAACATTGGTTAGCTTTAGGTGCTTACGCTCCCGGGGTTCATTTCATAATCACACAGGGAGAGCAAAGCTAACACGCTCCGCAAACAGCAAAGGCGGACTAGAAGCCCCGCGCCGCCCCCCGCCGACAACTTGAGATCCGACATTCATAGTAAGTATATGGATGTTATTTTTATAAACTTAAAAGCCAATATCCCCCAATTTCGATGTAAAGATTACTTCTTTGTCTTCCTCTTTGAAGAGCACTATCAAGAAATGAATGAATGAAAGAAAGGGAGAGAGAGAGAGAAAGAGGGAGAGAAAGAAAGAAAAAGAGAGAGAAAGAAAAAGAGAGAGAGAGAAAGAAAAAGAGAGAGAAAGAAAAAGAGGGAGGGAGAGAGAAAGAAAAAGAGAGAGAAAGAAAAAGAGGGAGGGAGAGAGAAAGAAAGAGGCAGAGAGAAAGAAAGAGACAGAGAGAAAGAAAGAAAGAAAGAAAGAAAGAAAGAAAGAAAGAAAGAAAGAAAGAAAGAAAGAAAGAAAGAGAGAAAGAAAGAAAGAGAAAGAAAGAGAAAGAGAAAGAAAGAAAGAAAGAAAGAAAGAAAGAAAGAAAGAAAGAAAGAAAGAAAGAAAGAAAGAAAGGAAGGAAGGAAGCAAGAAAGAAAGAAAGAAAGAAAGAAAGAAAGAAAGAAAGAAAGAAAGAAAGAAAGAAAGAAAGAAAGAAAGAAAGAAAGAACGAACGAACGAACGAACGAACGACTAAACCAACAGACTTATGTTCATACTGCAACTGACAGCATTCAAGTCGAAAAGCATGCACGTTTAGAAAACGGTTTAGGACAGGGTTTACCAAGTCTTATTTTACGTATAGGCTAGGGCTCCCCTGGTAGTAATTTATTGCTTTTGCGAACAGTGTGCCTCAAAACGAGAAGCACGCTTTTACCTGGATGAAACTACATAGGCAGTATTTTACTGCTAGGGCAGGTTCAAGGTCGTACCGCCGAGAATATGCTGGGTCCCATTTTTGGGCAATAACTGCATGGTTCCACTGCAACCGTCTTGAACACGCGCTAGGTCTTTCTCACCTGTGTTTCATTGTGCTTTTCAATCTAAGTTTCTTCGTTAACATGGAGCTTGAAACAGAATTACTAACTTTTGGGGAAATATATATTCTCTATAATCCTAAGAACGAAAATTATAAGAATAGAAATGCTAAAGTTGAAGCCTAGAAGAAAATAACTGCTGAAATAACTTCTACAAAAAAGGATGGTCTTGTCATTTTTGTTTACTGTATGACATAAATCAGCAATAAAAGGTCATAATTCTCTTGCAATGCACATTCACTTCACACTATGCACTGTCTGGTACAGCAATGGAGCCCGAAACTCTCAAAACGGTGGTTTTAAAAAAGCAGTAAATGTAGCCACTCTTTTACTGCACAAAATGTGCAGAATAGTACTGCTCATAAAATTAGTCAATTACTGCCAATGGAGCCCTAGCCGCAACGCCACCACCTTGACGAAACGGTTGCCTCGAACAGATTTACCTAATGGGTGCAAACGGAAAGGAAGACACATTTTAAAGCACCTCCTTTGGTCCGATAGTACCTCTTATCACTGACTTCCTTCGCCTTTCTCCTTAGTTGTCTCTCATCTGCCCCACACTTCTCTACAAGCTCCTCAGGGCGACAATGGCGTAGGGGTAGGGTATGAGAATACACATGCTTGCTATGCCTATGGCCACCGACCTGTTCAACAGCAGGCCTGGGCAACTCGCGGAATAGCTCGAGTGACCATTTTTTTTAGCTGCTAAATATACAGTTACTAAAGCAAGACCGTGAGCACGCTACGCTCAGAGCACATTTTGCCCAGGCCTGGTCAAGAGGATTTAACGAACTATTTCAACGTGCTAGTTCTGCATGTTTTGTAAACTCAGAACAGAGGCGAGGCAAAATAATCCTTACCTATGAATACAATATGAAATAAATGGAGATTTGCAACTTTTTTCTGCTCCTCCCCTTGATCTTACTGTTTTAATAATAATAATAATAATAATAATAATAATAATAATAATAATAATAATAATAATAATAATAATAATAATAATAATAATAATAATAACAACAGATAAATTATTTCGTACAGAGCTGGAGCACTATTTTGGAGCTATAACTCTTCCTCTTTTTTTGGCTCGGTTACATTCTTGGAACCATAATTCTTATTTTTTCCTAGCTCTAGTTGCCCTATGGAACACGGCTGAGAAATGTCACTACGTGTTGAGGATGAAATCAGATGTATCTCCTCCCCCATAAAGTATCGAAACTTCTGCACAGCAGAGGGCAAACAAGATATTGTTAGATGCAGCCGAGTCAGCATTGCATGATCACTGTTTACGTTAAGTACATAATTATGTACAGAACTTTCAGGTAAAACCGATCCCGCTGATTTGGTGCTTCGATCATCGGCGGCTGCGAGCAGTGCTTCCATTCATTTCCTTATATAGTCGCTCAAGGCGTACTATAGGTCAGATTTCTATTTATTTTTACGAGAGAATTGATGGATAAAGACACAGAAAAGACATATGAGCCAATTTTTTCAGCGGCTTTCAGAGAAAAACACCATGTGGGCGATTTCAACAGGATTCTCTAACTGTTCATACAGCAGTGGAGACCATAAATAAAACTGAGAACGTGTTTGAAGATGGTGCTGGTGTATGGTCCTCTTGCTCAAAAAGGTTTAACAGCGTGATTTTTAGCAGAGGGGTTGCCTGAAGGACAATTTATAAAACAAGTCACCACACATTGGAGAAACTAAAGCAAAAACTCACAGCGGCCGAACTTAAAGTAACCATCTCAACTTGGTTTCCCATTACAATGCCTGTCTGGCCGAAGGGGGACGCCATTCCCAACATCTTCCTTGACGTAAGATTTTATACATCATATTAGGAGCTAAGTTAAAGTGCGTTCTCGGGCGGCCGCAACACGTCCAGCCGCCAAGAATTAAAACACCGCGCGTACGGCGCAGTTTCTACTTGAAAGCTTTGTAGTAGCACAAGATAAATGTAAGGTACACTTAAAGAGCAGGGTTCGGCAAAACTGTACCGGCTGATAAGACGCAATACCACCGCCAGGGGTAAAGCAATACGTAGCCCAACAGCCTTCCTTCCATCAGCCAACACGCTTTCGAACTTAAACAAGCAGTGGTGTACACAGGCCCGAATTTAGGACCTCTGACGCCCCTGGGCAAAAAAAGCATTTGCTACCCCCCCCCCCCCCCAACTTGCAATACATATATTACTTAAATTTTCACAACATAGAGAATGGTTTCACTAGTTTGGATACTTAAGTATGAGTGGCAAACACCATAAGTGAGGTAATTAAAATTTAAGTAGGAACCTCTTAATAGAAAGAACTTACACTAAAGAGGCATCAGCCCCTACTAGATGTCAAAACATATACTGTTTAAATAACAAGAGGCTTCCTCCTTGCCCTGTCATTTGCAAACAAGTTTATGAGTTCGTTGTAGTCCATGTTCACTGGTAAGTCAGATTCAATTGCAAGGACACCACGATAACTAAGACGATCCTTCACTTGTGATGTTCTTAAATAATTATTTATGCGTCTTAGAGCAGAAAATGATTTCTCAGTTGAGCAGTTGGAAGCAGGAGTGCTCAAGCATATTTGTAGTGCTATGTTTAAGTTTGGGTAAACATTACCTTACAGCTGTGTAGGAGAGTGCGTCGCATTTTCATTCTTTTCTATGTATCTTTTGAAGTGTAAGCATTCAAGTGCAAATGCTGAATCTTCAAGATCCGATAGGTAGACTTTCTGAAGTCTGGATGACGTTTCCTGAATTTCAAGTGGACTAAGCATCTTCAGATTTGTCAAAAACATAAATGGTTCACTGAATTCCTTGTAGGAAGAAACTCTGTTGTTCAGTTCTTCAATCAATTTATCCAGAATCAAAAGGAACTTGATGTTTCATGTCTATTTTTTTTTTTTTTTTTTTTTTTTTTTTTTTTTTTTTGCAGCTTTCCAGTAATTTTGCCGCCCCCTAAAATGTGCCGCCCTGGGCAGTTGCCCGGTTTGCCCTTACGTAAATACGACCCTGGGTGTACATCTCATCGATACGAGTTCGTTCTTTCGAAACAACGAAAACACAAGTAACCTTCCCATTCCAAGAGGAGTGGGAAGAACAATACTTATGCTGAGCTATGGGCAAAAATGTGAAATGTCTGTTGTGCTCGAAAGTTTTGATTTCCGTTTACAACTCAAACATTAAAGGACATTACGAACGTTGTCACAAAGATCAAGTCACAGGTAGGAAATGTTATGGCGTTTTAAACGAATATAAAACAAACATGTGTCCGTAAATGCAAACAGAGCGTTTAAATATTCACTGAAGCTACGTAGTCTAGTGAAAAAGTGGATTAGGAAGTACACTAATTTTAAAAAACCTAAAACTTTAAAGGCCCTTGTGTAAGATCACAATTAGAAAACAAAACGGTTTAGATTTATTTAGAGAATTTGATATGGCAAGATTTCTGTCTCTTCATTCATTTGTTACATATATTAGTGCTATGTTTGGCTCAACACATACATACAGTGTGTGTGTGTGTGTGTGTGTGTGTGTGTGAGAGAGAGAGAGAGAGAGAGAGAGAGAGAGAGAGAGAGAGAGAGAGAGAGAGAGAGAGAAAGAACAACAGTTTTCCAAACTGAAGATTGTAAAACTTGAAAGCAGATTGCGTTTGACGGATGAAAACCTAAGAGCTCTGTTGTACGTAGGTACTTGTGAATTAACGATATACCGTGTGCGAAACTATAATTCTTCACATGAAGTACAAAATCAATTAATGAAAACTAAAGTTAAAGCCCTCTCAATCTGTATATGTGTGTTAAGTATATATAAAATCAAACTTGTGTTAGAGTTCCTTTGCACCGGCACTGCGACTTTCAAACCTGCCTCAAACTATGCGTCATATGCATGCCGGGTTGTGTTCCGTGACGTCACCATTCGTGTAATCTCATGACCTCCTGCTGAAAAGACCTGCAACCTGCTCTTGGGTAGAGAAAGCAAAGCCTAATCCTCTGCGTCACCAAGGTCGACTAAGATCAACACTATTGTAGTGCTTCGGGCATTATGTTCTCTCCTAACACATAAAAACATTGAGACGTTGCTAACAACTGGAGAGTTTACCCGAAAGCACGTCAAACGACATCACAGGGGAGGGGTAGGATATCGCTTCCAACAGCAGACAGCAGACAGCAGGGGTGGCGTGAATGGCTCCTGCGGTCTTTGTTTACTCTATCAGCACAGGAATATATTCCCCCTGGAAAGCTGTCAACTCACTACAAGCCAAAACCTTTGAGGGAGAGTTCCATTCTAATACACTAGTGCTCGACGAATGGAACACAAAAGACAAAACCAACGGATGAACGAAATTAATGTCCTGCAAGAATGGCTTGGCTTCTGCTCGTCCTGGAGGTATGGCTCACAAGTTTTAATGGGTACAAAGACATTAATAAAATCGGTTCTGACATCCAAGGAAAAAGGCTTAGAGGCATAGAACAAGTAATACCGCATACTGCCACATTATCAAGCAAAGGGATACCTGAAGCATTGACAACGGATAATACATACGTCTCGGTTGCGGCGAGTTTATTAGCTTTCTCATATGAACCATCATTATCGTTTCTTTCATATCTTCCATATACTTGAGGGAAACTAAATGCTTGAAAAGGCAAGTAGACTCAAGATAACTTTACAGCCTTAAGCCTATTTCATCCCGTGTTCAGGGGAGCGGAAAACTTCAAGCTAAACGCGAATGAGGTTTTCCTAAAATTATCAGGATGATTGACGCCTCTTGTCCCCACAGTTTATTTTCACGTGTAGTTAATGTATTTATCATTTGCTTATCATTTGACCGGTTTAAACACTTACGATAATTACCCACACGTAAAAAAGGCCATTAGCTGTAATTCAGCGTTCTACACAGAAGAAATTCAGCTTCTTGAAGCATACACCTCAGGTGCTTTCATCAAGCAGTCGAAACATCCAACAATGACTGCTCTTAAGAAAATAGCCGTGTGTGTGTGTGTGTGTGTGTGTGTGTGTGCGCGCGTGAGACAGAGACAGACAGAGCTGCGTCTCTGTGAACAGCATAACTCCAAAATGAAAAGTCTGTTATATACCAAACTTGGTATTTATACTGTCTTCCAAGAATGCGACACGAAGTTTTTCTAAAAAGGCCCTCCCATTCCAAACTACCCTTTACATGGACAACTTTGATTTTCTCGAAAAATGGCTCGAGCGATTTTGTTTAAAATATTTTCACAAGTGAAATGTATATCTTGGATTTTCGTGGAATTGCCTCTAAAGTCCTATTTATTCTGAATGACTTTTGTGTAAATGGTTAACCGTTATGCACAGATTTTGAAGTAAGAATCTTACTACATAAAAAACGATCTCGTAAAAATTCACAATTTGTCGATTTTCTGTGGAGTCAATCATTTCCGAGATAATCTTTATTATTGCTTTGCATTTTATAACAGTTAGGCATTTCTCAAATGGGAAGCTGTTATTCGTTTTTACTTTCACTGCTACGTTTAGGAAGTAGGGGAAGTATTGTATTCAACCCAATAATAATTAATAATAATAATTAATAATTAATAATTAATAATAATAATAATAATAATAATAATAATAATAATAATAATAATAATAATAATAATAATAATAATAATTTTTACTTTCTCTACTACGTATAGTAAAGTACAGGAAGTATTGTATTCCACCCAAAAATTCCATGTCAGATTTCTCCGGAAATATGTGTTTTGAGGGCCCCCGAAGAAAAACCAAAGCAGTTTTAGAAAAAGGTTCGTGTGTATGTCTGTCTGTCAGTCTGTGGAAAGCATAAATTCAAAAACGAAAAGTCGGTTAAAAACCAAAGATGGTATTTAAGTTTCAAGGATGCGACACGAAGATTTTGAAGAAATTCCTTTACCCACTACCCCTTACAAGGAAAATTTTTCGGAAATTCTGATTTTCTTGAAAATGGCTCTAACGTTTTTTTATTAAATTGCCATATGTTTGAGATATTTTTGTGACAAATGAAATGTATGTTTTGAATTTTCTGGCTAAAGCCTGTTTACTCTGGATGACTTTTGAATAACTCGTAAATCGTAAGAGATAAGACAAAATCTTACTACACAAAATTGTAGATCTTGCTAAAGCACACAATTTATGTCCATATATATATTGCGTAGAGTGAACCATTTCGGAAATATTCCTTGTTATTTGTATCTGTTTCGGAAAAGTTAAAACTTTCGTGATATGCAACACCGTTGTTCATTTTTTTATGTTAACCGTGAAAAGAGAACGGAATCTCAAAACTTTACAGTAGGCTTTGAGCGATAGTCAAATCTTTTATTTTCGTATTCCCCTTGCACCTACAAGGAAATAAGGAATAAGATAATTTCTGCAAATGTTTATCTCAACTAACACGAAGAAGACATAGGAATAAAGAGTTTGTAAGAATGGTTAGTACAAGAGTAGAGGTCATGTGAGTGCAACACACCAGATTTTTAGAAAAAGGTCCGTGTGTATGTGTGTGTCTGTCAGTCTGTGGACAGCATAACTTAAAAACGAAAAGTCGGTTAAAAACCAAAGTTGGTATTTAAGTTTAATGTCTTTCAAAGATGCGACACGAAGATTTTGAAGAACATTCCTCCATCCTAAACTACACTTTACATGGAAAATGTTGTCTTTCTCAAGAAGGTCTCTAAAGATTTTGATTAAAATGTTATTTTTATGGCAATATATTAAAATGAAGATTTAAAACACACAAGCTATGTCCAAATGCATTTCTTTGTGCAGTGAACCATATCGAAGATATTCCTTGTTATTTGTGTGAGTTTTGCAATACTTTTCTCAAATGGAAGGTCGTTATTCACTTTTATCTCTTGGCCGTGCAAAGAGAACGGAATTTCAAATTATTTCACCAGCTGTCACGCAAACATTGTGTGAACAATGCTGTTATGTCTATTTCAATTCGCATTAATTTAGTCACAATTTAATGTTAACGCGAAGTTATCAAATACCTCTTATAAATTAAACTTTGCATGACATTTTAACATTAAATTATGATTAAATTCATTCGAATTAACGTAGAAATGCATTACAGCATTGTTCACACAATGTTTGCGTGACAGTGAAATAATACACCATTTCTATCCATTCGTCAAGAAGCTAGAGGGCCAATATTTAACATAAATTCTTTTGTTCGGCGAAACGGTTCTATTGTATTAGACATATTTGTTACACTTATGTAGAATTCCTGGTTAACGTATGGCCGAAGCCTGTACCTACATGCCGCATAAATATTGTAGTAGATATGCAACAAGTGGCTAATCTTGATTACGACAAATTTTCACGAATGCCATAGGTGTTAAGCTTATCCACGAGTTGGATACATTTTATGCAATCTTAGCATTATAACTTGTAGGACCAATTTTGGTTCTGAAGCACTTTTAGTTTTTGGGTTATGCTGTCCAGACACGTACACACACGGATCTTTATTCTGATTTTGTTTTTAATCCAGGGAGTCAAAACGCTTATTTCCGGGGAAATCCCGGTATTGAGCTTTTGGACAGGAAGAAATACTTTCCCTACTTACTATCGGTAGATAGCAGAGAAAGTACTGTATGCCCAGGACAAGAAGGCAAGTCTTAGGAATGTGTAGCGTAATCATTTTGTGCTTCCCGCTCGGTGTTTATGCCTAGTTTCCGAGTATGACAAGGATGCTAGGCTCGTTTAAAATACACAATGTTGTCACACAACACACCGATAGCTAGAAATATGCACTCTCATACACTCATTTCCTAGTAAACAGGTCCGCTACCCGAGTAGATACACAGTTCAAGCCCCCTCTGCCCTTCATTCCCCCCTAACCTTCTTGTCGTGGGCATACAGTAAAAATATGAAGAATCAAATCCATCCAATTGTTGTGTCAAAGTGTACTAAACGGCACATGGTGATGCCGCTAGATAAGATACTGTATTCAACACAATCGATACTTGACATTGTGATATATCATTTTAATAAGCTACATATGTGGAAGGTTTTGTGCGAATGAGATGAACGCTGACAGTTGGCAGCCCTGATCGGTTGTCGGCCTTGGAGTTAGTGCAGTCAGCTCCGTGCCCGGGTGATTATCGATCCAGCGCCTGCCTGCCTGCCTGCTCTCTTTCTCTCCATGGCTTTGTACTGGCCCAAGCCGAGCGAGCCTCTACTTCAGTCCTATCTATCTGCACCTTTTAAATCTTTCAAAATAATTTGTTCTTTAATCTGACTTTTACAATGTCCCTAAGTTCACCTCTGTAGTGTGTGGGTATCGTGTCTCCGTTACATTCAAACGGTTCCGAATTCGAATCTCAGGGTGAGCTATCCACACAAGGTATTTTTTCCAGGGTTTACCCTTACACTTGAGAGATGATTGCCGCGTAAGTTATATGGACTCTGGGCTAATTTGAACTTCATTTCATCCATTACATTCATCGTCCGATACAACCGAACCGCTCAAAGAAAGCTAAACCTTAAATTAATCATACAGTACGATCGGTGAGAATGTACCTGTGATTGGCACTTCTGGGGTTCGTCAGATTGCTGACCAGTCAGGTAATAACAATGCATTACCATCAGATGAAAGACGTCACCGGCGTTGCAACAGTTACGGGTTCAGTGAAATTGGCCCATTTTCGCATGCATGCACTAATCTGATTCTTTGTTTGCAAGCAGTGATTCCGTAGCTGATCTTCATTCAAGTGTTATATTATGTTCAGAACTCTACGGTCTTGTATTTCTTGTGGACATTGGTCTTGCCACTGCAGACAGACAGCGAGTGAACATGACAACACTTAAACACAAGGTAATTTCTCATCAACATTAAAGGGGGCCCTAATGACCAAGTTGTCGATGGGCCCTTAAACCCGACACCCTCACCCCCTCAACATTAGATATCATGTATACCATTCCACAAACCACGTATTTACTTTTCTCTATTATGTATCTAGTAGACAGAGAAGCTATTGATTCCACCTAAATATTTGATATTGAGATTTTCTCGGAAATGCATGTTTTGAGGCCGCCTTTATCCAAAAATCTGTTTTAGAAAAGGTTCCTGTGAATGTGTGCGCGCATAACCCTAAAAGGAAAAGTCCGACAAATACCAAACGTTGCATTTCGATTCAGCATCTTAAAAAGACGCGACACGAATATTTGCAAGGAAATATCCCATCCCTAACTGTGTGTTTCGTGAAAATGGTTGCTACATTTTTTATTTTCTCAAAAAAGAACGGCACTGACGATTTTAATTAAAATACCACACGTTTAAGACTTTTACATGACAACATGCCTTGAATATTTTAGTGTTTGGCATAAAAATGTGCTATTTATGGAATTTTAATAAAAATCGTATGAGCAATTTTTCAGGGTTAAACTTCGGAAAATATGTTTCATGTAAAGGGTGATATTAGTGGAGGCGATTTTTCTTGAAAATTTTCGTGTCGTGAACATATCAAGTTTGGTATAATAAGCTTTCGTAAGAGTAGTTCGTAGAAGCAATAAAGAAATTAACGATACCAGACAGAGAAAGTCATATGAATGTGACCGCAGATTTTCGTTCTATTCTACATTAAGATGATAACATTGACAAATAATACGAAATTGTTTATACATTTCTCGTTAACTATTTAACTCATAATATACTATAAGCGTCCAATGTCGTGTAAGAATATTAGGATTTTCGGTCACAGCTGCCTAAAGCCAGTTTTATCATTTCGTTTTATGACTTATTTTACGCACTTACATTTTTTTTTTTCAGAACAGTTAATTGAAACATCTACACATTCAACTACCGTTGTAAATCATATACCTTAATTGAATTCGAAAATGCATTTCCTGTCAATGAGATTAAACGAAAAGACAAATATATTTCTGCATAGAAGGTTCTCTTCTCTGGATAGGTTACAGGCAGAATGAATCCATGTTGTAATGGCGCCATATCGGAAACCATGAAATAACCAAATAATGTGCTGCATATTCGTTCTTTTTACTATTTATCGTTACTTATTGAATTTTGAAATTAATAGCTAGTCAAAATAAATTCACTCACAAGCAGGGTTGCCAACTCGTACGATAATTATGGGGGCATACGATACTTTTAATGTCTGTACGATGGCTGTCAACCCGTACGATAATTATGGGGGTGTACGATAATTTGAATGTATGATAGTTCGATATCGGCGAAATATAATTTTCACTGGTTTGTCACTCCAGCGAAGTGAAACTAATTACAAATAACACCACTTTTGTCCTCATTGTCTTCCTCCACCCCATAGCTACTAAGCCTGCTATCCTTTATCCTCTTATTGCCAGTGTGCCCAGGTCTGATAATCTCAATGAAGAGGCACTGTTCAGAAAATTGACGATCAATGTGGGAAACTCGGAATACGTGCTATTCCGTGTGAAATAAAGAACATGCCTGAACCTGGCAGTTTCTGGAGTGATGTTAAACATATGTCACCTTGGTGGAAATACTGATTTCAAAGAACTAGCGGCCTTTGCATTACCAGTGGTTTCCTTGCCCCACAGAAGCACTTCTTGTGAAAGAGTTTTTTTTTTTTTCTAAACTGGGTTTAATAAAAACCAAAGTTAGAAACAGATTGGCACTAGATACGGTAAATGAACTCATTTTGTCGTCTCAACTTATGAAAGAACGTGGTAGATCTTAAAATCTGCAAGTCACCGAGGAGATGTTAAGACAACAACACATTTGTGCAATGCTTCAACGGCTGAGGAAGCTGAACCTTCAGATGAATAGTGCGAGAAACATAAGTGCTAAAGTTGTAATATAATATTTGTTGAGGTCATCAATCTTGTAAGTGGAAATAATAAACATCATTACTCTTTATATTTTCATAAGTATTATACTGATATTTTTATTGTTGTAGCGTTTGCTTTATGATGTACGATAATTTTGAATCCAAATCTATAATTTTGAGTGGCTGGTACGATAATTTCACTTTTAAATGTTGGCAACCCTGCTCACAAGTTACTTGCTTGGGAATTTATCGATAAAATCTGAAACTGGTACCAGATGAAAGATGTAAATAAAAACCCTAATTACTCAATAAGCTAACGCGTTAATGGTCTTCGATTCATGGACTGCTCTTAGCATACCACCAGCAGTTTTATATCTGTAGATAATTTCTGTTGCACTAATTAGATGGTGAGCATTCGTGAACTCTTCGAACAGATACAAACCATAAAGTACTGTCGATGATAGCGGATATTCTAGTTTTAAGGGTGGGGTGATAAAACTCTAGCGGCTTGGTAAAAGCTCAAACACCGGAATTCAGCAATGCTGAATAATAAACCACATATAGCTGTTACATCGCTGTTTATATCCCGATCGCTATAATCCGTATCCTTATCAAATGCGAGCTCGATGGTCACGCTGGGCTGTTTCATGGAGGAATGTGGGTTGGAATCCAACCTCACGTAGGGGAGGGAGAGAGAGAGAGATGCCCCCGGATGCACTTGTGTATGTCCACGTGCAGAGGGCACACAAATGGTACAAACAAATAGATTTGCGAGGAGGTGGAGACAAACAGGACCGAAAGAAAAGCACGGTCAATTAAAGGGGGCAGGTACAGCTTAAGGGGTACAAAGTTAATGAAGTCCAAAAATTAATTCCTCAGTTTGGAGCAATCATACATGTTGCTATTGAAGTCATAAAAGAATGCTTTTTGCATGCTAGATGGCCCTAATTTCAATTTCACAAAATTAATTTAGTTATGTAATTTAATCAATCAAAATGGCGCACCTTACTATGCTGAAAACAAGATTTATCCTAACATACGGACTACTTAAAAAGATATTTCAATCTTAGTCTTTTTATTTTAAAGCTCAAGCTTTGTATTGGGGAAATGCCAACAAGTAAACGTCTACATATTTGCGTAAACTTATTTTCAAACTAGCAAAGCAAATTTTTCTTGATAGTAATCATAATTTTCCCCTAGGTTACATAAATTTTCCCCTAGGTTACATAAACAGCAAATAGCAAAAAAGTTTTAAATAAATCTTATCAATGCTTTTACAATTGTAAAGGAAAAGGTTTACAAAAAATGTGCTTTGTGGGGAATAGCCTTAAAAACGTTGATATCAGATTTACGGTGCCTTTTTAAATACCTAAAACATGGTGTAGCAACTTGCCTTCTAAATCATTACTCTGAAACTAACGCAGATATTTATAGATATCCTTTTCTTCTGCAAAATACACTTACATGTTTGCCGCATCCAAATACATATATTCTTAAACATCTATTTTTTGAAAAACAGAAGCTGTGCACCCTTAAGGCAATGCTATCCAAGAAAAGAAAAATTCAGTTTTCTTCTGATTGTTTTCAATTTCTGCACAACAGATTCAGAAAATAAAACACATAGCGCATATAGAATTTTAACAAGCTATGTCACACTGTTTAAGATGTTAATTCATTTATAATTAATCACTTTTAATACGGTGATCTGAGAAAGAGAGAGGGGCAGAGAACGAGAGGGAGAGAGAGAAAGAGAGAGGGAGAGAGAGAGGGAGATATAGAAAGAGAGAAAGAGGGAGGGAGATATAGAAAGAGAGAAAGAGAGAGGGAGATATAGAAAGAGAGAAAGAGAGAGGGGGAGAAAGAGGGAGAGAAAAATTGTTGCAAAATACAGCACATATATCAAATAATAAAGTTTCCATAGAAAAACTGCAATCAATAAACTGCATTGTAGATGAGCCTTCCAGCACTTTATGTATTTTGATCAATTGATCATGCAGTTTTCCTTCATTCTGCAAGCTTTCCAATTCGTTTATTGTAGAGCCTAATCGCCATTTTATCGTCTGTCTCGAAGCAATAAATAAAGAATATTTCCCTTGGTGATGAACTATTCACAGTGCACTTCATTCATCACTCGAGCTGTCAAGTTTCGTGCTCGTTTTCCAAAGCAATGTTTGAAATCTTTCAAAACTTCCTCCTTCCAATGGTGCAGCACATCCAGCGAATAAACAAACTGTTTATGACAGAAAAGAGAAATTTAGAAGGCACATGCTTTCCCGACTGTAGTTTGTTACCACAGTACAATGGATGGCGCTGGCGTAATAAAACAGTTGCTTCACAGCCAACATAGGCGTGCAGTAATAAAACATCTGTTAGGTATCACATACAAGAGCCCGCCATAACAGTGTTCACACCTGCAAGAAGGAAGGGCAGGAGTTCTCTGCTGCCTCGTTTCCACTCTTCCAATTTATGCGCTTTAAGGCAGGCAGGCAGTTAAAATTGCCCAAAAATCAATTTTAGGAGCTGTGGGTAACTTCTTGAATGTTTAAGATGCGTACAAGGATGTGTAGTTAAAAGTGCTAACTTTATGTATGTAAAACATCTCATTTGTTCTATTAAAGTCAGTCATATTTATATAGGATAGTACCCTTTTGCAGACTTTTACATCTACATTTCTGAACTTAGGTGAAGAGGAACCGCAAGCTAACCAAAAAAAGACAGTGAAAACCCTGATAACAGTACTGGACTCTTCCAAATGAGTGGGTGAGGGGGAATGTTAATAAAATATTTAAACTTGTTTTTCTCAGTTTGACAATTTGTAGCGCACCAATGCAGTTACAGGTCTGAAATCTTCAATGCGTATTAACATAGCCCTAATAATTGAAACTGCGAATGAAATTTGCTTAGTTATAAACAATTATTTTTAAAAAATAATTTTGAAGATTTAAAAGCTACTTTAAAATCATATTTATAAAGAAAGTTGTTTAAAAATTATTCATATTATTCTAAATGGGCGACATAGGCAGGGGCTAGCTTCCAGGAAGTCTAGATTATCTGAAAGCTTTCTTCCCATTTCAAATCGATACATTAAAGACAAAACAAAACGTAGCGATTTATAGACATATTCCCTGATGCTTGTGCGCCTCACAGAGAAACGCTTCATAATCTATTGAATATGTTTAGGGAAATAGGATCCATTCTTGATAAGAAACCGGAAGTAAATAGTGTGCCCTAACAGAGGAAAAGCTGGATGACATCGGACAAAAGTTAGAACGAGGTCCAAAGAAATATCTGAGAAAGGCTGCATAAGAATCAGGAATTTTGCACACTTCGGCTTGGAATACCACTAAACATTTAAAAGTGTGTGTGTGTGTATGGTGTGTGTGTGTGTGTGTGTGTGTGTGTGGTGTGTGTGTATGTGTGTGTATGTGTGTGTGGTGTGTGTGTGGTGTGTGTGTGGTGTGTGTGGTGTGTGTGGTGTGTGTGCGTGTGTATGTGTGTGCGTGTGTGTGGTGTGTGTGCGTGTGTTTGGTGTGTGTGTGTGGTGTGTGTGGTGTGTGCATGTGTGTGTGCGTGCGTGTGTGTGGTGTGTGCGTGTGTGTATGTGTGTGCGTGCCTGTGTATGTGTGTGCGTGCCTGTGTGTGGTGTGTGCGTGTGTGTGGTGTGTGTGGGTGTGTGCGTATGTGTGTGGTGTGTGTGCGTGGTGTGTGTGCGTGGTATGTGTGGTGTGTGCGTGGTATGTGTGGTGTGTGCGTGGTATGTGTGGTGTGTGCGTGTGTGTATGTGTGTGCGTGCGTGTGTGTGGTGTGTGCGTGTGTGTGGTGTGTGTATGGTGTGTGTGGTGTGTGCGCGTGTGTGTGTGGTGTGTGTGTGGTGTGTGTATGGTGTGTGTGTGCGTGTGTGTATGGTGTGTGTGGTGTGTGTATGGTGTGTGTGGTGTGTGTGTGGTGTGTATGGTGTGTGCGTGTGGTGTGTGTATGGTGTGTGTGTGGTGTGTGTATGGTGTGTGTGTGGTGTGTGCGTGCGTGTGGTGTGTGTGTGCGTGTGTGTGTGTGCGTGTGGTGTGTGCGTGCGTGTGGTGTGTGTGTGGTGTGTGTGCGTGCGTGTGGTGTGTGTGTGGTGTGTGTGTGTGTGGTGTGTGTGCGTGCGTGCGTGTGTGTGTGGTGTGCGTGTGTGTGGTGTGTGTGCGTGCGTGTGGTGTGTGTGTGCGTGTGGTGTGTGTGTGGTGTGTATGGTGTGTGTGCGTGTGTGTGGTGTGTGTGCGTGCGTGTGGTGTGTGTGTGCGTGCGTGTGGTGTGCGTGTGCGTGCGTGTGTGTGTGCGTGTGGTGTGTGTGCGTGCGTGTGTGTGGTGTGTGCGTGCGTGTGTGTGTGGTGTGTGCGTGCGTGTGTGGTGTGTGTGTGCGTGCGTGTGTGTGGTGTGTGCGTGCGTGCGTGTGCGTGTGTGGTGTGTGCGCGTGTGTGTGTGGTGTGTGGTGTGTGCGCGTGTGTGTGTGGTGTGTGGTGTGTGTGGTGCGTGCGTGTGCGTGTGTGGTGTGTGTGGTGCGTGCGTGTGCGTGTGTGGTGTGTGCGCGCGTGTGTGTGTGAGATAATTGTAGTTCAGCAATCGATACCACGCGATGTGAGTTAAGGTAATTTCTGCAACTGGGTGCTGCATAGTTTTATTTACATGGTCGTCAAGAATTAATGAGTGTTAATGTAGCATTTCTAAGATGGTATGAGAGATTGTGGCAGCACAAGGATATTGTATCCAACATTCTATACGAAGAAGGTATGTGGTTATGGTGGTTAATTTGCATAAGAAATCTATGCGCTTGAATTTAAGGGGTCCTGACTATCCGACTCCGCCGGCAAACAACATGTTTCCCAATGGCAACAGAATTCCCATTATTTGAACCACGCGTCCAAAAGAAGGCTTTGTTAGAATCCAATTTATTGATTTATTTTACTTTTTTCGCGGGTACATCGACGAAGAAACGGAGATTATCACTAACAAGTCCTTAAACTTAGTTACTTAAGACCAAACCATTTTATACAGCTGTGAAATGTAAGAATAGGTTAGAGAACTTAAATTAGCACACAATTAAATTACGGAATCATTATCGGCGGTATTTAATAGTAACCCGATTACAGCAACTGAAATTAAAACTAATAATTCTTCTGTGATCTACGAGAAAGTGAGGAACAAAGGCATAATAACATTGAGTTGCCCTAAGGCTACTGGAGAGACTACAAGAGAAAACAAGAATACCTCAAAACTTCAAAAAGGTTTATTCAGCAGAAACTAATGTATTCCAAAAGCAGAGGAAGAGTACAACTACCGTAATCAATAAATCCTTTACAACACACATATCAGTACACTGTCAAGCTAGCACGTGAACAAAACTTGAGAGAATCTCATTCAAAGTACTTCATTGCAAATTATGCATACCTACACGATTTTCTCATTTTCACTGATGGTTCTTCAATGGAAAAGGGTGAATATGCAGGTGCCGCAGGCTACTGCAATATTTCAGGTTTTGCATTCAGAGTTAAATACAGAAAGAAAGCACCAATAACGTTCTAATGGATAGCATCTCGTATTGGAATACAACGAAATGAAAAGGCTGATGTAGAGGCAAAAAAGAAGAACAATTTCCAACGTCAAGAAAATTCTAGCCTTCCACAGTGCAAAACTGCTAATTACATACTCGCTCAAGTGTGAAAGAGCTGAATCAACTCAGTAGAAAGAAGTGGGTTAAGCAAATTAACATAAGAACTTCCTTATCAGACTCACTTCGGAGAGAAACAGTTGACTGCATTTCACAGAATATGTCTTGACGAATACTTGTATCGAATGATGATGGCTTCACCACAATTTATGCACTGAAGGGAGAATCTCAAAATGTACTGCATTCTGAAGAACATTGGGGAGCAAACAGAAAGAAAAGATAAGTGTTTCCAACGTCTACAACACTGAATAAAATAAAAATCTGGCAAACTTTTTCCTGATCATTTCTCTGAGCTTATTAAAATGTCCAAAGATGTACAGCAATAAATTATGAACCGGCCAAATGAGTCATAAATAAGATTTCGACATTTTTGTGAACAAATATATAAATACGCACCACAACTGCCAAGTACCTGGGAGTCTTTTCGGTATAACATGATTTGGTGCAGACATTTCATTTGCTTCTGGAAAAGAACAATGAGCCCTTTTGTCAATGTACGGTGTGGCGATTGTATTGCATTTTGGAACTGAAAGAAACAGTTTCATGAGTGCGATTTCCATGAGCAATCTGTAGCTTGTTGCAACTCTTTTCTTTCTGATATGACTGTTGTATTCTGCCTTTGTAGTTTAAGTGGAGAAATTTAAAATTATAATTCTTGTTTCAAAGCTAGAGAAGACCATTGTTTTCGATAAATGTCTATTAATATATACATATTTTCAAAGCGCGAATTATCTGGAAACGCAAAGCCATGTGAAAAGCAAACATTCCATAGTGTTCAAGAAAAACAATGAGTTAAAGGAAGTAAATGAAAGTCGTGAAAGGGGGAAAAATTCATAGACACACTTTCCACTGTATAAACAGGAATTTAATCTGGATACGACTAACAATTTTTTTGCAGGAAATATGTCTCTTTAAAATATGGGTTGTCTATCGATTTTTATAGATGGCAGCCATGCACCCGCAGTGATCATCTGGAAACGAAAGGCCCGAGATCGAGTCTCGGTCTGGCGAGATACTTGGGTTTGGTTTTCTTCCAGGGTTCTTCTCTTATTCTGAGATGACAAATTTCTTGTAATTTAAAGCTCGGCTGACTAAACTCATTGCACTTAGTCAATCATCCATTGACAACTTGATAGAGGGCGTTACATTTATGGAGAGGGGCTGCACAGGTGCTTTCGTCGCATATTTTCACACAAAACAACTACTGTGCTTAAAGATTTAAAAATAATTTGAATTCATCTCCAACACACCTCTAACCATAAGTGGTTCTGAAATCATGATTTTACTCCAGAACAAAAATATCCGTACGCATGTTTAAAGATGATGCCCATAAATGACAGGAACTAAGTGTGTCGTGAAGATGTTTACAAAAATGCACATTAAATAAACCAGATATACTCGTACAATAATTGGGACAAGTATCAGTACAGTAATATCACTACCACTGATCAAGACGTGACGTGTTCTATTTCTTCCAATAGTATCTTTTTAAATCAATAATTTGTGGTTAGCTTAATAATTTATACAGATGCTTATGTTTCAATATTTTCTTGAGAAAAGAAAACTGATTCTAGACCCAATAATCCAGATTTGACATAAAGTAACATATAATAAATCATAAACCCTGTTCCATAACACTTTGCCCTGATCTCCCACGTGCACTATTTACCTCACATTGGTTGCATGGTTGTTTAGCGATATAAATTGTTTCTTCTTTAACATGATCATGCAATACAGATTCTATGAGAATTATAAAATTTATATTTTCATAACAAAATGAATAACATCTTTAGTTTAAACCTGCCTCTCAGGTTGACGAAAGCATATGCATCTATTATGACAGAGGATTTTGTATCGTTTTTGTCGCCTTGCATAAAACCTTGCATTGCTTGTTTGCCATACACCGCTATTCAAAGGTGTACAATAACCAATCAGCGGAAAGGGAAAGAAAAAGGAGCGCGGAAGAATACAAGTCAGCGGGTCAAGGGTTTGGTTGCCTTTCAGCAACGTTCCCACATGGCCGCACTGCAGTTCCATTCAAACTACCAGCGACGAACCACTGCATGCACGAAATAATGCAGGTGTAATGTTGATTAGGTCCTACAGGTGGACAGTGGAATCGATCTTCTTCACAGAACACACATTAACAGGTACTTCGTGTCTCAACTATTGGAGCAGTATGGTACCTTGGAAACAGTGGTTTCCCTTGAGTTGCTCTTGAGTATCAGGATGCTACACTTGCACTCTTATCAAGGAGTGATAACGCATTTGGATGCTACATTTCCATTCAGTGGATTAGAGGCGATCATAACGCATTTGGGTTACATCTTCTTAAACCTCGACATGAAATGGCAGGTATGCGATCAATATCGCTTCTCCAGTGTTCATATGGAGCGTGCCTGAGAGACAATTTGTGGTGAATTGTATGCGATGGTTTCATTTGGTCTACTCCCCGAGTTTCTCCAATTTCAATCAATGTCCACCATTTCTAATGTGCAGGCGACGTTCCCTCTCATCATGCATACGACTGACCATCTGTACTGTAGTTACAATTCTGTCCATTTCAGGGACAGTGCCTGGTTTAGTTGCATACATGCTGTCCTTAATTAATCCCCATAAGGAGAAGTCTAGATCTGGAGGTCGCGGAGGCCAAGAAGTTGAGCCTGACGAATTTGTATCCGATATATCTTGAAATTTAGCGTTTTCCGAAAGATGCGTCCTACAGAAGTAGGAAAAATGCTCAATCCCTGAGCAGTTTTGGAGATTGATTTTTTTTCTGTTAATGAAAGATTGTGGACATTCACAGTTTTCTTCACATGTTACAGAAAGACGCCGACCTGATCTTTTCTCTTTTACTGATCTTGTTTCCTGAAACTTTTCACCAACTGAAAGAATGGTCTTCCTGTTAGGCTCCTAGCATTGTGCACCAAACAGTCGGAAAAAACCTGAATTTCAGCCATAAGTTTCTCTTTGTCAATCAAGGCAGCAATTTTTCTTTGCTGTAGCAAAGTTAATCGAGTACGCGGAATCTTGTTCCTTCATTCCGCGCCTTTAAACAAAACAAAAAAGCCAATAAAATAACAAGGCCTTTATTAAGCAGTGATTCGCATTGCACAAAAACGCACTTTAGTGGACTTTTGTGGGCATATTAGGAACTAAATCGACTGTAGGATTAATAAATATGTACAACAGATAAAAAAAAATTAAAATTGGTTAATTTTTCGAATGTCCAATTACTTATGAATGTCCCTGAATATTAGAGGAAAGCGTGTCTTTTGACACATCTTTTGCATACCTGTCAATTTCCTAAGCAAAGCTAAACATACAAAGTATCCAGCATTTAAACATTTCAAGACATACTGGTGTTCGTTCGCCTCCACATTGAGTTTACTTATGAACTCTTTATCCTAGCTTTCTAAATGAAACAGAGTGTATGTTAACAAAATATTTTTACATTAACGTAGAAACATTGCAAAGATGTAGAACTCTTTGAAACACATAATTTATTTCATATCACTTTCACTATGGCATCAGCCATTTCCGAGATATTCGTTGTCACTGGTTCAATTTTTCAATACTTTGACACTTTTGAAGTGTTGTTGCTATTCAGCTTTTACTGGGTATGTTATTGAAAAAAGACCCATATTTAAATATTTGACTATCGTTTCGGTTTTTCCATCCCCTATGTACTGTCTGCTGTCTCGATAACATGACAGAAAAATAAGATTTTGCAAGAATAGTTGTAGAAGTTATATAAAAGCAAAGGGCAACGGATAGAAAAGGTCATGTGAATGTAACGCGAAACAGTTGATTTGTTATGTACGAATTAACTATGAGTATCGCTGGCTTATAATGATGTTTCACACCAGCCGGCCAGGAATGTAATTATGTTTTCTAGCCACCGATGCACAAAATCTGGAATAGGAAACCCAAGCTGTTCCTTCCGTTCAGCCGGAACCAATTATGGGTTCACCGGTAACGAACCGATTATATGAAGTACTCGATCGATCAGGCGGTCCCATTAGCATTCTCATTCAACTGACTCCTCACCGTTATCTCATCGGAGCCCACCACGGGGTCTGAAGAACGTCATTCGTTTTCTCAATAACATCCAAAGAGATCTGGGGGAAGGATAATGATGGTTTTCTCATTCTTATATTACAATGCCATTACATCCCTGAGTAATTTACTCATGTGAAAATACCAAGGGTCCAGTTATATTAGCAATCAAAACATTCAGAAAACATTATTTGCAGAATTATCCTTATCCAGGAATTATTGTTACAAAAGCTTCATTTTATATTTGTTTCATGTAATGTGAGATAGACATTAGCAGAACTGCTTTCATTACACACTTATAGTGACTTAACACTTAAAAAATAAACTATTGTAACGAATATTTTGCAAGAGATTAATGCTACAAAACATTTTCGAGACATAAATTACGTGTTTAAACAAGAGTCATGTTTTGTATGTAATAAGATTTTGTTTCTCTTACGGTTGGTATACAAAATTATTCAAAAGTCTTTCCGAATGAGGACCAGTCTATTCACAGAAAAATTCAAGATACATGCACATTTTATGAACCAGGCAAAAATCGTTAACATATGGTATTTCAACTAAAAAGTAACAAAAGGTTTTGCATGTAAAGGATAACTTGAAAATATTGGTCATCCTTGGGAGAAGCTGAATTTAAATACCAAGTTTGGCATTTATCTAAAATTTCGTTTCTGAGGTTTGTTCAGACAGGCAGACATCGAGCATGGACTTTTTCTCAAAATTACGTATACTGCTAATATATTTGTTCACACTACACAGACACCATATTGAGTCTGAGGTGCAAGGCAACAATAAGCACTTATGCTGTGAATTAATATGCGAACAAAAATAATCACTCTTACAATGTTATTTTCATCCGAAGGGGGGGGGGGGGGGTTAAAGAATCTATTAATAACACTCAAACGCCTTTAACTGCCAATATATATCTGTAATATGTACATCATAAAATCTGATTCTTGTATCAACAATACCTTAAAAGATTAGGGATAACCGAAATCACCTTGTAGTGTTAATACAAAATATATGAAAGTTTGGACTTATGCTCCAAACTAGATAACTAACCACTGTATCAATTTTTAATATCCAATGTTAAATCTTGCCTTGAATTAAAAGCATGTAATATAAATAAAATATATGTACTATATACGTATGTATATACTTTTATTTATATTAAATACTTTAATACTTTTAATTTATGTGTATATATAAATTATTTGACTATAAGTTCTGCGAAAATGGGTAATGGCTTCCATTAACACGACCTTTTGAATCCTGATTGTTCGTTTTTGGGATAAAAGAATAGAAGCTTATTGCAAACTAAACTAAAACTAAAGCCCGGCGCAACAGCCCATGAAGGGCCAAGGCCTACCGCCCAGCTGCTGCGTCCCCCACCTCTGCCAACTACCGGCGTCGTCATTGGTGGGGTGCAGTACTGGAGGGCGGGATGTGGTCAGCGCCCTGAACCCTCCCGGCCAGTTATGCGGTCTTCTCGACCTGTGGCCGCTACTTCTCCACCAAGTAACACCTCAATTGGTCCCCCCCGGGGTAGCTAAACAGCTTATTTTCTTTTATTAATGCACCATTTACAAAAATATATGGGACAAGTTTCAAGCCAATTGATTCATACCTTTATCACAATAGATTTTCAGGCACGTAAATGCCGAAAATCTGAAATGCAAGAAATCGGGCACTGAAATGAATCGTGAAAAGTTGAGTCCCTTTTTTAAAAGTTAAGTAATTTAACTACAGTTAAGAGATAGATAGACAAAGTAAAACAACATTGTCTAAGCCGTGCAACAGAATGGCGATACTATATATATATATTAATTTTTCACATTCGTAAAATAGCACAGAAATATGGCTTGTACTTATAAAGCCTGCCTTTGCTGTTACCTATACAAACAAATGAAACACTACTAAATTTCGCTATTCCCTTTAAAACTGTAGCCATTGCAATTTTTTAACCATGAATACTAAGCCTTTATTGTACAGCTTTTTAACATCGTCTCCATAGTTTATGAGTACGAAATAAATTTGAGGCTATAAGAGATCAAAGAATGATGCAATCTAGGGAGAGCAAAGAATGCGGTGTACCCTGTTAGGTCCGCAAAGAAAGACTACAGTAAAAACTAATAACTAGGGTTCGAACCTTTACACAGCTATCGCGAAATGAGGCCATCGCAAGTTAGCTGTCACATGGACCGAGCATGACGTCATTGCGAGCGTCCAGTGACAACACAAACAACTGGGCTCACTGCCTGCAGTGCATAGACTTTCCCGAGTATGTTCACTATAGTTCCACAAAAAGTAAAGCGCCTTCAGCGTCAGTTAAAATGTTCACGTATTGCTGAACTTGTACAATAATTTGGGAGTAAATATTTACTGCAAATGCTGACAGTATTGAATGCGAGTTACGCAGCAACGTTATCTACAACGTTGTTGCATCGACTGTACCTGGCCTCCTCTGTTGTGATCGTGTGGCAGACTTGCCCTCTCATTTCTTATAGTCCAAACACCGCCACCTTTTGTTTCCTGTATGAAGGTTCGCTCCCTACTAAGAAAATATGAATGCGTATGTGAATACAAAGAAAGCCAAGGGTTAGCACCAACAGAAAATGAGTGAACATCATTGCCATAAGCAACTGTTCCGAAGGCAAAGCCGATATGACGACCTAGATGTTAAACGCGGCACACAAATGGAACAAACAAAAGAAAAAACAAACAAGTGAATTCCTGTTCAATGAAATCAAGTGACACAAAACAAAAGGGAATATAGATGAATTTGATTTGATTTAGTTTAAGGGCGCTCAACTTCTAGGTCATCAGCGCCCTAATATAGATGAAGAAATACCTACAGAGTTGCTCTGTAGTTCTTCATGGGACGCAAACAAGCAAATAAAAGCAAAGTAATTTGCCTGTTGAGGAAATGGAGTTCATGAGAAGCTGTACATGTGGAGAAAATTACAAATGAACAATAGGCAAGGGGGACAAAGAGAGCAGAGAGGAAGAAAGTGAGTGATGCAACTACTCCAAAGAAAGCAGATGTAATTGCTGCTGTTGGGCAATTCCACAGTCACGTTAAAAATTAATCTCAAAGCAGCATCCACGTGGTTCTTTCACTTATGCATCAAATAAAATTCTCTTCAACTACGGAAACACACGCAGAAGGTGTCATCACATAAACCTATGCAAAGAAAATGATTTCTAACAATTTTTGAACGCTATAAAATGCTAATGCAAATCTCTTTCCTTTTTTACAAGACAAAGATTGTCAACCCAGGGTGACCAAAGGAGTGTATATTACGAAAAAAATCACGTTAACACATTATAACAATCACCAAGAGATGTAGTATATGAAACACATATACGTAGCATTGAATCCAACCCCAGCATTAGAAGCCACATGCGGTTTCACTGTAAACAAAAGACAGCCGCACAACGCAAAAGAAAAACGGAAACATGAACAAAAATACTCCCCCCTAACCAAACCGCATCCATTTGCTCTTAACGCTGGCCTTAAACTCATCTAAGCTCTATTCTGTACCTGATATCCAACAATTTTCCTCGTAATCCCAAGTTATTCCCTTTTCATCAAACCTTTACTCCACTCATCAGTCCCTTGACATTCGAGAACATATGAATAGCGCTCTTCGCATCCCCTACGTTTATACTCTGTTCACCCTTCCTCCGAAAACCTTTCAGTCTCCAAACCCCTAATCGAAACCATCATCTACCTTCCCTATTCTCTGCTACATTTATCAAAATACGTCTCTCTCGGGAGAGGAAAAAAAAAAAAAAAAAAAAGGAAAGAAAGAAAGAAAACCCTTGACCCCTTAGAACATATAAAACCTTTTTCTCTTATTGAAAAACACACAATTGCAATACATCTAATAACAGCAACAAGCTTTTAAAATCCACTAAACACAGCAGCATATACAGGTACAGGAGTCTTAGGCCCCATTCGTATAACGCTAACACAACGCAGCAGGGGTTCAGAATCATTCACACGGGTTTCTAGATCCCTGGATAAATTACATACATGCGAGAGTACCACAACATTCAAATATAATAATATAATCAATAATATCCACTATGGAAGTTCATTGAGTTTATAAATAAATAAGACAAAATGCTATACCGAGAGGACAGCAGACAGTGTCTGGCATCAGCATTTAAAATGGTGTGGCACGGCAAATTTCCAAGAGCACCATGATTGTATAGTAGTTAGCGTCAAATCTCACAGTGTTACTGTCAATGCATGGAGAAAGAAAAGTTGAATTCTTCCTCCTTGCAAGCAATGCAAATTCTTGCGTTACATAGCGCGTTGTGTGACTGTATGAATGCTTCTATTAATTAATATGGGCACGAAATGCCGTGCTTAGCAGTGTCTGCGAATGGGGCCTAAGAGTGCGACTGCTCCGACTGGACAAGAGTTGCCTCGCCAAACATTCAGAATAATTATGTATACGCAGACAAACCAGGGGGGATGTAAATGAAATAAAACAAAACTTGTATAAACACGCGTTTTGCTTATCCTGGATTACAACGAATGTTTAAAATGACGACTTTGATTACAACTAAGTGGTGAGTTTTTCAACCTGAGGTTTAGCGTAATAACTAGGGCTCGGAAGTTCATGCCCTACAAAACACTGAAATATGCATGCAAATATGCTCTTAAAAACTTGAAAATATGCCAAGAAATATGCACTATTGAATTAAAACAATGCCCCTTCGCAGTAAACAAGGCGAGTTAGTATAAATAATAAAGTTACCTTATTCCTTAGAGGTTGAAGCAGAAGTGGTCCCGCTGCTAGTATTAACTGCTGAATTGGAGTTCACAACCAACAATTTGCACAAATTTTCAACTGTAAAACACCGTCTGTTGTCTCGCAAAACACTTTTGTAACGTGAAAAACTTCTCTCCACGTCACAAGATGTTATCGTGGCATATTTAAATGATGTTAACTGCTTCACAGAGAGAGTTAAGTCTCTTGGTGTGACAGATGGTTTTCTTTCGAGGATGTCTCGAATATCGCACATCTGTTTATAACCAGAATTTTTTGAAATTACATAATTCACTTTCTTTCACTTTTTGTCCTATACCACCAGGAACCGAACTTAGATCACATTGGTTTTTCAAAGACAGTAAAGTGATTCATGCAAAGGAGATCCTACAGCTTCCAATGCCGTTACGGCTGTTGGTAAGAAAGAAAAATGGGCAGATATGAAACTAAGATCCTCTTCTAACCCAGTGTCTGACAGAGTATTTTGCACAGTTTCTATTGATGAAGCATCTTTCGAGTCCAATGAATTAACAACCTCTTCGACTATTTCTATGTGCTCAGCATAATATAAAACTGCATTGACCCATGTTCCCCATCGAGTTAACACAGGTGCAGCAGGAAGTAGGATATTAGGTGCTGTTGATCTAAATAACTCTTTTAGATTTAACAAAAATTCTCTTTGTACTGGACACACATCTATCAATGGGAAAGAATCGCGTATTGTCTCAGAAATGCGATGAAGAGCGCTTGCCAAACAAGTTATATGAATTAAGTTAGGACCTACATCAGTAACAAATAAAAGTAACCCGTCGTATTTGATTCCACACGGCCATAGTAATTTCAAAGAGTCCATCACAAACTGGGTCACAATTACATTGTCAGTGGCCGACAATTCGCACCCATTAATATGTGTAGTGTTTTGTTCATTATTTAAAGCACCCACGATCATATTTGCAATAGAATGGCGCTCAAAATCAGGGGCTTCATCAACAGAAAAACATACAAACTGAACCGCTAAGTCATTTTGTATATTCGACAATACGTTATTGTAACAATGTCCTACATAAGTCTTACGCAGTGTACTTTCTTCAGGCACATGTTGTCAAGTGTACTTGGCAAGAAGGTTTTTAAATGTCGAATTATTAGTTTTGAACAAGGGAATATCAGCAGCTAAAAATGCCTGGCACAAGTCATAGGGAAATTCAGTAACCCTACTTCCTAAACCCACTACTAGCTGTTTTTGAACAGGTTCTTTGTTTGCAAATTTTCTGATTAAATTCTCCTTATGCTTTGCTGGTCTGTGTGCTGAACTATTTGAAATCTTTTCTCACTTCCTACATTTTACTCACACGCTCCAGTCCACAACACTTACATTTGAAAACCACGGCGCAACAACTGGTGGGCAGGTAAGCATTGAGCTGCACTTTATCTTTGTTAATATGAACGTCTCAGATAACGCACTGATTATTCTCTACGCACCAGCATAAATAATGAAAGGATGGAAACAGGGGATTCACTTCATGACAACATGACTCAACATTAGTTCTCGCCACCTCGCGAGCTGTATCATCATGTGCACTACTACCAATATGAAAAATATTATACTGATGGGAAAAATAATAAAAAAAAACACACATAAAAATCATTAAATATGCAAGATAGGGGCTATAATATTGAAATCTTTGTGAGTTGTATCATCATGTGCAATACTACCAATATGATAAATATTATCCAGATGGAAAAAAAAATAATAAACCATAAAAACCATTAAAATATGCAATATAAGGGCTATAATATTGAAATATTATGCATTTATCAAAATCAAGAAAATATGCGGTTATATGCACCATAAAATCACGTCCAAATAACTGAAAATTCCATAATTCGTGCACATAATGTAAAAGCATACATTTTTAACCCCTATGAAAAAACATGCAAATGCATGAACTTCCTAGCGCTAGTAATTACGTTATCAGAGCTGCAGGTTCTGCTAGTAAATTACATAAACTGGAAGCCCGTCGTCTCCAATCTATAAATTGCATTTGGTAAGAAAAATACAAATGCATGAGTTGGGAAAGTTCAAAAGGACTGGAATTTATGAGGCGCAAAAACGAAAGAATATGTCTTGGAGCGTACGTCACAACATCGTGTTCAACGGAGTCTCTCGTGAATCCAAAATGTTGCACGTACCATTTCAAAGCGAAGGCTTGCCTACTCCTACCCAACGTCAGGCGACAAATTGGCAGACATCCCAGGGGAACCACTTACCTTCCCTCATTCGGTCCAGTAAACCCCTGTTATCCACTTACCCCGTCGCTTCTACACTCGCTGCCATCTCAAACATCACTTGTCCACCATTCTAACAACACCTGTGGGAAATTAAGGCTTATTGATTGGGGTCTAGACTGGTCAACCCTCCTATGTTTACACTACTTCCTCTTACAATCCCGACATGCATACTATGAGCAATACTGCTTTCCAAGAAAACAGGCGACTATTAGGGCTCCAATAATGTCCCAAAATTGTCATTAATTCTCTCTCTCTCACTCACTTCGCTTTAACTACGTGGTAATATCGAGACGGACCTGTTACGAGACGAATATGTGAAAAAAGCAGCCAGGGAAATAAGCGGTCAAATGCAAGCTTGAGAAATAAGCGGTTAGCGGATTGTTCGGTACTACTGGCTCGGTTTTAAGGAATCCAAGAATGTGAAAAAGCATGTCGGGTCACTGTCACAGCATGTCACGTAGCACGTGCATGGCATCACATTTTACTGTTTCCAGCATAGAATTGTCTGTTTGTTTCACCGAAAGTGATTATTACTGATAACGAAAAACCATGTGCGCTTCACAAGGTTACCCGTGCCAGAAGTACAGATAAACATTACTGGTGCTATAAAAAGGAAAGGCTCAATAAATGTGGCAGAACATTAATAAGCAAGATGAAAGTGAGAGTATCGGAGCATCAGTATGGAGCACCCAATGAAGCCTATTTAGAGGTGTAAAATCGCACTTATCAGGCGAAGAAGAGAGCTCGGGCACCGAATTCTTAAAAAATAGCGACAAAGCTTATTAAGTGGTTTTAAAAGAGACCAAACCTATCGGTATTAAATCATTTTGCCAGTCCAAAGCTCGGGAAAATTCGATTGGAATTGGGGTTTAATCGAGGCACTTTGAAAATGTTACACTTAAGGTGAAGGCTATCTTTCGGTATTAGTTATAATTACTGACGTAACAGCAGTAAGCTTAAGGTAAATGAGACTGACTGCTGCTTATCTTGCATACTGGAATATCTAAACTCTCTCATTCCTCTTCGGGTGCCTGCTCTAGCATGTCGACCGACACGGTTACGAGATATCTCGTGGCTTGGTATGTGGCGAGCAGTTAACCTTGTAAGTCCCATACCTGTACCATACTATTTTGCTTCGTCACGTGTCCACAGAGGTCTTAGTGCTAGGCAACTGTGCCTCTGCTCGTGACAGGCAGATGACAGCTTCGACACGTGTCCAGACACTTAGTGCTAGGCAACTGTATATCTGCTTCTACACGTGGCGAACAAATGGCATTAGGGTGTCGTACAGCTATCAGCTTTCATTATCTATGGAGTGATAACAGAACATTAGCTATTACTCTCTATTTTCATTCTTACTACAGATTTAGGCTTACTGTGGAACTTTTGAGTCGTAGTATTAAATATTAAATCCGGTTTTTTACCTTGGAAACCTAGGGATACCATGAAGAAAAAATAACTGCTAAACTGGTCGGCCCCTAGAATTTGGACCAGACCTCCCAAATGCGGGCCACAGACATTGCCTGAGCCAACCGCTCAGTAATTGTTTTTCTGTTTCATAGCCTATTTGATACATCTATATATAATACATATAAGACTCTCTAGCAACTTCTTATAGTAGGCAGATGTAGTACTCCGTCCCACTCCAAAAATTCGGTATTCGGATTTTACCGGAAATACCTGTACTAAATAAAAAGATGCGCGCGCGCGTGTGTGTGTGTGTGTGTGTGTGTGAGAGAGAGAGAGAGAGAGAGAGAGAGAGAGAGAGAGGCTGAGAGAACAGCTTAACTAAAATGGACAGAATAGTCCCACCCCAAACATGGATTAAAATTGAAATGCCATATATTTAAGATATTTACATAACTAATAAATCGCATCACTGAATTTTCTGGAAATAGCATGTGAATTCTCTTCCTTCGGCAGAAATTTTGTACAATTTGTATAACCGGTAAACCATTAAGAGTTAGACGAACACTTACTATACAGATATTTTTAAAAGAATATATTTTAAATATTTATTTTTGCAGCATCAATCTTTTCCGGAATCCGTTGTTAATGGCTTAATTCCTAATACTTATGTCAGTTTTTAAGTGCTGTCATATGGTTCAGTTTTTCGCGGTGGTATGGAAAAAATATAGAATAATCCAAGGTGAGCCTATAGCGACCCGTTTTCAGTATTATTCCATCAAACAATTAGATACCGAGGGCTGGCCCAGTAGCTCATGGGTAGAGGACCTGTCTGTTGTGCAAGGGCTCCCGAATTCGACTCCCGCTTGGGAAGGGGAGTAGAAATTTTCTGTAGTCAAGATTATTCCCTACCCTCTCCAGTGTGGAAGTGCGAATATGTGTGTGAGTTTAGCGCACAAAAAGTTCAAAGACCTAAAACCCACTGTAAAACTTGTTAACACCATTGCCGATGTGCAATATGTTCCAAAGGAGAGGCCACGGATATGAAAGTTAAAAGTGGGGTGTAGACGGAACAATAAAAAATAGATACCGAGATTTCATCGAAAATGCAAGTTTTGATGTGCCTTGGACACGGGATGCGCGCAGCTCCACAATCCCAAAGTCGTAGAACCGCAATTCCCATAAAATATATACCTAGATGATACCGGAATACGACTACGCAAACAATGCCATCTGCCTAGACCAACGAGCCTCACCGTGACCAAGAAGTCAAAGCGACCTCACAAAGCGCTTGCAAAGGATGCTTTGACTTTTCCTTGAGAATGCCACGGAGCAGAAAATAGCTGTTGCTCTAAAGAAAATGCCTGTAAAAATAATACAAACGCCGGATAGGTATATTTCATTCCAAACAATATACACAAATTGTTACGACTTAGCAAATTAAACAGACACGAAAACAAAACAAGAAACAATCGGATCCGCTTAAAATTGTGCGCTATTTTTCGGATACGTATGCCAAAATCTTTTATAATTCTTTGTGTGAAAACGTTATATTTCCTCTGTATGCTATAATCCAGTTCTTTAATGGCATATGCTAAATAATCGTATATAGAGAGAACATTCCGTCCAGCATAACATAAATTAATCTATCGATATATCCCAATTAACAACAAGATTATTTTTATCCATGGCACCAGAATAGCGGCTTGTGAATGGGAAAAATATCCAATTCGCCAGTTTCGTCCCCGTTTCGCTGTGTAATTGTGTATGGATGTTAGGATTTCTGCACTGTGTGAAAATCGTGTAATTAAATCATTACAGGGCCAACCAGATCGTGTAAGGGTTTACAATTTCACCTTCTGTAATTATCTAGAAAACGTACACCATCATTCCGATAATTGTTTCCGCGCTAAAGCTAGCTTATAGGTGCGCACCACTTCCGAAATTCAGAAGATTGTTGGGACAAGATAAAGGAAATCAATACATCTGCCGATATTCCACACGCATTTCCATGAAGTCAGGAACATTTTCACGCGTTATTAGAACATAACAGGTTATAGGTCGTAAGAGGTCAAGGAGATTGTTCCATTATTTCTCCCCTAATCATTGTACCATTAATTTCACAAAGAATACGAGGGGAAACCGTCACTCGAGGTTTAAAAGAAGCCACACCCAATAAGCGGGTCAAAAATATGAACAAGCACATGTTTGTGTACAACTAACATTTTTACATGTGATATTTACTAATACCCCAGGAAAGGTTGTTTTACTACCGGTTCCCAACTGAAATAACATGTTAGCCAGACAAAGAAAGACAGGAAGAGTATGAAGGTAAGAGAAGGGAGAAAAAAATAGCAGCGAGGGGGAAGAATATCCGCTTTTAATACAACAACGCAAGCGGTGTTAACGCCAGCACATATTAAACCAGAATGGTATCCTGTTCGTCTATGAAAGTTTGCGTTCCATTCCTAATAAATTAGTGAGAGTAGTTGGATTCTAACTAAAGTAGCTAAGAAATGGGTCACAATGATCCCAATGCACTTTTACAGGGTTCTTCATTTAAAACCTAACGGGCGCACGGCATGTCACCTGTGCAGGATTGGGTGTGCCACAAGCGACTTTGCTCCTACATAAATGTCGTCCACCGTCATTCACTGATGAAAGAAACCATTCAGAATAATGCATTCGTGATCGGGAGAACACGTTCTAATTCACACATTGAATTCACTAATTCAACATTAAGTTGGGCAACTGTAATGTTTCCGATTTCATTTCTATTGTTTTACTTCTTCCAATGTATGAAGATTTGCCTGAAACTAAAACCGTATAAGCGTACAAGTGCTCATGCTTTAAAACAAGGTGACCCAGTACCACGAATGTATTATTGTGAGTGGTTTCTTTCATCAATGATTGACTGTTTAACTGATCCACAGCTTCTGTCCTTTTCCGACGAGGCGTGGTTCCTCCTAAATGGTCGTGTCAACACTCATAACAGTCGGTACTGGGCCTCTGAAAATCCACATCGCGTTCAAGAAATCCCTCATGATCGGAGAGTTGAGGTTTGGTGTGCTGTTAGCGCTAGACGCATAATACTTCCAATATTCTATGAGCAGACTGTAAATGCAGAGAGGTACCGAAATGACATTTTGACCCCATTTTATCATGAACTGACACAAGAGAAATCATATGGATGGTTTCAACAAGATCCTGCTGCTGCCCATTCAACAGAGGAGTCCAGGAATAAAATTAGGGAAATGTTTGAAGATAGAGTGATTAGTGCTGGTGTGTGGTCCTCTCTCTCCCCCGATCTAACAGTGTGTGATATTTACTTGTGGGGTAAATTTGAAAGACAAAGTTTACGAGACAAATCCTCATACATTGGAAGAAGTAAAACAAAATACTAGAAATGAAATCGGAAACATTACAGTTGCCCAACTTAATCGTGTGAATCAGAATGTGTTCTCCCGATACAATGCTTGTTTAGCCGAGGGTGGACATTTCCAGCATCTTCTATAAGGTAAGGGTGTTATACATTATTCACGCACGGAGCAAAGTCGGCTGTGGCACACCCAATCCTGCACAGGTGACATGCCGTGCGCCCGTTAGGTTTTAAATGAACCTGTATAAAACTAATACGGCGCTTCTAGCTTTAATACTACTAGTATATTGCGATTAAAGTGCGGCAAGAGCATCATTCAAAAAGGAGGCAGTGTTTGAAAACACAAGACAAAATCGGGTATTTTCTATTTCAGGGATGATCTAATGGTTTTAATGTACGTGCACTGCATACTCAGTTTTCGAACAATATGAATCGTAGAAATACTACACGCACGAAAATAAAATTAACAATTTACCAAGAGCTGTTGAACATGGTGATTCCGGTAGCAACGCCATCAATTGGCGATCCATCATCCCGGTTGTTGGCCTTGAAAAATCAGCAACTTGTAGCTCACACTTAGCTCTTGCATGAATTAATCGACAGTAAAGTAGACTAATAAATAAAAAGGAAGTAAAGATCCAGGTAAGATTCAAAAGGTAAAGTTCATTTGTTAAATATGATCATATAACATCTCTGCAACAATAGATAATTAAAAGTTAAGGATTTTATATACTTGATGCGGACACGTGCAATAAAATAGGCTAAGCACGTAAGTAGGTTTAAGTTACCATAATTGAAATTCAACTTCATCGTGGCAGCATTAACGGGAAAAGGATAAAAGAAAAACATTACTGTCGAGTAATAGGTTTTTAAGCCTTTAACTTTGAAGAACTATTCTGTTTTTTGTGCTATGTAGCATATCCAGCGACCACTCCAGTTTCAGGTGTAGGTGAGAACGATAATTCCCAACTTATTCGCCTCTTTTTTGTCCAGAAGCGTGGTCAGCGCTCGTTGCTGCTGACGTTTGCACTACCGCTCGATGACCACTCGTGTCCACCTTGTTTACTTTGGGGAGGGAGCTAGGCAACTCCACCACAGCGCTGGCAAACCTTTTTTATTAATCATTTAATCAGCTTTGTTTGCGTCCTTTCTCTTCCTTTTTTCCCCGTGGTGCTAAAAATGCTTTGTTTTTATTTTCTAAACGAGCACTGTAATTGGATAGTTATTCTTTCAGTAATGGAATAAGCAAAGACATTCTCTCAAGGACTAAGTGAAATGGATTTATGATAAACTATCCAAACCAGCAGCTTGGCTGGCGTTATTGCATAAACTGCAGATATTCATTCTTTCTTCCTCTCTCCTGTGGTGTTTGAAAAGCAAGTGTTACTAAACGTCAAAACATGAGTATCAATAACTCAGCGGCATCCTCTGAAGCTCGCATTCGGGAAGTCCAGGGTACAATTCCCCTTGGACCTAGCACACCTAACTTGAACTGTTTGTGCTTTTCCCAGGTTGGTAGTCGTATATACCAGGGTTTAAGCTACAATCGTTTTTGACGCTTTTTGCTACTCGAGGTCGAAGAATGCGATGAACTTAAAACAGCATTCGCAAATGTGCGACAACTGTCTACCACGGAAACAAACGATAGAGGCTATAAACACGTAAGAATCTGTGATAGAAACAAACTATAGCAGACAGAGCTTATTGAGATACCCCAAATAACATCCCCCCTCCCCCATTATGGTGCAGTCTGGTTATATTTGGTGATATTCCAGTCGTTAGGTTGCATTAGTGCCGCCAACTGTTGGTAACATAACCATGGTAAAGCTACGACTGTAGCTGGTGTTATTGCGTCTGTTAGGTTGCCACAGAAGCCCTTGTTTATGAACGCGTTGCAGAGAGGCCAACTGATAGATTTTAAAACAAGATTCTGATTAGACGCCGTATTAATCAATCAATCAATCAATCTATCAATCAATCAATCTATCAATCAGTGGACGTACTGCTCGTGTTTGCGTGATTTTGTCTTGAATTCTTTTAGAGCAGTATGTGCAGTTATAGTTACTGTTGTGATTTTTGTGTTCGCTACACAGTAGTGCATTAAGTATATACGAAATTTAGCGCTCGGAAGTGATTGTATGCACAAGTGTTATTGCAGAACAAGACTTGCCGAACGTACGTTCTTTGTTGTGTGGTAACCATTTTCAAACATTACTCGTATTATCGTTTGAAAGCGTGATACTTTAACCCTGTGATATTTGAGGTTAGAAATGCCTTTATTATATACGTTGGCAGGACTGCTTTTGTGATACTTTCGTCTGCTGTTTAGTGTAATGTCGGCCATGTTGAACACTTGGGAACTGCCGATAAACTGTGCCCACTATATATGTCGCTCTCCTCCCAGCTAGGGGAGCTCATTTCTGACATGGTCTGCGTGGTTCACTCACTCCTGTCAAATGTACACTGTGTGTGTGTGTGTGTGTGTGTGTGTGTGTGTGTGTGTGTGTGTGTGTGTGTGTGTGTGTGTGTGTGTGTGTGCGTGCGTGCGCGCGCGCGCGCTTTTTAAGAAATTATGGATAAATTTGTTTTAAGGAAGAAAAGGGAACGAAGTCCTAGACCTCGTGAAACTAAAAATGACATAACAAAAGAAACAAAACCTGATGTTAAAATAGGTCTAAGCACATAAAAAATTAGTGGAAAGTATTACACAATGGTGCAAAGTGCAGTATTCTGGAGAAGTTCCATTATTTGAGAGTAGTTTGTGCAAGTGAGCCAATCCTCAGGAAGTTGCGGTTGAAATTATAAATGTTGACCTAAGTAACTTCTTAATGCAGTTTTAAATTATTCCCGCGCTAATAAATAATTTGAATTCAATATATTGCAAGTACATTTCGCAATGACTTTGCTTGTGAAAAGGCATTCAGTGTGAGGAATATACATAAAGCCGACGTATTCTAATGAAGTAATGCAAAACATGCAAATCAATAGTGACAAGTTTACTGTAGTGTAGACATGATATAGAATATTGGATCTATGTATATGCGTAAAAGTTAATTTAAAAAATAATAAACTTCAATTTAGCAGATTACTATTGGCTTCAATTCAGTATGCACATATTTCACTTTTAAAACCTTCCTTAATATAATGTATAATACTTTCTACTAGCAGAATTTTACACAAATGTGAAGTATGATTTGTGGACTCTTGCGACATTGTTTTATGTTCTAGCTTAAACCTTGTTATATAACTACCACGAATTTTGGTGTCCGTCATTTCCAGTCATTACCTTTCATCTTTCAGGTTTGCAAGGCCAGACGTTATGAACGGTGGTGGATGTACTTAGAGAAGAGAACTGTCGCAGACATTCTCCCTGAACCTGTCCTTGCGCAAGGGCTTGGAAGGGGTGTCTGGGGTTGTTGAATCTGGAAAAATTAGCGACTCCTGCGCTACGCTTCCTACCTTTCTCCAGGAGGTTGAATAGTCGTAATATACCTAGCCCTGGCCTCAGTGCCCAAATCCTCCGCTTCCACCCCCCCCCCCTTTTTTTTAATTTTATTTAGATCGATCGCTTTACAGATCTGGCAGAGCAGAAACAACAATAACATAGTAAGAGCATTGCAGAGGTAGCATAGTGGGCCCCTATAAACTGCTGCAATGGTGAGAACTTGCACATCAGAAAGAAGAGTAGAAAAGCAAAGGGGGGGGGGGGGGGGGGGGCAGCAGATTATGCAGAGCTAGAAGTGTCATCACTGAGAAGCAGGTCCTGTGGAAGTCGTTGCTTCAGTTGTGTTGGCCGGCGACTTCGGACGCCAATGTTATAGTCACAGCTCCTGGAGCATGGCGTAGAGTGGAGAAGAAGCGTCGGGCGAGCTGTCAAATGAGTCCCAGCTCGTGATGTAGCTGCTGGTTACATACAAGCACTGGTGGCAATAATCGCAGGAATCGCTTTTGAGGACCTGTAGACGCCGCAGGTGACATACTGGCAGCACCCCCCCCCCCCCCCACACACACACCTGGCAGGCATAGGTAATAAGAGGGCGAACAAGAGATTTGTACAGGAGCAGTGAAGATTCCAAACCAAGAGAGGTGTTTTTGCGGAACAAAGAAGAAAGTTTTGAAAGACCAGCCCTTTTTTGATTCCATAAATTATCATATTGGGAGTACCTCACCTAAATGTTTTTGCATTTGTTTTTATAGCACATCTGGTTGTGTGGGTTTTTTGTGCTTTTTCGTGCTTTTAACTTCTGTGGTCATATATTTTAGAAAGAATTGGTCTCCGTAATTCGTTTATAGAATTTTAACAATGAATATATTAGTTTACGCTACCAAACACCCGAGTGTAGCAGCCGCAACAGATTCATCAAAGACGGATATATTGAAGACGGCATTAAAAGTGCTGCAAACTGGGAAACATCACTGGGCATATCCATTAGTTAGGCTGTTACAATCTTTCAGGACAAATATTCTTTGTTGTACGTATTCCCTTTGCCTGCAGCTCTACCGGAATGTTTAGTAACACTAAAGTTACTTGATGTATAAGTGACTGCAAATATTACGTATGCAATTGAAGTGCACTCCAATGGAGTGGGTTTTTACCACGAGACGTGTTGGCAAACAGCCAGCAGTTGCCATCTAAACCTTAACAATACATCATGTCAAGATTTTATTGCTACGGCCAGCAACATTATTACTACCACTTGCGGTGACATTGCTGTGGATGGTTCAATCAATCACTGTACCCTTTTCCATCTGCGGTTGGCCAAGACGACTGATGATGGCGCTTTCAACAACAAAGGCCGCAAATTAACTTTACACCCTTTGTTCTTACACCGACTCCATTTGGGATGTGTGCGAGAGAGAGACAGACAGAGAGAGAGAGACCAAGCACCTCCTTCAATGTTTATTCAATGACGTTGGTTGTAAAGTTAGGAAACAGGCCATAAAGTCTCGCCCTGATTCCTTTGTTCATGTTCGAGCCGCAATGCTATTGGATTCATTAAACACAAAAAACTCACGAGTCATGACGAATAAGCTGAATAGCAATAATTTTGTTAATGCTATTTACCCCGCACTTGATCAAAAACTTTTATACTAAGACTTCACCGGGACCTTTTGAGGCAACATGTCGAATATGATGAGTCACACAAATTTCTCTAACCTTTACAAGTACGTGTACAATAAATATATATATATAATCAATAACTTTAGGCTTTTTGGCCTGTTCCTCTTCAGATCGGAATTTGGTCTCTCCAGCGTTTCTTTGGTCGTCCAAGATCTCTTCTCCCTCTTGGTTCGTAGTTGTAGGGTCTTTGAGACAGTCTGTCTTCCGGCATTCGCAATGTGTTGATACCAGTTATTTCTGTAGGTGCTAATGGTTTCGGTTACGGGTGTGACAAGTAACTCTTCTCTTATTTCATTTCTTTTGTTATCATACAAAGTATAACCTGTTAAAGGTCTTAATAATTTCATTTCAGCAGCTTTTATCCGTCTATATTGGTTTGTGCTTAAAGCCCACGTTTCTGAGCCATAAAGTAAAGTTGGGATAGCCATCACTGTGTAACATTTCAAAATAGTCTCTGGTCTTTGTTTATTCGTGGGTTTTTTATGTGTATAAGAGTTGTTGAAATTAGGCTAGTTTAATCTGTGTCTCTCGGATTGAACTAAGAGAGATCGCAGCCCAGAGAGCTAAAGGCATTGAGTTGTTCAGCAGCGGCCGGGCGGTAGGCGTTGGCCTCGGAAAGGGCTGTTGCGCCGTGGCGTTAGTTTGTAGATGTACAGGATGGAAGAGAAGTCATTACATTTCTTCTAATGTGTACTTCATAAAAGCATTACAAACAAAAAAGTCTAATGTCATTTTGTTCTTTGATCAGCCGATTTCGAAAAAATAAATGGTTTTTGATCCAACTTTGATGCGTAATTCCACAGGAATGTACGAAGATCACAGTTTGTTACTTGTAAGATGCGTAGAGTAACTTATTTCTGACATAGCTTCGGTAGTAATTTTATGCGGCATCACACGGGGTTTGGAAATAATTAATCACTTAAAAGATGCGAAGGAATACTCCGAACTGCTGTCTCAGACGTTAGGTTAGTCGACAACGTTGCGTTGAGGTTGGTCAGGGAATTGAGCTGGCTAGTGCATGTAAACACAGAAGCACATAGCAGGGTATTTGTGCTCTCAAGAAGCACCGTTATTATGTTTGTTTATGTACTGAGCTAGGGAAAGTGACACCCACACAATCTGCAGTGTTGCCAGCTTGTTTTCGAGAAAACTAAAATATCTCCATAGGAAATGGTCAGAGACAAAAATGTAAGATACAAAATGTGTTCCAAATATCGAGATCTATCACTGGTTTAAATTAATGTAATGACTTCCCTTCCACCCGGTAAGTGCATCGTTGTTGAAACTGTGTGTATGCGTGTGCGCGCGGGCGCGCGCGCGTGTGTGTAATTTCACGCTTTCACAGTAGATTTCTTACTTCTATGAAATAGAAACTATTCCTTAAAGACACAAAAATCTCCCACCATAAATATCTCATCAGCCAGATTAAGGCAAAAGGATGACTGACAAGTTTACCAATCTGTGATTGTTCAATGAAATTTGTAGAAACTACCCCGATTAATACCAGCATAGGTATCTAAAGACATGGTCTAAATATGGCAACATTTGTGGCTGTGCTGTGTTTTCCCAAAAACACAATGTTGTTCAGAATACCAAAATATATGTCCATCTTCTCGTGTGAATTACTAGTTATTAAATTTGCTCTGGAATACGTCCTTCAAACTAGTGACCACCACTTCTACAACGATTCGATGAATGCTCTAGTTGCTCGTCCACTGCGCTACTGGAGATCCAAACAGTGTATGATACAATATTATCTTCAGGCAAGACGATTTAACTCTTATGGATCCCATCGTACATACATACACCTGGAAAACGAGAGGAATGGAGGAACCAAAGAAACTACCAAACATTCCTGTAGTCTGTCAGACCTCCAAGGCTTCTCACCGTCACATTTTCATCAAAGGTGCACATATTCAAGTGGAAACAAAGAATGTTCTGCCCTGCCCAATACTCTCAGCGACTCCAGCTACCCTTACAAATATTTCCACCGTAGGGATCAGATTGTGTTGACTCGTCTGCGTATTGGACATACAGCTCCCACACATTCCTACCTTCTATATTATGAAAACTCACCAATGTGCAACTGTGAGCCAACAGTCAAACAACTCATTACGAACTGCAGCATCTACGATGAACAACGAACCAAATGTAAAGTGTCAAAACGAACTTTCAGTAGCAGTGGAACCACGGTTCTCCAACATGCTCTATTTTCGCCATATAACCTTGCAGCTTTAAATCAAATAAACTGCTAACTACCATTAGATAATAAAGTAACAATAGAAATGTTCGACAATCAATCGAATAAGTGCCAAGCATGGAATTTATCTGCGATATCTTCCATAGACACAAAATGAAGCTATACAGGAACGTTTTACTCACCTCTACTCTTTTATTTGGGGCGAGGAGTAATTTCTTAGAGATTGTACTAAACATTTTAACATAACACTGACAAATAAACAAGCTTTGTTCCAATTTTTGGGCTCATGAACCAGTGCTGTCCAACCTTGTGCGAAAGAGGTGAGAGCGGATTTGCCCCCACCTGCTTTTCGCCGAGCTATGGCACATTCATGAAACTCAACGAACCTCTCTAATGATTCATAATCTGAATGAGTGAAGGGGAAATACTAAATGCACAAAACCATGGGGGTGGGGTACTGAAGTCATAGACGAGGTTGGGCGTCGCTAAACGAATATGACAATGACTATTTCCGGCATAATAGTTGTTGCTATTCACGTAATTTGTTTTTCCCTTCCATTTTTTTCTTCCCTTTCTTTTTAATTATGTACTCGTATATAAGAGCTTCTATTCTGCATTCTTTTCTTTCTCGCGAGTTACTGAAGTGACATCTTCTTGAACAGAGGTCTCATGTTTAAGGCTGAAATGTCCCAAAATCCGATGTGTTGCATTGACATGACTTTCTATACTCATTTTTCTATAAACTATTCTTATTCATAAAGGTTAATTCGTTCTACTTATCTTTACAACAGATAATAAACATTCAAAACTCGTTTACACGCTGTAGGTGTAAGGACGCAAGAGTCTGAAGGGATACATTTTTAAAAGCGAGCAGCTATGTGATGGCTTTGAAATTCCAATAACTCTGCATGACAGCAGGAAAAAGCGAATAGTGACTTACCTCTTGAAAGAACTAATGTGTTAAACGAAGATGTAAGAAAATCTTCCCACTGAAAAACTACAGTTCACATGGAAAAATGTTCCTAATGATTTTGATTAAAGTACCACATATTTACGAGATTAACATAAGTTGATAACATTTTGGGAATGCCCCTTGAGTTCATTTCAATTCTGAAATTTTGCATAACGGGTAAACCATACGAGATAAGAGAAATTTAATAACAAAAACGTATATCACTTTAAAACACACAATTAGTCTCGAATGCGGTTTTTTTTTTTTTTTTTTTTTTTTTTTTTTTTTTTTTTTTTTTTTTTCCCTTCCCTTTGCTTTCTTTCTGGCCCCTTCCCGTCCCAGCAGCAATTTCCGAGATATCCGATAATATCGTTTGAATGTTTCAATACTTCGTAATTCTTTTTAAACGTGATATCGCTGATCACTTGTTTCCCGCAATGTCATGGAAAAGGTATGGCAATTCAAGGCCAGCATAAAGCGACCAGCTTTTAAACGAAACTATTTCTGCAAGACTTCTTTTCTTTTTAATATAGCTATTGTACTCAATGGTACTATGCAGTTTTGCTAAATATTATCCAAAATCAATTGAAGTGCATATGGGGTGCTGCGCAGCAGCTATCCAAAGGTTAGTTGTACATATTTTAACACATTCAAGGTGGTCACTGTGTCAATGTCATTTGAGTCAAGCGAAGTTCATCTCGATTAATATGAAATAAAATAAGATTTAGTAAGAGTAGTTTGTATAAACTATAGAAAATGTGCTTTATTGTGTAGAGAAAGCCATATGAATGTAACATGTATTTCACAAAATCCCTATAACAAATAATAATAGTAATAAATAAATAAATAAATAAATAAATAAATAAATAAATAAATAAATAAATAAATAAATAAATAAATAAATGCTCTCGCGTTACTACCGCCTTAAAATGAACGCATCTAAAAATTTAATTTTATGCGTATTTAGGAGCCTAGGAAACGCAACTTGGCAGAGGAAATGCCAGAAGCTTTTCAACACATAAATAGCCACTTTCCAAGAGAAATGTAATAAAGAAAATAGCACCGTATTACACCGCTAGAGAGGAGGGAAGGGCGTAATGAAACTAGCTCCTAAAGGAGGAAAACATTTGCAAATGCCCGTCATAGAGCCTTGGATGTCTTCTAAACAATCGTTACTGTGCAGCACTTTCCATTTTTACTTCAAGAGAGAGAACAGGGTAATTACCCTCGCTTTCAGCGCGCATATTATCGAGTTCTCCGTGATGGAAGCCTTTGAAGAAAGCACTGGAGATGGCGGGCACGTCGTTACTGAAAGAGGAGCCACGGGCAAGAAAGAAACAGACTGTCAAAAACAATGGAAGCCTGAGCAAGATGAAAGGCATCTGTAAACTGCATGATGAATATAAAAGTAAGCGCCTTTTCTCTCAACCTTCAGTGAACAACTTTCGCATATTCCTAGACAAAATGGGTCAAGCATTGAAGCCCTGCACAAGATTGCAGAGAAGTTCCCTACGAAAGAGAGAATGAAACAAAATCTGGACTGATAAAATGTAACTTTAGTTAACTTACGGTCACATTAAACAGAGGCTCCGACAATTAATAATAATAATAATAACAACAACAACAACAACAACAACAACAACAACAACAACAACAACAATAATAATAATAATAATAATAATAATAATAATAATAATAATAATAATAATAATAATGCATATCTGAGCCGAGTAAATAAAAAATGAAAAGTGAGATGAACAGCAAACTTTATATTTACAACCAGAAGACCTTATTCTTGTGGACTTTTGTACGGGGTACCCTAAGAGATAAGATGAAAGCTTGCTAAAGGATGAAACCCCATGCGCAACGATACACAATCTTAATATATATAAACTTCTTTCCCAATCCTTGTACTGTGTTTACTCGTTGCAGATTGAAATGTACCAGTTGTATTGAAAAGCAAACAGAAAGAATCGAGTATAGTCTATTCCTTTACAGCAACTCAGACATACAACCTACACAATATAATAAGCTAAGTGCTTGGCTACGCGATCACTTGATCCAGTTGCATTATAGAGCGAGGAAGAAGTTGAATGAAATTTCGCTGATCCGCAACCCCTACATATATGAATATACTTTGTCAACAATGTCTAACCTTACACTGGGCTGCGTAAATAGTAATCGTAACCTGATACTTGTGAACACGCTTTTTGCTTTTCTGTTAGTAAAAAGAGCTTTTAAAGCGATGTCTTTGTAAAATTTGGTAAAAAATATTAACATTTTTCTATCTTTTTCATTTTCATACTTCTAACTTGTTCTTTCATGCTACACAATTGGTGTTTAATATAACTATTATGAAGTCACAAATGGCCCTTAACGGTTAAAAAAGCACCGCAATGCACATCAAACTTCATTTTTCCAAATTCCTTTTTTTTTTTATCCCAGCATTTTTACTACTCAAAATGCTTCTTGGACAGTTTGGTTATTGTGTCCCTTTCAAAATTTTAAGTCGAGCTTAGCATACAAAATTACAGAAATTTCTGTACATGCATTTCTGAATCTTAATTATTTTAAGTGAAAATAATTGTTATTAAATTTTTTCAACCTTTTCAATATGAGTTATGGAACATTTCTATTCAACTATTTAATATTTTTTAGCTGGCGCACAACAATTTTTAGTCGGTAATTTCTGGAGCTGTCCTGAACATTTCAAGCTAACATGTTCATAAACTGTCGTCTAAGGAGCATTTTGAACAGTAAAATGTGCTGAAAAGAAGTAATTGATAAAGATGGGAGTTGAAAATTGAACGCGGTCGTTAACCCCAGTGATTCAAGAGCAATTAAATAGATATTTGTGATTTTGCAATTGCTGACACTAAAATTTCAATTGTAGAACATGAAAGTACAAGTTATAACTAAGTATAATAAAAATGCCGAAAAAGAACATTTTCAGGGTTTTTTTTTTTTTTTTTTTTTTTTTTTTTTTTTTTTTTTTACCAAATGCACCTATCTGCCGCCTTAAAATAAAGCATTCCCCTCCTAGCCACTCTAACTAAAGTACCTCACTCTAATTGAAGTACCTCAGTCATTTGTTACGAGCAATAGAGCAATAGCAATGTTGACCAAGTTATTCCAATGCATTATGAAAGTAGGAAAAGCATTAACATGTTTCTTTCAAATCACAAGACTTCCTTGTGGCACATGCCAGAGTGCGTGTTCCTTGGCTTTTCAAGAACAACCTCCTGGAACGTCCGGAGTACATCGGCCCCCTCATTTAAAGTACTATACTGGTCACGAAGTCTTAGGCAGTCAAGGCCAACAATGATGAAAGGTTCAGTGCCGTTCCCCCACACGCGCATAAAACCTCTCGAGTATGCTGTTGCTCATGATAATGATGAAAAGAAACGAATAAAGAAGCTATCTTTTTCCACTGTGATTTAAACATGTTACAGTGGTAGCGATGCTTTAGATCTTAACTTCAACATCCCAAAAAATGTGTTTAGTGTTTTACCTTCTCCACGCTTCACCTTCGCGGTGACACCTTTGTTTTCAAGGGTCCTCTGAATGATCTCTACTTAAGCTATGTTTCTGGCTTCTATTTTAAATGCAAAGGTGACTGGGTTTCGCCTATTGCCTACACAAGATGTCTGTATTTATGTGAATATTACAGGTACCTATGTAAATGCTATTAAAGCTGAAACTACTTCAATTTCTGAGACACTTAGCTTTCTCCCTTAATTTTTAGCTCAATTAATATGTTTTTTACATTAATACGTCACATATTTCTGGCCCTCCTGTAGAAAATATATTAACTGACTTATTCATACGGTATGTTAAGATATATTGTGCACGATTCCGACATACCTACATGTTGAGCGAGGCAGCAATATTTTTGGATATGATTGCTAGACACGTGTCAGCAATACGGTCAAGGTTATTCTTCTGCAGACAGTCCTGATGATACTGATGCTGGCGGTGATCAACAAGGAGCCGTAAGTAATCAAAAGTGTTCCCTGTGTAGGTACTCTACAAATTAACAATCATTTCTACAGCCTAAATGGTCAGCATTTCTGCGATTAGTTTGTGCATATAATCAACCAGTATATGACTGAGTGTGGGGCAAACCAAAGAGAAATTGACTATTTTGTTGTATGGATTGTAAAGCTACAGCAACCTTTAATTTCTTTCTTTACTTTGAAATAATAATAATAATAATAATAATAATAATAATAATAATAATAATAATAATAATAATAATAATAATAATAATAATAATAATAATAATAATAATAATAATAATAATAATAATAAATAGGGCTAGGAAGTTCATACATTAGTATGTTTTTTCATAGGGGTTAAAAACGTCTGCTTTTACATTATGTGCACGAATTATGGAGTTTTCAGTTATTTGGACGTGATTTTATGGTGCATATAACTGCATATTTTCTTGATTTTGATAACTGCATAACATTTCAATATTATAGCCCCTATATTGCATATTTTTGAGATTTTATGGTTTTTTATTATTTTTTCCATGTGGATAATATTTTTCATATTGGTAGTATTGCACATGATGATGCAACTCAAGAAGATTTCAATATTATAGCCCCTATACTGCATATTTTATTGATTTTTTGGGCTTTTTATTATTTTTTTTCAATCTGGACAATATTTTTCATACTGGAAGTATTGCACACGATGATACAATTCGTTAGGTGGCGAAAACTAATGCTGAGTCATTTTGTCATGCAGTGAATCCCCTGTTTCTACCCTTTTATTATATGTATGTGCGTAAAGAATAATCAGTGCGTTATCTGAGAAGTTTATATTAATAAATATAAAGTGCAGGTCAACGTTTTGAGCAGCCCGATTGCCTGCCCCCCAGTAGCTGCATCGTGGTCCTCAAACGTAACACTGTTTTGAACTGGATGCCACCAAATTAAATTAGGCGTATAAAATGTTAAAAAGCTCTTCAAATGCCGAAAATAAAACCAACTTCAAGTGCTAGATTATTTAATTTACAGAAAGAGTTTTCGGGTGACTTAATATCTACAGATAATAGGGCACTGTTTTATGGAGCGCGTGAGAAAAAATATAGGGAGTGAGAAAAGATTTCAAATAGTTCAGCACATAAACACAGGAAAACATAAGGAGAATGTAATCAGAAAACTCGTAAACAAAGAACGTGTTCAAAAACAGCTGGTAGAATGCTTAAGAAGTAGGGTTACTGAATTTTCCTATGACTCGTGCCAAGCATTTTTAGCTGCTCATATTCCCTGGTTCAAAATTAATAATACGGCATTTAAAAACTTTCTTGCCAAGTACACTCGACAACATGTGCCTGAAGAAAGTACACTGCGTAAGACCTATGTAGGACATTGTTCCAATAACGTATTGTCAAATATACAAAATCAATTAGCGGATCAGTTTTTGTGGTTGTTGATGAAACCCGATTCTGAGCGGCATTCTATTGTTAATATAATCGTCGGTACTTTAAATAATGAACAAAAGTCTACACCCTATCTTCTTAATGTGAGCGAATTGTCGACCACTGGCAATGTAACTGTGACCCAGCTTGTGATGGACTCTTTGAAATTACTATGGCCATGTGGAATCAAATACGACCGATTACTTTTATTTGATACTGATGCAGGTCATTATAGGGTAAAATCAGGACAAACTGAAATGTATTTTTCCTAACTTAATTCATATAACTTGTTTGGCACACGCTCTTCACCGTATTTCTGAGACAATACGTGATTCTTTCCCATTGGTAGATAGATTTGTGTCCAGTACAAAGATAAGTTTTGTTAAATCTCGAGTTAAGTTGTTTAAATCAACAGCACCGACTTCCTCTTGCACCAGTGTTAACTCGATGGGGAACATGGGTCGATGCAGTTTTATATTATGCTGAGCACATAAAAATAGGCGAAGGGGTTGTTAATTCATTGGACTCGAAAGATGCTTCATCAATAGAAACTGTGCAAAATATTCTGTCAGGCACTGGGTTAAAAGAGGATCTTAGTTTCATATCTGCCCATTTTTCTGTCTTACCAACAGCCATAACGGCATTGGAAGCTGTAGGATCTCCCTTGCATGAATCACTTACTGTCTTTGAAAAAATAATGTGATCTAAGTTCGGTTCCTGGTAGCATAGGACTAAAAGTGAAAGAGAAAGTGAATTATGTAATTTCAAAAAATTCTGGTTATAAACAGATGTGTGATATTCGAGACATCCACGAAAGAAATCCATCTGTCACACCAAGAGACTTGAATTTCCCTGTGAAGCAGTTAACATCATTTAAATATGCCCCGATAACATCTTGTGACGTGGAGAGAAGTTTTCACGTTACAAAAGTGTTTTGCGAGACAACAGATGATGTTTTACAGTTGAAAATTTGTGCAAAGTGTTGGTTGTGAACTGCAATTTAGCAGTTAATGCTAGCAGCAGGACCACTTCTGCTTCAACCTATAAGAAATAAGGCAACTTGATTTATTATTTATACTAACTCGTCTTGTCTACTGGAAAGGAACATTGTTTTAGTAAAATAGTGCATATTTCTTGGCATATTTTCAAGTTTTTAAGAGCATATTGGCATGCATATTTCAGTGTTTTTTAGAGCATGAACTTCCGAGCCCTAGTTATGAGTGGGGTACACTACTGGAGGTGTGAGGTGGTCAACACCCCGGTCCCTACCGGCCGGTTATGCAATCTTTTCGACCAAGGGCCGCTACTTATCAATCAAGTAGCTCAATTGGCCTCTCCGGGACCTAACGAGGCTGAGTGCACCCCGAACCAGACCTCTCAGCGGGGAAAAAAACCCATGTGGTACCGGGTATCGAACCCGGGTCCGTCACGCCAGAAGCAGGAATAATAGTAATAATAATAATAATAATAATAATAATAATAATAATAATAATAATAATAATAATAATAATAATGATAGCAATAACAATTGATACTAATATTTATCAACTACTCTGAGTAGTGTGTTGTGTTTATTATTTGTTTCATTTATTGACTTCCTGTATTAAATGATAGATAATTATGGTAGACGCAAAATTTAATGGCGACTGATAGTTGACTATTACTATTCCTTTTCCTTGTTGTACAAATACATTTTGTGAATGCAAATAATATTTACATCACCGGCATTACACCGTCATTTCAGAGCGTGTTTAAATATACAACACCGCAAGGCCTGGTAAGGCTATGATTGGATGTTGTACCGAGCCACCCGCCATTAAATTTTGCGTCAGCCATAGTTTCATTTGCATAAGGAAATTCACCTTTACGTATTTTTATGGATGTGTTATTTTAGCCGTTTCCCTATAAAACGTGTAACTGAGGTTATGTAGTACTCATGTTTTTTAGATTTGCCAACTACTAGTTGCTGATAATGTTTTGGGATAAATACAACCGCATCGCGCAAACCTACGTCCTTATTGGCTCTCGGGGGAATCGTTCACTGTAGCTTAGGAGCACAGCGTCACTTCACAGAGCCGAATATATGGTCCAAGTCCCGAGTTTTTCAGTTGTCAAACTGATGCATCGGTGAAATCTGACCAAATATTGTAAAAAAGATAAAAAGTTTTTTTCATAATTAAATAATATGAATTCTAAACCGTGAGAAGACTTCTTTCTCCTTCTTTCTTTCTTTCTTTCCATTTGGAGCACTTAAACAACCAATAAACTTAAGAAATGACCATATAGCTTTAGGCAATGCATCTTTAAACAAAAGCACCAAACTTGCTCATTTTATTCTATTAGGATGGTTCAATGTGGCAGCAAGGCAGTTCTAACCAAGGTAAAGTTGAAAAATGTTCAAGAACAAACTGACAAAATGATTAAAGATTATTTTCTGAATTTTAACAGCATTTTTAAAACATACATGCTATTTCACGCGATGTAGTTTTAAATCAATTCCTTCGAACTTTCAAAATTAGTATAAAACCCATAATAAATAAACTTAAGGACCTTTCATGCATGTTTATTGTAGAGAGAGAGAGAGAGAGAGAGAGAGAGAGAGAGAGAGAGAGAGAGAGAGAGAGAATGCTATAGCTTAGGAACTTGCATAGAAAATTAAAATAAAATTTGAGCTTGTACATTACAAAGTATTTATTTTAACATTAATTAAAGATCAGCCAAAAACATTCACATAGCTGCTATGTTCATAATTAGCATTTTCCAAATGATTCGTCGGCGGGGTATTTTAAACCTGTAAAATGGTACCTACAAATTTTCTATGTACAATTTTTTATCTTTCAAACCAAAAACCATAGCTGCAGCAAACTTGATATATACAGTGTATGTACTACATGCAATGATACCGTAGTTAAATTTTCAGCTTGATAGAAAAATAATTAGCAAATTTAGCGTTACACAGATGCATTCCCTAGGATCATGCCCCCTCCACAGGTCACATGACACATTTAAATAACCATAAGAGAAAAATCCAAATGAAATATGATAAACACTGAACTTTCTAAAAACAACAAAAGTGAAATTTACACAGTTGGGGTCAATTTTCACAATGCTCCAATTTTGAGGAGGGAAATCGGCATTTGAAAAACAAACGACTTTTCCAAATTTGATATTATGGATGGGTAAGACTAATAATTATAAATAAATGATAGGGAGATAAAGGCAAAAAATAATTAGGTAATATTAAAATCAATCTATAATGGAAAAAGCAAGGATTACATTTTATTACTTCAACTTAGTTGTGCTAATTTAGCTATGGCAATTAGGGTCCTGGTGAAATGTCGACAAGAAAACCTTTAGCTCAAGGCGTACCTGGAAACCAGTTATGTCAGAAGTCGGTACGTGCGGAAATGAACGCAGCCTAGTTTTGAAAGTTGAAGGAATTCTTAACATTTAGCAGGTTCTCGAGGGAAAATTGTGTTTCATAGCGAATGAGAGAAGCTTCGAAAGTTAGCAACATAAGTAGGAAACTAAGTGGGGAGTGATAACGGCGCGTATTTCTAAAAGTCTTGCCATTTTCCTTCGTGTTTAATAGTCTTAAGAAGTGTTTGTGATTATCTACAGTTCGTAGCGCCGTAAGACCTCACTCAAGTTATACAGATTTTGCGGTCGCCGCAAGAGGACCTTCGGATTAGCATTTCTGCGACTCCCGGCAACTTACGCTTCTCATGTTATTACGGAAACAGTTATCTTTAAACTGTAAAGTGCTGATAAACTGTAAGTTAGCAGATATAATTCAATAGTTAAAAATTTGAGTGATAAGATTAGAAACAGTTTAATTCATCTTCAAACAGTCGGCAACTCATTCCAAATAACTCATTAGTCTCCTCTACAGTTTATCAGCCTGCTTAACTGCCTATTCATTTTCACACCAACCCACGTGTACTCCGAGACAAAACCCTCGTATTACGCCACCGGAGCAGCTGACAGCAGATTCGTGAAGGACCGATCAAGATATTGTAGACGGCATCAAAAGTGGTCACACACAGGGAGTCGGCATCAAAAGTGGTCGCACACAGGGAGTCGGCATCAAGGTATAAAAAGTGAAACTTCTCTTACGATGGTTGGGGGTTGATAAAAAATGATAGGCCTTTTTGTAAACTTTATTAGCTGTAAAACCTCAATTTTTATGTGAATATTTTGAAAAAAATGCATCGTGTGGAGCAATTGATTAGAGCAGGCATGGGGAAGATGGGTGACAGGACTGTGATCAAGTATTTACCCCCTCCACTTTTACCCATCACCAAATGCAGGCCACCCGCCTTTTCCGGGTGTTTGTTTACTTATACACGCGTCTTTACATACAAGGCATGCAGTGGCGTAACCTAACAGAAACATGAGGTATTGGTATTGTGATTGCGTTACCTACATTTTCGTTTGGCACAGCAAACACAATGCTTTATTTTTACTAGGAACACAATAGTACTTATGTTCTCATTCGACTTTGAGGCATTTTTTTTTATCGAACTATGCGACATGATTCCAACACTGACACAGTGTGAGGCACTGACCGGTTCTCTGAGGTAGATAGACAACAGCGGGGCGCGTGACCTGGTACACCCATGTACAAAAAGAGTCATGTCTAGAACGTCAGGCTACTTTAACGGAGAGAACTCCACGAATACCAAATAACATGCACATTTTCACAAGTAGGGATTTCTGACTATCTGTCATGTATGTGTGTATGTATGTAGGCACGTATACATTTACCTATGCGCCCGAGACATGACTCATTTTTCTTTTTTTGTCCACGGGGGTACCTAAACATGTGTAGCCGAGTGGTCGGGGTTAAAAGTACGATGTATGGGTAATGACACAATGTGTCATTTCTCCCCATCTATGAATCAGAGCAATGAATTTACATCATAAAGCAATATTTAAATAATCAGTTACGCCTAAGTTTTGGAACTTCGTAAAAACATAGCTGTTATTGTGTGCAATGCCTGGCACAAATTTCAATAAGGCTGCAGATTTTTCAAATTTCACTGAAGCATTCATTATCTTAACATTCGTATTTTATTAAAACATATTTTCTGTGATCATCCCACGGCTTGAATGTGATAAGAAGGGAACGATATAGGACTGTTTGTTTTAAGTTCTTTAAAGAAACACCTTTCCTGTAGAGATTATACCTAGGTAATGTGAAGCGCTCGACCTAAACGCTTTTAATTTCAGTTTAACTGTCCCGTGGTTATTGCACTGTAATGGCCTCAACCTGGAATCGTAATTACGGTTTCTCCCACGGCAGTTTGTAATGAAAGTCATAACCAGAGTTTCGCTCAACATCTAGGTTGCCGTTTCTACTCTTCACAAGAGAAAACCTTTTCAAAGAATGGGCAAATTGCAAGTCCCGTTACTACAGGTGTAATTTTCAGGGAAGGTGTTTGGTTTAGCGGTAGTATTGGTTTTAACATACGCTCTCCGTGGCCTTAAAACATCCTGATGGCATGATTCAGAACAGTTCAGCCGAATGCCTTGCCGTGAATGAACCGGAAATGTTATCATGTAATATGCATTGTTGCCAACTAAACCCACTGTGATTCTGTCTTATAGTGTATGTTATCACAAGAAATATCATAAGACGTCTGACCTAACCCATAATAAGTTATCATCGATAACTTAGTTCTGCTGGGAATCTAATGTTTCAGGTCATTTGATAATTTATATCTCGATCTTCACTTCTGAAATAACTACCACAGCAATGGACATTTCTGAAGATCAACTAAATTATTATAAAATGTTAGCACTTGAGACATAGAGTATTCATTTATTGATTTTTGTCGTAAAATTCATCTATAGTTTCTAAGTGTGTCTTTTAGAATATTCCATGTTTTATTTTGGAGTTACTGAGAACCAAACTTCAGATTTGACAGGTTTGAATATAAAAACTGGGAACATAAACAATAATATTATACGCAGATAAGAAGAAAGATTTACTAGACATGGACATTAAAACCACATATATACTTGGGAATTTAGCTTTGTCTTTTAACGGAGCAGAACGTACTCCACAGAAAAAGCATGAATAAGAGAAAAGATAGCCTCTGCGTGAGGAAGTTTTGCTATACTTCCTCAGTATGCTATAATTGACTAATTATCAACGTATGTTAAATAATGGTATAGGAGTAAAGAGAGATATAATTCGAACGATGCTTATAATCAGGCATACGAATTTCTAAGCATTAAAGCCAGGTCGGAAGGAAACAAAGATGAACTGTTACGGGACTATAGGCAGGGAGGTCGCAGATAACAAACTATCCTCCATGCCTCGTACAGTCAGTCTTTTGGGGTTTGCAGACAGCACTCAGACCGGTTTTTACCTGCCTGTCAAAGACCCTTGGCCGCTGTTTATTTCTTTTTTATACACGTTCTTTGAAGCAATTACGGTTTGAGCGTAAATAACTTGAAGCCAACTGCTTAAGAATTCCTATGCCTGCTTATAACTAAGAACTGGAACGTTTTTTCTTAATGGTTGTAGACTATACGCCATAAACGTCTTGGTGGCCATGGAGTGAGTTATGTTCATATTCAACAGGTATACCCTATTTCGTTATATGTTAATATTAGGGGTAGCTGAATTATGTGCAAACTGTAGGGTATTTATATTGAATTACTGGAACAAAGAGTATTATTTATTACGATTATCAGTAGGTATAATCAATCGAACATTCCGATAATTGATTCACCACCAAAACATACTGGCTTTTACATCATTTCTACAACCTGGAGGACTTAGGAAATCAAATACACCTTCTGCCGATATTTGACACCCATTTCCGTGTGTATGGGAGATATTCATCACTGGGCATTACAATTATAAGGGGTAAATGATAGGTACATTTTATCATAAATTGTTCTAGGACAATAAATTCAAGGATACGGGAAAGACAAATTAGTCTGTCGTTCGATGTGCAATGCTAAGTATGCAAATTAGTACTACTACTTAATGCGGGAACATTTTGAGATGAACAAATTAGAAAATTAGGATAACCTTATGAATCATAATGGTTACTTTCTCATTATCTGCATTAGTGATTATTATTGGTACTATTTTAAAAACTAATACTATTAAGAAGTCTATTGAATGTGCTAAAATTTCAAGCCCACTTTTTACGAAAATTATGTCTCTGGTTATCTTTTGAAAACAAGCTGCTTGTACTGAATCATACGTCCATGATAAATCTGGTATAAAAGCTAGTGTATTATACTTCCTTGGAATGTTAGATTTTACATTTCTAAAAGCGCGTGAAGGCGTATAAATATTTCATTTGTGAGGCGTTTAATGATTCCCAATTAACCAATTTTCACTGTCTTCTCTTAAGATATGAAGTGAATGCAACATACTCCAATATAACATCACGCTGTTACTACTCTTGCGTTGGGATAGTAGAAGTAATGGCAGTAGTAGTGTATGTGGGAATTGGAGAATACTCATCGGCCCTCTCAGTGCTACACATATATCCCATTAGGAATCCAGTGAATTGAACACAGGACGAATATCCCGCGACTTTGGGTGGGATCGAACCAGGGAACATTCTGTGGCCGGGAACCAGAGCTGCCACGCTCTAGCCACCTGCGCCACGGCAGGAACTTGTGCTGGGGTACCTTTTTAAATTCATAACACAGGAATTTCATGTGGCCAAAGCTCAGGCACAGCTGACGCCCTAAACTTGCTTAAAACTTAGAGAATTTTACTTGCGTGCATTCTCACCTAATAAGATGCCTTTTTTCACTACATACTTACATAACTACTTGCTCAATTTCACAAGAAGCATCACCTAGAGAATTTAAAATTTTATCTCGATGCTGAGAGATAATGATCATTGAGATAATCAAATACAGTAGCCACAAATTCTACTCGTTATGCAAGCGTTTAACATCACTAACTTGTATCTGGTGCCAGCCACTCGAGCTGCAGCCGTACACAAATAAAAAAGCGTACATACCTTGGGTTCGTTGGAAGTCTTTATCTTCTTGGGAGGAGGTGGAGACGTGGAGCGGCTATCTTCCGTTGCCGAGGTTGCACTGCCAGTTGGTGTGGAGGCCACGACCTTGGGCTGATCCGGCTTGGTTGCTGCCGCGACTGGTGCAGTTGCCGCCACTGAGGGCGGTCCTGGCGCATTGCATGGCGCGATGCAAGGTGCTGGTGGCGGTCCTGGACCGGAAGACACCGGAAACACGACGCGCTGTTGCTGCGGCGGTGGAGGAGGTTGCGTCTGAGAGGTCGGCGTCGCTGCCGGCGATTGCTGCGGCGACTGCTGTCCTTGCTGCGACTGCTGCTGTTGCTGCTGCTGCTGCGTCTGCTGCGGTTGCTGCGACACATTTTGCTGCTGCTGGCTAACGCTAGTCGCCACGACCGACGTCGATGTCGGAGGCCTCACCACGCCATTCACATCAGGCGCGTTCGGGGGCGGCTGCGATGAGGAGGCAGCAGGAGACTGAGACGGTTTCGTAGCCGTCTTATCGCCGCCCCCGCCACCACCATGCTTGTCCCTCGCTTTGTCCCTGCGATGGCCACTAGAGCCTCGCTTACTGCTGCTACTACTGCTACCGTTGCTACTGCTGCTATTGCCACCACTGCCGCCCCCGCCACCGCCACTTCCACTGCCACTGTTCCCTGCACTGTTCCCGTTCCCGCCACCACCACTACCACTGCCGCCCCCCGATCCCAACCCGCCCCCACTCACGGCGGAGGACTTTCCCTTGCCGTCTGCCGCCCCCGCCGCCTCACCGCCATTCTGTTCCCCGGGTTTCACTATTTCGTGTTTTGCCTCCGAGGTCTTTGTACCCGGTTTGGTCCGTTTGATCTTCATCTTGAGTCCTTTGTCGACCGTGGCTGAGTGTTCCACTGCCATTTTCCCGGTCTTGTTACCGGGCGCACTCGTTGCGGAAGACATGCCCGCCGCTGCCGATGGCTGCTGCGAGGCGGACCCCACCCCCGCCGCCTTCTCGTTCGTTTTCTCTATATCCGCATCCAAGTCTATGATGAGATCGCCGATCCCGATATCCCACTCATTATCGTCGTACTCGAAGTTGGCCGATTCCGCCTTGGCTGCTACTGCCGCCGCCGTCCTGGGATCTGCCACCTTCGCTCGGTGGCCGCCGTCCAGCGGGCTGTCTCTCATTGGGGCAGCCATCCGCAGATCCGGGTCCGTGGCGAGCCGTGGTGTGAGGCTTGACCAGGCCCGCACGGCCCGCCGGCCACCAACATCTTAGCCCCTGCAACATAGCAACACCGTCATGTCACATTTTTGCACTCATTAAGAGGATAATGTACCATTCATTTTAGCCATATACATTTTATTTGGCATGAAAATATCTTAAACATATGGTATTCCAATCAAAATCGATAAGACCATATTTGAGATAATAAACGATAATGCAAACATTTCTGCGTAATGTTCAACTATCATAGATATTCTCGTTACGCCATTTTAATAACTTCTGTTTTAAAATATATCATGTAACATTTTAAGAATATAGTGATGAAACAGTTAAGAATAGCTATAATAGCTAAGATAGCATTCTATTAAATATGTTATGGTAATGTTTAAACGAACAAAAAATTAATACCATTGTAGCGGCAACAAAGAATTTGTATGACGGAGCTGTGGCAAGAGTCAAAGTTGGCAAAGAGCTGTCAGATGAAATAATGATTTCAAAAGGTTTTCGACAGGGATACAGTATGCCACCAACGTTATTTAAAATATATGTACCTACACAGAACTTTGAGAATTTGGAAGCAAAAATGTTCAGGAATGGGAATACCGATTGAAGAGGAAATGCTATGCACATTATTGTTTGCAGACGATCAGGTGATTATATCACAAGAATACGATGATGTGGAATACATATTTAGGAAATTGTGAGAACAATTTGACAAATGGGAATCAAAAACAAATCTTGAAGAAACATTTTATATGGTATGTGGAGATGCCACTAGAGATTTAATTTTAGAAGACAGGACAGGTACAATAAAGGGACGTGAAGAATTCGAATATCTACGAGTAAGAATTAATAAGGAAGCAAAAGAAGAATACATTAAACATAGGATAAAGTAAGAACAGCTATCAACATGTTAAATGTGGGCCAAAAACATATTCAATGAAACAAAAATTCAAATTTACCTATGACATATGCAGCAGAAACATGGAAATTAAATAAAGACTTACGATCAAAGTTCCTGGCAACCGAAATAGATTTTCTAAGGCGTTCTGCAAGACATTCCAAATCAGAAAAAATTTGGAACGCAAAATTTGACGAAAAATGAAAATTCAGCGTTGGACTTTATAGAAGATAAAGAACTAGCAGGCATGGGCATATGAGGATGGAGAAATGAAAGGATACCGAATAGAATAATAAAATGGACTCTGTCGGGAAGATGATGGACATATGGATGCCAGAGATATAGCAGATTATGAAAAGAGGAGTAGACCAAGATGACTGGGAGGACCGTGAATATTGGACACAAATACCCAAATGTAACTTTGGGAACAGGAAAACATTTAATAATTGTAAACCTGTGTAAATAAATAAACAGTTAAGAATAGCTTCGGAAAAACTAACATTTTCTGAGACTAAAATTTCTGAAAGCCTTGACCACCTACCAATAAACTGCTGATACTTTACATTTGAGTTGTGGTTGTTTTCACCCTCGTCTCTAAGTACATTTGTGCACGTGTTTAGAGGTAAAACCGGCAGGACTGTATTACAGCAGCTAATAACTCTTACTGCTCACGGCGCACCAGTCAGTCGCAAACCTGTTATTGACATACATACTGTATTCTGTTGGTACACTGATCCTCCCTTCAACCACCGGCGTAGAGACCTTATTAGATCCAATCTATGATGCGGTTTGTTAGATAAGGACGGAGCTTAATTAGAACATCTTAATTCCTTGTACAGCTTCACAAGTGGCAGCCGACTGGTCCACGGATAAAGTGAAGTGAATCAAAACCGGGCAAAAATTTCATGTGTTGCATATACATGAACCACTATCACTATCGTTTGTTTCTAGCTTCTACTAACTATTCTTACGAAAGCTCATTTTCTATCCATTTCATGACAATCAAGAAGCTTTACACATTTCGTTATAGGTAGGTATAAGGGATGCCGAAGCGAGTCAGTTGTTTAAAGGAGGGTAGACCTTAAAATTCTATAATCTTTACATAACCTCGAGAGATATACCTAAGTGAATAGCGACAGCAGTTTTAAAAATCCCATGTTTTGTATTCACACTACATTCTCCACTCACTATTCTACAAAATATTCATACAGAAGTAAATATTCTCCTACTTCTTGTTACTCAGGATAAAATGTCATTACGCATTTCTTTAAAGCTAAAAGGAGTAGGCTAAAGTGAGTCAGATTTTTAAAGAGCGGGTCGCTATACGATTGGCTTTGAAATTGCATGTTCTCTGAACAACAATAAAAAAAATAAAATAAAAAAAAATAAAAGAAACAAAAATAATAATAAAAAAACAATAACGCCAGATCACTTAAAAACCGTGTATTTGAGCATTTAAATAAATAACAAAAGTATCTCAGAACGAAAAAAGAAGAAGAAGAAGAAGAAGAAGAAGAAGAAGAAGAAGAAGAAGAAGAAAACTACTGTGACACAAATTTCGTGACTTAACGAGATGTACAATTTTTGTGCAAAAACATCTTAGGTTTACCAATGATGTAAAAGCCATTCCTGAGAACTTTACAGACTTTACGCAGAAAATTCTAAATAACACATTTTATTTGCCATGTAAATATCTTAAACACGAAATATTTCAATAAAATCTGCTACAGCCATTTTCAAAAATAAAAAATAACGAAGAATATTCCAGGTTACTCTCAAGTGTTTACGATGAGATTCTCTTGAAAATCTTCGTGATACCTTCTAGAAGGCGCTGAACTTAAAACATCTAGAGAGAGACCAAGCGCAAACTTTGTTCTAAAATTATTTTATTCAGGAGTTCCCAAAACGTGCATTTTCAATTAAATCTCTATATGGAACTTTTGGGTGGAATACAACTGCTTAATATCGGCAAGTACAGACAGTGATAGTAGCCGTTAGGTCTTATGTTTATCTTGTGTAAAAATCACTCTCGCCTATATGCCTATGATTATCAGATTACACTGAGAACTATGTTTAACAAAATTTAGGAATAATTTTAGTCGTAATATGTGACTGTGGAGTTCGGCGACTCTTATATTTTCACATGTTTACAGTATAATGTACCAGTTATTAGTCCCTTAGAGTCCAAGGGGTAAGGCTTTAAGATATTAAGAGAATAATAAATAGGCTTTGCATGAACCGAAGGCTGTGTAAAAATGTTACTTCGTGTTTGTGTTTAGTCCTGCATTTTGAATAGGTGGGGATAAGCAATACAATGGCACAGGAATCGCCAATGGTGGCAGACTCAGGCGTATACGCACGGTGTTTGTTGACATCAGGATTCAACTAAGGCTGGACCCAAAGAGCTGAACAATGCAGTTTTTAAGGGTATTTAAGGGCTTATTAGCCCTAAGGCTGTTTCAGGGGTGTTCCCTCTTCAGCCGCGAGGTAGTTATTTATTTCATTAGGGATAAAAAGGGATATTTTTTGTTATTCTTTTTTGCTCTTATTTCGTCTTCGGTCAATAATTCATATTGTTGTTGCGTTGTTAGTATACGTCATGAATGGTAAGGCGCAGAGGTTATTGCAGGGTTGTCCTTGGTGGTTGTAATAAATTTGGCCTGATACTGTGTTCCGGCGTCGACTTCTTTGTCGTGTCTTAATCCGTTCTTCTTTTTCTTCTTCTGGCGGTGGTTGTGGCGGTGGTGGCGGCTGTGGTGGTGGTGGTGGTGGTGGTGGTGGTGGTGGTGGTGGTGGTGGTGACGGTGGTGGTGGTGGTGACGGCGGTGGTGGTTGTGGTGGTGGTGGCGATTGTGGTGGTGGTGGTGGTGGTGGTGGTGGTGGTGGTGGTGGTGGTAGTGTTGGTGGTGGTGGCGGCGGTGGTGGTTGTGGCGGCGGCGGTGGTTGTGGCGGTCGTGGTTGTGGCGGTGGTGGTGGTGGCGGTGGCGGCTGTGGTGGTGGTGCTAGTGTTGGCGGTGGTGGTGGTGCTAGTGTTGGCGGTGGTGGTGGCGGTGGCTGTGGTGGTGGTGGCAGTGGTGGTGGTGCTAGTGTTGGTGGTGGTAGTGGTGGTGGCGGTGGCTGTGGCAGTGGTGGCTGTGGCAGTGGTGGTGGTGGCTGTGGCAGTGGTGGTGGTGGCTGTGGCGGTGGTGGTGGTGAGGTGAGGGCGGTGGCGGCGGTGGTGTCCACGTTTCGGCGTCTACTGTGGTTGTTCTGGATGTTCTTCAGTGCATGAGCAAGGACTGCTTCCCATGTTGTGACGTGGCGGTGGTGGTTGTGGCGGTGGTGGTGGCGGCTGCGTCTGTGGTGGTGGCGGTGGTGGTGGCGGTGGTGGTGGCGGTTGCGGTGGTGGTGGTGGTGGGGTGTCTACGTTTCGGCGTCTACTGTGGTTGTTGTTCTGGATGTTCTTCAGTGCATGAGCAAGGACTGCTTCCCATGTTGTGGCTCGGCTGGTGCAGTTTTCGAAGTGCTGCGGTGGTGTGGAGTACTGAAGTGTGGAGGTCGTTTGAGGTGTCTTGCTCGGCGATTTGTCGGCTGGTGTCTGCGTGCTGTCGGCGTATGGCTGTGTTGGTCCAGGGGTTGGAGACTGGCTGTTGTGTTAGCTACGCATGGGCAGCAGTCGGTTGACGGCGTGGGTTCTTGGGGTACGCCGCTTGGCCCGTGAAATGCCCAGGACCAATGCAGATACACTGTCTCTTTTTTTAGAAGTTTCATTCTACTAGTCTTCCCAAACTGAAATGGGGTGTTTATAAAGAGACCCATTGTCCAACAGAAGACGGCTCAACATGATGTGCAGATATAATTTTATTGGTGTCAAGCAAAAGAACAATCGATTCTAATCCTGGATCCTATTACCTGGTTTGAAAAAGAACAATGAACCATGCACACTTATAATGAGAAGGGGTCCATTTACAGCCCACGCACGCCTCACTTGAGCGAGAAATGTAATCTTGAAATTAATGCACGGTAAGTAAATGGTCTTTTTTGTGCAAGAGGAACTTCATTTAATTTTATAAAATCCATACTTCTTACCCTAAATTTACAAAGATATAAAAAGAGTTGTGAAACGATTTTGAGGGGTTCTTTATTGATATTGCATAACCGTTTATAAACTCAATTAACTTTGGTGATTTTGTTCGTTTTTCTTTTGGTGATATTACTATGCTTAATCATTTGTGATCTTATCTTTCTGTAATGTTCTTCTGTGATGTATTATGCATCCTTGTGGTCAGTCGAAAATGTCGGCCGGACATTCCTATTGGGAAATACATAAAACAAGGCCGGATTAATTTTAGGACTTTAAAACCACTTTGTTCATTCGCACACACGAAACCACCAACGAATTATTGCTATTTTATGGCAGAATGTGTGATTACACGACGTTGAAGAGAATTTCTGGTTCTGTTTGAAATTACATTTAAAATGGCAAAGCACTCATCATGTTCCCCAACGGCGTGGTATTGCATATACAAAATTAATACACGCCCAAACATGCTTGTATATTATTACAGAGATGATTGCGATAGCGTGCAAATCCACTAATGCCTGACAGTAATTCGCTTTCTCGTCTATTCGTTAAAACTGACCAGCAATCAGGCGTCTAATTCAAATGGGGTTTATCTAATCTTTCCAGGCTCCCTTTTCACACAGGGAAGTTTTGATTGTTCCCTTCCCTAAGCTTTTAGTTTCTTGTTCCACAATATTTGCATATCCTAAGTTGCAACAACAAAGTGATAACTCTAGATGATTGTCTATGGAAGAGGATTCACCATGTCTCGTCTGTACGCAGGAAACAGCTCACGAATCGCTACACATAGGGTATGTATGAGAGTTTGATCGAAATCAGTCCAAAAATAACTGGTTTACGCCGGAATCCTGCTAAAAGTAGCGACTTTTAGGCTGCACGCAGAGGAAAAAAGCTTTTGTGTTCGGAACAAAATAGGTACATTATTGGGAAATCCACAAAAATTGCACGTTATTTAGGCTAAATGCTGCACGTAGTACAAAGCTGCAATTTTTGCTCAAGTGAAGAACATTTGTACTAATAGTAGAGGTGGTAGTGGTAGCAGTAGTGGTGGTGGTGGTGGTAGAGGTCATCGTGGTGGTAGTGGTGGTAGAGGTCATCGTGGTGGTAGTGGTGGTAGAGGTCATCGTGGTGGTAGAGGTCATCGTGGTGGTAGAGGTCATCGTGGTGGTAGTGTTGGTAGAGGTCATCGTGGTGGTAGTGGTGGTGGTAGAGGTCATCGTGGTGGTAGTGGTGGTGGTAGAGGTCATCGTGGTGGTAGAGGTCATCGTGGTGGTAGTGGTGGTAGAGGTCATCGTGGTGGTAGTGGTGGTGGTAGAGGTCATCGTGGTGGTAGTGGTGGTAGAGGTCATCGTGGTGGTAGTAGAGGTCATCGTGGTGGTAGTGGTGGTGGTAGAGATCATCGTGGTGGTCGTGGCAGCAGTAGTGGTAGTAGAGGTGAACGTAGAAGTGGTGGTGGTGGTGGTAGAGGTCATCGTGGTGGTAGTAGAGGTCATCGTGGTGGTAGTGGTGGTGGTAGAGATCATCGTGGTGGTCGTGGCAGCAGTAGTGGTAGTAGAGGTGAACGTAGAAGTGCTGGTGGTGGTGGCGGTGGTGGTGGTGGTGGTGGTGGTGGTGGTGGTGGTGGTGGTGGTGGTGGTAGCAGTCGCAGAATAGTAGTAGTACTAGTAGTAGTCGTAGTGGTAGTAGTAGTGGTAGTGGTAGTAGTAGCAGCAGCAGCAGCAACGTAACTCTGTGGCGTAACAGCCCATCCGGGCCAAGGCCTACTGCTCGACCGCTGCCCAAGCGGCCTATTGCTTCTTTCCTACACCAAAGGTTGCATCTAACAGATAAAATTGTGAATTCTAAGAAGGTACTATGGGTGCGGTTTTAACAACCGTTTTTCTTTCCTCCCCTTAAATGCATGGAGCGCGTCTGGTTCCCAGGACAGAATAACAAGAATCTCATTTGTCACTAACATATCGTCTGCATGAAGGAATCAATAAAAGCAGGCTCTCTCAGTGAATTCTCTTCCCATAGTTTCTCTTCATTATTAGCTGACAACTCACTCCCAACTCTCGTAATATACGAATGTGATTATTATCTTTGGCACTGCACGCCTGCAGTTTTATACCCACTGCGTTATAAAATACTTAATGAATGGCCCATAAAGCTTCAGATTACTGATATACCGAACAAAGTCGTTACGGAATTCGCTGATCGCGCGGTGCGATGTTCAACATGCGCCTGCATAAAATATAATGCTAATGCGCTGCATGTTTTCATGGGCGAATAATGAAAAATAACGCCGCATCGTGTAACACAAATAATCAGTGGATTCGAAAACAAGCGCTGCTACACAATGACGTTACATCTGTCGGGATTCGAGGACTTTTTGTACATGCAACTCATTGTATTTCACTCTTGTTTATAGCATTAACCCTGAGAATTACAACACGAGCTTGTTAACCAATAGCGTTATGCCCGTACCAAACTAGAACAAAATGAGAAAGACCCCTAGCAGTTTAGATTAAATCTGAAACAGCGAAGCGTGTTTATGAAATGTGCCTGCGTTAGCTTTAATGTTTAATTACCGCAAACGATTTTGAATTTATCTAAGATAGTTGAAATTCGCGAAAAGAGAATAATAATATAAACAATCAGCATTATGAGTTATAATAATAGTTACCTCGGTCTAAGAAAACCGGATAGCCACTATGCTGTTAACCCTTTAGGGATTTATACTGATAGTATAACTTGGAATTCTCACAATACGTACTACTATTTTACATCGGAAATCTTCCTCAATAATCTATCTAGGTACTTAAAAGATGAAGTAACTAAATTTACCTATTTAGGAACTATAGCAACATTAAATGGAGAAACACATGAAGATATTAGCCAGAGAATTAAAACGGCAAATGCAACATTTATACAATTATGGAGAAATAAACAAATCTCAAAAAATACTAAAATGCTAATTTTTAATACCAAGGTAAAATCCGTCCTCCTGCGAAATATGAAAAATTTCTAATGCAAATACGAATAAATTACACAGATTTAACAACAGATGTTTACGACATATTCTGAACATAAGAATAAATAATGTCAAATAAAACTTTATGGAAAAGTACAAAACAAGAGCTATTGATATCCAAATCAGGAAGAGAAAATGGAGCTGGATAGACCATACGCTAAGAAAGCCAACTGCAGTAATAGAAAGAAGTCCTTGACTGCAACCCTCAAGGTATAAGGAAGACCTAAGAGAACCTGTCAAAGGACCGTAAAAGAAGAGATAGCAGCAAAGGGAAACACATGGAGTGAAGTAAAAAGAATTGCAACATAGAGGACAAGATGGTGGAACTTCTCAGAAGTCCTATGTTCCCTAGGGAACCAAAGGAATTAGATATGTACTAGAAGACAAACAGAATAGTTCCAAATCCACTTTGCTAAATGCATAACATTGACTTTTTCACAGTTTGCTTAGTTATGGTATAACATCATTTGGCAACAGTGGTGTTTTTATTTCCATTCGTATCAATGCTAGGGATGGTGATTTTTCGTAAAAGTAAAGTAAAGTCTGACCTCTTGTGTTTTCATTTTTCACGGCCTGTAGACGACTCTCAAATTAGTTTTGAAAATGCAATAAAATGCGAAAAGAATATATGTTTATGGCATGTGTGCTTAAGCACAACAAAGAGTTATGCAATCGCGTGGAAGAAAATGCTGAACACATTTTTCTTTTCTCCCAAGGGGACCTTCTAATCCTGTCACCGTTGGCTGGATGTTTTCAAGAAGGCGAGGAAATTCAGAAACAAAATACAGCAGTTATAGTAAAAGCTAGATAATTTTATCATCCCATATCCAGTCTTGTGACAACACGATGGGCAATCGAGAAGTTACCGTTGAACTAGTGCAAGATATGAGATCATACATTTTATTGAATGAAGGGTTGAGGACATGGCAGTTGATACTGAAGAAAATTTAAAGCAGAGATGTCGTGAATTTAAGTGGTTTTCATTAGCTATTGACAAGAGCATGGAGGTTTCCAACTCAGCCCAGCTCTGCATATATTTATTAGTGGCACTGACAGCAGTTTTAATGTAACATAAGAAATCTTATCTCTAAGCCCAATGAAAGTCGCAACTAAAGGGGTGGATATTTATTGAAAAGTCAGAGGCATTGAGTAAATTTGAATTGGAGTTAGACAAGTTGATTGGCAATACAGCAGACGGAGCTCCATCTATTATTGGGAAAGCAACGGATTTTTGTCCTTTATGAAAAAAGACTGGGCTGATTTTGGTCACGAGATGATTGCGTGCCACTGCGTATTACACCAGGAACATCTTTGCGCAAAATCACTTCAAATGAATCATGTAATGAAGCAAGTGATTAAGTTGGTGAACTACAGTAGGCCAAGGGGACTGACGCATCGCAAATTCAAAGATAATAACATATATTTTACACAAGTTCGATAGCCAAGTGCAGGTAACATATTGAAACGAGTATATGAACTTAGAGGAGAAATTAGGTTGCTTTTGACAAATCAAAACTTTTACGGTAGAGAGAACAGGACAGTAGTGAATGGTTATCTGACTTGCCACTTGTAGTTGATATGGTGTAGCACTTTAATGAACAAAATACCAACATGCAAGGCAAAAACTGCAAGATCCATCTTCTGTTCAATCTGATTAAATCTTTTGAAGGAAAACTTGTAGTTCGGCAGACGCAAACAAAAAATGGAGTATTTGTCAATTTTCCGACAGTGAGCAAACTGATGGAGTATATGAAGAGATCTAATTTTGGGAAATACATTGACCTCTTGAAAAATCTCGCAGGTGAGTTCAACACCCGTTTTCAAGATGTTCAAAAGTTCGAAAAATCACTTGAATTATTTTCACTGCTCTTTCATGTTGATATTGAGCCAGTGCCAATTTTTTAGATGAAATTGATATCCAGAGCATCACAGAATTGAAAATAAAATTTGGTGCTGTATCACTCCTCGATTTCTACGTTTTATTTGCCTAAACAAATGTACAATCTCCATGACCATGCATTGAAAATGGCAACTGTATTTGGTAGCACATACGTCTTTGAACAGTCATTTTCGGTGCTGAAACAGTTGAATTCCAAAACTTGATCCAGACTTACAAATGAACATTTGGAAGCAAGCATGAGCTTTGCAATGTCAAATACTGAACCCCACATTGGAAAGTTAACAAAACTTCAGCAGCGTCGTTTCTCATTAAGGTGAACAACATTTGTGACTTTTTCTGTTATGACCAGTAATTAAATCAATAGGCATGCCAATAAAAGGCCTATTATTGCTATTGATGTATTGAATATTAGCCTATTAAATTAGAAAGAGAAGTCCTCATTGAGAAGCAAGATATAATTCTGGCTAGAATGGAGGGTTGGATTATGGATCATTATGGCCCTCTGTTAAAGTGTTTTAAAATTGAATGGCCCTTGCCTTAAATTAGGTGGTGCACCTCTAATTTACACTGTTTTAGTTTTCTTCCTACTTTCCCCTCTCGTGATCCGTGCTTACATCATCCATATCAGAGGTTTTATACATAGTAACATAAGTAAAGGTTTCTGGACATCGGTTGATTAACACTGATCACAGTACCCATCTACTTACCACCAAGCATAATAATTTATTTATGTATTTGTTTATTTACATCCTGTACACTTCGCACAATCAGATACCGCGCCGTGTTTACTGGACTGCACCATATCGTTCCCGCAGTGTCGAATTTCTTTCACGTCAACATTCAGCTAAACTAGCAGGCTTGTAAATTTAAAAGACCGGTAATAAAATGCATATAAACAAACACTTGTGTAAAGAAGAACATTTAAAACATTATCCACATCAAAAGCATGTCAAAAGAATGGTGCCAAAGTCATTAAACAGAAAATAAATTTAAAAGAAAGCCATAAATCTCAGACTACAAGTGATGAAACGAAACCAAACCGAACTGAACCAAAGATAACGATCACGAAAGAAGAGAGACATTTCAACGATTGTAACTGTCGGTAGCAGTGACAGAGTTGAACTATTTATTACTGGTTTTCAATTCAAAACCACTTTAAGTACACATTAAGAAGAGAACATTTGATTTGAAGACCACCTTAAGTGCAAACTGAAAAGCGCATTGCTTATTTGAATTTCAATAGGAAATCCCAGTGTTTCATGTGCCTGTGTGCGGTAACTTTGAAGTATGTCGCCACAGGGTTTGTACAAGCCACAAGCCGTATACGATAAAACACTTCATTAAAAGATAATGTACTTAATATATTAATCGGTGAATAGCGTAACTCCTTATACAATGGTAGTCCACATATATGCACCTATTTATGGATTATTATTATTATTATTATTATTATTATTATTATTATTATTATTATTATTATTATTATTATTATTATTATTATTATTATTATTATCATCATCATCATCATCATTGTTATCATTATTATTGTTATTATCATTATTATTGTTATTATCATTATTATTGTTATCATTATTATTATTGTTTATTTATTTATTTATTTTAATTCCACACCATTCAATATTTACCTCAGCCTAGCAACATACTTAAAAACTGTAACCTTGCCTTTGCCTTTAAGATGAAATTGGAAATGGTTGAACCACACATAACTATGAAAATACTCGTACACCGACTGTAAGTAATAAGAAAAGCTGTGTTTATGATTAGGTGATTACTTAATATACCTAAATTGAATTGCTACCTATTCTTCAACGCAAAAATGTTGTTTCCTTTTATTTATTTGGTTTGATGTTTCAATGTGACAAGTAACTTGATGAACTTCAGGTGAAATATTTTCTAGCAGTAGGTATATATCGTTATATAAGGGCTATATACACCTACACCAGCTGATTTTCTGAATCAGCTTGTAGCAAATTTAAATACCATTCACCTCTAAACCTCACGACTTTGATTTATGGCTCAATAAAGAACATGCAAGTAGTAGAAAGTGAGGCAAATCATAGGCGGAGAAGAGATAAGGCAGGCATAATGTGATTTCATTGCGGAATAGTCACAAAGATGCTCTGGCAGATATTCAATAGAGGATAGCTATTTTCTATATCAGCAATATTTCAAATCTACATCGTCTTACGAATAGATATGTTAATGCGTTAATCACAAACAAGATTCAAGTTAAAGTTATGTCAGTGGTTCCCAAATATTTTCAGCTTATGTACTCTTTATGAACTCTGCAAAACTGCAAAACATCCTTTACGATTGTGTTTTGTTGTTCAAAAACAAATTATGGTTACCACAATTAAGCAGGTTAACAGAAAGTCATCATCATTTTTACCCTGTTAGTTATGTCGTGTGGTACAGTTTGAAAATGAGAATATGCCCAGAAAACACCATTCCTGACCTAAAGTTGTTTTAAAAGCACTTAAAAATTTACCCTTTTCTACTCTTCTGCATATTCTAAGGTTACTGAGGTATCTTTTGAATGGTTTGTTCACTTTTATACAAGCAAAAGTTATATTTATAAAAAAAAGTACCTATAGAAAATTAGAGTTACAGGCAGACTGCTCTATGATATGCTTCAAAAGATCTCACAGCTATAAAGCCTACATGGAACTAAAGTGTTTTTTTTTTTTTTTTTTTTTTTTTTTTTTCCCCTTCCCCTTTCACAGATGAGTATGCCTAAAGAAAGAAAAGCCCCCGAGATATGATGGTATGATTGTTACACCAGGAACCAACTGCTACCGTCAGCAAGGAACTGGGCACGGAGGTAATTCTTTATCTCCCATTTACCATGCATAGGAGCCTACTTTTCAATGTCTCTGTACATTTTTTTCTTGTATTTGCGTTTTTCGTTCCCGTTTAGTAACCACAACGGCCTGGTCACATTTTACTTGAGTTTTGGTGACACGATTTTGTCCTTGCACGTTTGTGATTTTCTATCACGTTGTAGCACCATATGAAAATGCTATGTTCTCTGAATATATGAATCTGCAACAATATCACACTTTTAATGTATGTGATAAAAGAGCCTTATTTCTTAAAGAAATTAATTTCCATTTGGGCTTTCCTTGACACAAAAGCATAACTAACATTAACATATTTTAATAATTCACTGAGTCACACAGTTAATTCCACATTTAGATAAACTGGGGGAAGGCGAAAGGATAGTTGAAAAATAAGGACCCGAAGCTCAAACTTGGTACGAATGTTGCTCAATGTTTTAGAGATTCTTAGGTTAAGACGAATGTCGCACTAGAAGGGAAGCTGATCCTTTCAAATTTGAAATGCGCTTTATACTCCATAAATGTTAATTACCACTTAATTTTCCTGTTTCCTAATCTATTACGAAACAGACCAGGACTGGGCAACTGGTGTTCACTGAGCGCAGTCTGCTCACGGTCTTGCGCTAACTGTATGTTTAGCACGTAAATATGAAGGACGCTCAAGGTATCCCGCAAGTCGCCTAGGCCTGAAATTGACAATTTTTCAGAGAAGATGAAAGTTAATAGCGGTCTAAGACAAGGGTGCAGGTTATTGCCGCAATGTTTTATGGACGAAATTCTTAAGATGTATGCCTAAAAGGGAAAATACCATCAGCAATCGCACTAAATTAGAATACAATGAATATGCTGACCATATGCAATATTATAAAAATAATAAAAAAAAAAGTAGCGTGCAGAAAAATGTTTTTGAGCTAGGAAATGTGCTAGCAAATTAGACTACAGACAGACATTAATAAAACAAGTGTAATGGCCTTCCAAATAAAGCAGCCTTTAAGGTCCAAAATAGCAATTGATAGGAACGTACTAGAATAAAAAAAAAATTAAGAAGCAATATGTGATGTAATATTATCTAGACGTATCAAGACTTATACAATAAAGTAAATGCATACCAAATAGTTAATAACTATAGTTAATACCAAATAATTAAGAACACTAAAAAGAATAAGAAATGAAATAGCTTAACATTTTATAAGACAGTGGCAATTCCAACAATAATGTATGGTTCTGAAACATGTACTACAAAGAAAAAAGAATGGCGGCAGAACCGAGATACCTCAGAACTATTTACAGGTGTACAAGAATGGACAAAATAAAGAAATCAGAGAGGAATTTGTTATATAAATAATGACAAAATAAAGATATTGGAGAAAGATGGGGAACGCGTTTGCTGAGCATGACATAAATACCAATCCAATAGGAAGAGATATTGGAAGACCCATGAGAAGATGATGTTTTTTATGCTAGCTATGTTAATTTTACCAAATGCATTTTACTGTAGGTCTATATTTAATGTAGATTTGGGTAACATAGCTTTCAAAGTCTTAAACGTGGCAACACTTGGTATTTGATCCACATGCTAGAGCGAGCAATGTACCCACAATACATCATGCAACAAAGACTTTTTCACACTTAATGAACCAGTTGCAACATGCTGCGACTGTTCATGTTGATTTTGTTCTTAATTGCATGACCAATGTTAAATAGGTCCATAAATGTCGACACCTGAAACTCCCATGAGCAGAAACAAGTTTGTAACCACAGTTATTTATGTATTACCAATTTAACATACCAATTCAATAGAGTATTTCAAAAGGCGGGCCGACTGCCATGGATAATTACCCTAGCAACGGAGAACGGGTTCTTAAAGTGTATTTTCATGACAAGATAATAAATTACTCCGTTAATGGCCAGACAGATGGAAGGCAAGTAGCTGCCGTTATAGTCCATTTTGTAATTAGACTGACATAGCAACTTAGGTGTTCAGAGTAGTAAAGCGGAACCAGCTTCTATCACGTGAGGAAGATGTTCTGATGTCTCTGATTGGCTGAAGTTAGAGATGAATGGATTTCAAGTGGATGAAAGCGGGGTAGCAAGGAACTCTACCCCAGGCGGTAAGCACGATACTTCCTCTGCTACCATAGATAAGTAGTAGAGGTACTGGTGGCCCACAAGTTGGCACGAGCTATGGATTCCTTGGTCACACTTCCATTTACTTCCACCGCCCATTCTAAAAATTGCCAAACTAGTACATGTGTATGGGGAAAAAACCGGAAAACCTACAAAATGTGTTAATAGGCAAAGTCACATTAGGTTTCACCTTTTCCCCCAAATTTCTAAAATATGTAAAAGTAAAATCGGTTGAGCTTTCACTATACTTCTGTCGAAACGCCAAGATATGAATATTTCTTGAACGCATCCAATAGAAACATGCACTTATGTGCAAATTCTAGGTTTAACCAAATGTTATTCGTGAGAAGGAAAATTGGTCATGCGAAGACATGACTCATTACCCTTCGGGTACATATGAAAAGTAGAAAAAGTGCGGCGTGTCTTCTAAATGTTGCCGCGTGCTGCTATTGCAATTTTAAGCGTGTTACATCCATGCAAATTACCTTCAATATTTTTGAGAAACAAATTATATTTTTACTATCTCAATTGGGGGAGTGGCCGAGTGCATAGACCGCACGCCTCTCACCAAGGCGATCCCAGGACCCAGGGAACCGTATGTGGGATTAATTGTGGACAAAGCGGATTCTGGGCGCAATTTCTCCTGTTTTCCCGCCATTCACCCCACCAACTGCTCCATAATCACATTTCCTTTCATCCATTTCACCATTATTTCATATCATCTCCTTCCTCATTCTCAATCCGGGCTTCGGGCTGATCACCAATGGTAGGTCCATCTGCTCGTCTACAGGCATCTGACCATAGGCGCTGACTGGTAAGTTCTGGAGGCGGTACGTCTTGCATATGGGGAGGGTAAACAACATAAGTCAGCCATATGAATCGGCTGTTCCACACAAAGCAGAAATTGCAATTGTGAAGCAATAAAAATATTATCACTCCTATTATTTAAACACCGATACCCAAAACTGGCAAATAGCAATTTTTTCATTCTTCTGGTGGTTTAAAAAACAACTTTTGTAATAATTTATCATCAGTGCTCAAATTAATTATATCATAAGTGTAGCCAAAAACATTAGGAATGTTAAGCTCTCGGAGCTTGTGCTAAAATTGATTATTCTACAAGAATAATCCCATGGGATATTTTAATACGTAAAAGTTTAAGAAAAATCCAAGTGGAGTAAAAAGCATTGGGTTTTAATAGAGACCATTTGAGCATGTACTCTTGGGCAGTTAAATAGTCACGTATCGAAGTCTTAAAGGGCCATTCGTGCAAAAGCTCGTACATAAAGGTTCGAAGTACCATTTCAACATAACAAATTTAGACCAAATTTCAACAATGGGTACCCTGAAACCATCGATGTCCAATCTTCTCTTTGGAGACGCTTACGTAATGAGCGGTCATTCCCCACTCCACTCTTTCAGTCGGAGGAACAGTCATTCAGTATCCAGTGACAGAAACTGCCATGGAATTGCCTGTGTGTCAAAATCATAACTTGAATGTTCTGAGAATGTCCTCAGACGACCTCTTCATTCTGAATGATTTTTGCAGAAATGGTCAACAGTAAGAGACACAAAGGCTTACTAAATAAAAATGTGGATCTCGTTAAAACACAATTTACGTCAAATATTTATTTTTTCTTTTGAGTGAATCATTTCCGAAATATTCTTTATTATTTGTTTGAATTTGCCCGTACTTGTACTTTTTCTCAAATAGGAATATGTTATTCGTTTTTTATCTCTTGGTCTTGCAAAGAGAACCGAATTTCAACGGCATCGCATAGTAACCAGCTCTTAAAACATTTCACTATTACTTAAAGCCTACTGTATTCCCTTGCACCTACAAGAAAATTAGTAGTAAGGTAATTTTTGAAAATGTTTATGTCGATTAAAATGTAGTGCCTAAAGAAATACGTATTTGCAAGAATAGTGTGTATAAGAGTGAGTATATCTCTACATATGTATATTTGTGAACAGAGTTTCTCCAAATTGAACCATATTAAAGGTCTGTATCGCAATAGGTTACGCGACGATCACTTGGTGGATTTTATACACCTATACACTTCGACTTTGTTCGCCAATATTGAAAGAGTTCTTAAACGTAAGCAGTACCAAAGAAGTCACTAATGAACAGAGGTTTATCGCATAGGACTTGAAAGTGCTTAAATCAAACGCACCGTACATGTAACCAACCCGCCATTGCGACATAATGTAAGGCTGGGGTTTTAGGAGTGGCAAAGGCTGCATAAAGTGGAAGCAGGTAAACCCAACTTCCCCTCTTTCGCCAACATGGCACACCGCTGTCTTAAACTATCTTCCTTTGTGCCAACAACCTTTAACCTATACCAGGGGAGGGCAGAATAGTGTCTGCTCCGAATCCACTGTGCACGTAACTCACATAACATTCTTGCTGGTTGGAGGAGTGTTAGTTATTTGGTTCTTAAAGTCTTGAGAATGGTGGATTGATATAGTTTAACGATCAGCGCGTTTGTATCAAACTACATATTGCCATTCAAAATTGGCTTGAGGAAAACCATCTAATATCTTGGTACAGTTGAGGTATTTAACATGGTTTCCTTCCGCACAACAGAAAAATTCCTCCTCCTATTTGATATTTAATCTTCGTTTCCTTGAGGTAGACGATGTTGACCACTGAAACGACTGGAAGCAGGGTTGCCAACTCGTACGATAATTATGGAGGCATGTGATAATTTTAATGTTTTTACGATGGTTGTCAACCCGTACGATAATTATGGGGGTGTACGATAATTTGAATGTATGATAGTTCGATATCGGCGAAATATAATTTTCACTGGTTTGTCACTCCAGCGAAGTGAAACTAATTACAAATAACACCACTTTTGTCCTCATTGTCTTCCTCCACCCCATAGCTACTAAGCCTGCTATCCTTTATCCTCTTATTGCCAGTGTGCCCAGGTCTGATAATCTCAATGAAGAGGCACTGTTCAGAAAATTGACGATCAATGTAGAAAACTCGGAATACGTGATATTCCGTGTGAAATAAAGAACATGCCTGAACCTGACAGTTTCTGGAGTGATGTTAAACATGTCACCTTGGTGGAAATACTGATTTCAAAGAACTAGCGGCCTTTGCATTACCAGTGGTTTCCTTGCCCCACAGAAGCACTTCCTGAGAAAGAGTTTTTTTTTTTTTTTTTTCTAAACTGGGTTTAATAAAAACCAAAGTTAGAAACAGATTGGCACTAGATACGGTAAATGAACTCATTTTGTCGTCTCAACTTATGAAAGAACGTGGTAGATCTTAAAATCTGCAAGTCACCGAGGAGATGTTAAGACAACAACAAATTTGTGCAATGCTTCAACGGCTGAGGAAGCTGAACCTTCAGATGAATAGTGCGAGAAACATAAGTGCTAAAGTTGTAATATAATATTTGTTGAGGTCATCAATCTTGTAAGTGGATATAATAAACATCATTACTCTTTATATTTTCATAAGTATTATACTGATATTTTTATTGTTGTAGCGTTTGCTTTATGATGTACGATAATTCTGAATCCAAATCTATAATTTTGAGTGGCTGGTACGATAATTTTACATGTTGGCAACCCTGACTGGAAGTGACCTGTGGACTCCTGAAACCAGCTAAGGAAAGTGATTGTACTGTTTTTTTTTTTTTTTTTTAATTTATTTAGATCGATCAGCAGTAAATACATGCTCTACAGATCTGGTAGAACCAAAATAAAAATCATAGTAACATAAGAGTAACATTGTAGAGGTAGGGCAGTGGGCCCCCTCTGAACTAATACAAATGTGATACAGGCTGTGATGGTGAGAATTTACACATTACACAGATAGTAGAAAAGCAGAAGTGGAGCAGTTGATTAGTCAGAGCTAGAAGTGTCATCACTAAGAAGCAGATCCTGTGGAAGTCGTCGCTTCAGTCGTGTTGGCCGGCGACTTCGGACGCCGATGTTGTACGTCACAGCTCCTGGAACGTGGCGTAGATTGGAGAAGAACCGTCGGGCGAGCTGTCGGATGAAATGATGGAGAGGAAGAAGGCCCAGTTCGTGATGGAGCTGCTGGTTGCGTAGATTGTACTGTTGTTTTGCAGAGTTACACGGCGAAAGCTTCATGAATCACACGGATTCATGAATCCACTTTTGCCCAACTCTGGCCCATACTATTGACATTTAAGGCTGAACCAAAATTAAAGTTGGTCCACCTGAAGTCGCTATAGTTAGGCTGTATGTACTAACTAGGAACCTATCAATATGCTCATATCTCAAATACCTTGAAACCTTTACTGAGTCATCTTTGTGCTATAAGAGGCCCATGTACCAAACACGAGCTGCTCTTTTCAAATCCTGAGTACCCGAAAATGAGTTGCGAATGTCTTGGAACAGCACTGCCGAGCAGCACGTGAGGCTTTCCTTATGCGTTTGCTTGCCGTGGATATATTATGTCGGTTCAGTTGCCTTGCAATCACTTTTGCTTTGCTTTCGCCCTGCCAGTATCTAGCCGGGACGGTCGCCTGTGCATTCGCAGCGCGGACGTGCAGGTAAGGGATGTCCAGCTCGTTTATGTTCCACTGCTTCGACCCAACATATTCCAGGTTCGATTTCGAGTACTCAGGATTGAAAACAGCAGCTCGTTTTTGGCACAAGAGCTTCTTATAGCACAAAGATGACACGTAAAAGTTTCAAGGTATTTGTGATATGACCATATCGATAGATTCCTTATAAGCATGAAGTCGCTATACTTAGGTCGTACTAAGCATTATGAATGCTAAGCTACCCGGTATTGCAAATTAATCAGCAGTTTTGCTACTGCTTCGCTTCATCAGTAGAAATGCACCATTTATTAACCCATGTTGCTTATTTTAAATAAATGTGCATTCATTCAACTTGAGCTATTTATCAAATCATTTTCACTTGGAAGCCACAAACAATCCACGTCATTATCACTGTTCATGGACTGCTGAACAGAAAGAATAAAGGGCGATCACATTGACTATTGGTTGTAAGGGCAGAGTACTTACACACTCCCGCTTTGTTTTTCACTCGGCGAACAAAGCACAGGATTATGGCGAACAGTGAGGATGCGCTTGCCATTGATAATGGGCGGCCAGGCTTTCGGTCAGACTTAATTATATTAGCTTCTGCCCACGTTGCTGCTTTTAATAACCCCGGGCGATCATTTAAAACCCGATACAGTCCACGCCCCCTGAATGTGCCTGGTAGTTCGTGAGATGGCGGGGAGAGGGGGCGGTGCGCAAGCAAGAAGGAAAGCAACAGGGTATAGCTCGGTTCCAGCCACTGTAACGACGTATGAAGAAACAGATTTTCGACCAATTACTGGAACCATTGTGTCCATTTTGTGATGGGCAGCTATCCTGCCAGTGAGTGCTGAAAACGGGAAATATTGTGCTTAATTTGTACAAGAATCAAATAGGATGGAAACCGCAACCAGACTATTCCATTCTTGAAATTCCATACTCTTTCCATGACATCGCCAGAAACAACTGAATAGCGACAGTAGATATTTAAAGAACCTGACAAAAGTTTTAAAACTTTCAAACCAGTAATAATGGATATCTCAGAAATAGCCAATGCCGTAGCTTAAACATACAACTAGAGAAACAAAAGAAACTTTTATTGTCCCCCAAAAAGATATTGATTTGCTTTTGGAAATATAATTAATTTCATTATTGCTCCTAGCCTTCGCCTACTTCCCACTGCAATGTAATGTTGCTTTATATGCTTTGTAAGTTGGTTATTAATCACTAATACTCATGTGTCACTGTCTCGGGCAATTAGTTACTGGAAATTAATGCATTTTCAGTTTGTTGCAAATTATATTTTAAAATAAAGGAATAGCCCCCGCAATATTTTTGCGCGCATTACCAAAGTATCAAATTCAGGAGTGATTGCACTGAAATAATACTAATCAGAATAATCCTTAAAATACAGTATGTACTTTCTCTACCTGAAGTAGATAAGAGAAGTTGATATTGTAAACCGCTTAAAAATTCGGATGGGTATTGACCGCAAGTATACATTTTAAGGTCTCCTCACTGTAACTTTTCTATCTGACCTTACCTTGGTCATCTCTTGTTCTCTTCCGACCCCGATGCTATTAGGGTTCCCGAGGGCTAGGGAGTCTTTATTTTTCCAACCTCTCCAATTCTCTAAAATATTAACCCCTAACATGCTGACCTGTCATGGCATGTAATACGTCCTCTGATTGGTGATCATGTTGTTGTTGTAGTGTTTAACGCCCGCTTTTACTACTACGGCACCGCAGGCGGTGACACTGATGATACATGGAATGAAGATGGAGCACCGGTGGAATGAGATGGCGGGGGAAACCGGAGCACCCGGAGAAAACCCGCCCTGACGCCGCTTCGTCCACCACGAATACCACATGCGGGTCCCTGGGATCGAACCCGGGCCGCCTAGGTGGTAGGCGAGCGCGCTAACCGCTCGGCCACGGCGCCGCCGATTGGTGATCAGAGGTTATGGTCGGTGAATTTATTTTGATAATTCTCCCGGTCAGGTCGGTGAGACCCGTAAACCAACGACAGGTGTGGTCCTCCAGACATTCTGGGGGTTGTGAGAGAGCGATGTGACCGCCAAAACATAAAAATATGGCGCTCTCTAAAAAGCGGTTACTATTACTGCTATTGTGCTCTTCAATATCATCAGTGAAAAATATTGGAGAGCAAGAGGATTAATGACTTCATTGTCAGAAATCCAGCATTAGCTAACAACAACAACAACATTATAAGGTTACCTAAGTAAACAGTGAGCGAGTGAAGCGTTTAAGGGCCCGTCGACAGCTAGGCCATTTGGGCTCTAAGTCACATTTTAAAGGCTAAAACACTCACAAAGTGATGTGGTAAAATACGTGAAAGCTAAAATACAAGGTTAAAGTAGGAAATAGTTCAGTAAAAAATGGACGTTAAAAGTTAAAATGGTACAACCTGAATGCTAAAAGAGTAAGGGTTAAAACGGTAAAAACAACACAAACCAGGGGTCGTAATCTAAAACCGTAGAACCAAATACCCAGGAATAAAACACAACTCAATTTCGGCGATGAAGCGCAACACCGTATCGACGGAGAACGGGTCGTCGCCTAGAATTGACCGCAGGGTAGAACTCAGGCCAGGGGATTGGCGATCTCTAGTATCTATATCGCGGACAATCAACGGAGAGTTGTACGCCACGCGTGTGGCAGACAGGGGCCGGGTCACCACGCAAAAGGTAGCCATGAGTGGCGCATGTGTGACCTATTCGCAACCGCGTTCAAATAATCTCTGACCTACGGGAATCTCTGCAAGAGGTCAGCCAGGGTTGTACCGTGTCCTTGATTGTCCGAGTTGAGTGCCAGCTACCTCTTCCCAAGACTTCTGCCAGAACGAATAAAGATGGCAACGGAAGTTCCGCTGCACATCCCTAAAAGGAAGCCATAGCAGCCGCATCCACCTCCTCGTTGCCGGGAATACCCACATGGCATGGGTCCATATAAAAACTGGTATCCGCGAGAGTAACTGTGAAACGAGTGTCTGAATTTTAATTACCAATGCTGATGAAGCTGTCAGGAAGGGAACTGGAGATGAAAAGATGGCAAAAACTGAACTGTAGTTCGGACGTGTGAGCCTCACCGTTGTACACGAAACTACATCCTGTAGCACCCTCTACCTGGGATCCGTCGATAAATACCGCAGTGTAATAAGTCCGGTAATGTCCCAGGAAGAAACAAACAAAAGAAATAAAGGTACTTAGGTCTGAACAGCTGAACTCAAAAAGCGAAAACGTTGGCGAAAAATGAACTCCGATTATGAATTTCAGTACCTTCTTATTAAAATGCTACATCCTTCCGATAGTGGCAAAATAAATAAAATTGATACATTGAGTTTCTATCTTCGCCTTCATTCTCACTGAATTTTAGAAAGGAGTATAAACTGTGAAACTGGAAGAGACAAAGTAATTACAGAAAAAAATTACAGTGCTCGTTAAAGGGGGGCGGGGCATTTTTCGATGTCTTTAAGCTTCAGCCGTTTAAGAGATATTTTCCGTGGATCAAATTAACCAATATTAAGTTATGCAGGTCTAAAATACGAGATACCGGTTCTTTTGTTTTCTGACGATGCATTCAACAATCAACACCACAAGGGCTGCATATAAACTATGTATACTTTTCAAACCGCTTAGTTACTTGATCTCCAAAATGTCCTGTGTAGCCAGAACAAAACATGTATTGCAAACATTTCGGTTAACATTACTTACATAATGTACTGGATATGGAGAGAAAAACAAGCTAAGAACACTAAATGCTGGTGGGCAGACTAAGTCACATAATCGTAACACGTCACATTTTTGAGGTTGGTACCTACTTGGAATACTTTTAAAGAACTGTAGATAAACCTTGTCGGCTCATGCAAGACTATTATTAATGACATTAGTCTCAGAACAACATTCCGCTTTTCAAGTATTTCCTTAACTGCGTAAAGCTATCTTATGTATCACTTATATATATATATATAAGTATTGTCTTTTTCTACAAATAGATTTTGAGGTGCTGCTCGATGAAAACTAATCCACAATCTGTTGATTTTTCCCAGTTGAAAATGCGTAACGTCGCTAGTCAAAATCTTGAAGGACAACAAACATTAAAAGAAGCAATTTCTTTCATCTGCTACCAAACTTAATGTGACAGACCTCGAAAAACTCGAAGTCAGAAAACTTCCAAAGCTGGGCTACGGTTGGAAATATCCAATTCGGACGCCTACGCCTGGCTCCTGTAAAGTACCTATTCGTGAATAGTTGAAGACGAGCCACAAAAGCAAGGGGAGGCTGAAGCTGAGTGACTGAGTGAGTGCGTGTGTGCGTGCCCAACTTGGACCAGAGATACTTGAATCCTTTCGAAAGATCTCTGGCAACAAGCTCCCCTCCCCCCTCCTTACCGCAGGCTACAGTACTGGAATCGATACCACCTCGCTCTGGTCGAACAAAGGGAAAGCAGTCATCCCCACAGGAAATATCGGGCAAGGTTTCACTGACAAACCACTCGCCCTCTTTTTACAATATTCATAGGTACTCATATCACAGAGGTACAATGATCACGTTTAATGGTAGGTAGTATGTAACTATTTGCAGCTCTCTCAAGGGTGTCAAGGTTATATCAATTAATGCTGCCTCATGGTTAAACATACAATATTCATCTTGGTTATTGTGAGCTTTAGGGAGGAAAATGTTTTGATGTTCTATTACATTAATAACAACGCAAGCGTATGTTGCTGTTGCGTATTTTAACACGAGTAGAACGCAAATGGTTTACATTCAAGTAATTGTATAAGGATCATAAACGCAAACAGTGCAGGCCGAAGTGGCAGTAGTACATAGCAATATAGACAAGACACAACAGGCATCCAAAGCTTGGGCAGTGTGATAGCCATGTGAACCCTTTCCCTCAAGTGCAGTTCATTGGTTCCTTAATGGTCTACAAGATAGGCAGGCAGCTCTTTTGCTGCTGGACCTCGATTCAAAGCCATGCTATGGTATGGTATGGTATGCTCATTACAATATCTTTGGAATTCACTTTCACCTCAGCCCATTAAACAGCCAAAGGTCGTTGATCAACATAACCGAAGTCTGAACAACAGACAAATTATATCCCATACATAATACAATGACCTCCACCCGTCCTTCAACACTTGTGCAACTTGGAATAGGTAGCAAAGAAGATCGCTGCTGATTTCACACTCGCTATTAAGCGTATCTACTATACAGGATGCAGCTGTGTGCTCTTGTTCCTATTTACCTTGTTATTTCTGTGCAGTGGTACTGCTCGTACAAAAACTCGATATTCAAAACGGGAGTCTTCGGGGAGCAGACTGTGCTTAACTCCTACGTTTCTCTTTTCATATGCTGCCTTAATACAAAAGCAACTCGTGCTTTCAACAGGTTTCCTGCATCCCTCAGTTACTGGTTCATGAATAAGTTACACGCACGCCTTACTGACAGCTTACTACAGAGTTTAATTAACAAACTCTTAAGCATCCCACAAAAGTTTCAAATATAAACAAACGTTGAGGTCTTTTACACTTCTATGTGATTTATTCCAGGAAGCCATGCTATTCAGTAGCACGTAAAAAAGCTGCTGTTACATTCACGAGACTTTCTCTACGCATACTCTTATTTCATTTAACTACTATAGACTATTCTTAAGAAAGTTATTTTTTCTATTTACTTCGTGCTGTTTGAGATAAATCTTAGCAGAAATAGTTTCCTTACACATTTCGTTGTTGGTACAAGGGGGAGAGAGGGAACCCTAACAATACTCGGACATTCACAAGCGACTCGCTAAACGTTGGCCTCACAACTAAATACCGACAACTCTTTAAATATGACTAAGTATTGAAAAACACAAACCAATATTCCCAAAATGGTTGATGCCACAAAAAGTTATTTGAATTAAATTGTGCATTTTAAAGAGATTCACAAATTTTTGTGCGCAGTACCTCTAAACTGTAGTTACAAAATTCCCTATTCCCCAAGATAATTAAAAATATAACTTATTAGGTACTCAAAATGGTTAGAGCCATTTGAGAAAATCAAAAGTATCGAACATTTTTTCCATACAAAGAGTAGTTTTGGATGGCATTGGGCTTATTACGAAGTATGGTATTTAACCAAAATTTCTTTTTGAGTTATACTGTTCACTGACACAAGTACACGATTCTTTTATCTATTTTTATTCAGGGGGCCTCGAAACATGATTTCCATTGAAATATCAATAACGAATTTTTAGGTGGAACACAATACCTCCTCTACCTACTAGGTATGTGGTAGAGAAAGTAAAAAATGAGAACTACTTGGACACCCGTGAAACACAACTGTGTATTCCAGAATGAATGATGAGGCCTCCAACAGATACAAGAGGGGTCAGGGACGTCTATGACGGGGAATGAGAGACACAGGAATCCGAGGAGCAAGTCGGATTGATAATATAAAAGAAGAAATGTAGAATGACAGAGACAGATGGAAGCTGTTGTCCAGAGCTCGAGCCCCCTAGCGGGATAACCGATTCACGACAAGGAGCAACTCCCTTCTGATTTTAATTAAAATGCTGTCAACACCGCAGTCCACTTTACATGCGTCACTCGAACACTCGAGGTAGAGAAAAGATTTTGCTTTATAAGGAGCACTGAAAACACCAGCTTAAGTTGACTGAGAAGCTATAAATCAGGTAACTCTTTCATCGCCCAGCTTTTGTTTGCTCTGGAAATGAACAGTAGCTTAAGCTTACTCTTTTCTTTTCCTTTCCTTTTCAAATTGCATATTGTCTGACCGTCATGAAGATGGATGGATGGACGGATAACTTGTGAGATCTGAGGTTGCTCAAGAGAGTCCATTACTTACCCGCTATTAAGCGTGCATATTGTACCGGGCACAAATATCACTACATTCTACATTGGTAGCAGTTAAAACGACTGATTTAATGGACTGGATTGGATAAAATGAAAGCAGAGGAGATTAGTTACTTATGTACTAACGCTAAAACCATGCTATTTCCTGTCTTAATTAGTTCTAGTTTACATAAGAGCTGTTCTAAAAAGGGTATCCATGCAAGAGTGAATACAGAAACCCACCGCTGTGGTATGGAGATAGCGTGTCTGTCTCACATTCAAGAGGTCCCGAGTATTTTACACGTTATCATCAGGCATAGGAATTTCCAAGCATCAAAGCCAGGACGAAAGGAAATCAGGTTGAACTGTTAGTGGTTTCAGTTTTCAATTTTTCTTTATTAACAAGTTTTGGCCTGGTGCAGGTACAACGGGCCCGGCTTACAGGCTAAAATTTACATTTATTTACAATTATTTATATTTACAAATTTTATGGTTTTCGATTTCATCAAAAACCCATACGGTAACGATCTTTAGGTAATGGAGAATAGTTTTTGTTTATCTATTTGTCTTTTTTGTGTCTGTTTCATTCGTTATATAACACACACACACACACACACACACACACACACACACACACACACACACACACACACACACACACACACACACACACACACGCACGCGCCCACACACACACACGCACGCGCCCACACACACACACACACACACACACACACTTGTTCACCCACCCACCCACACCAAATATATGCGTTCCAGCTCGCGCACTGAACTATTTACACTACCTACACTTAACTTTTTACACTATTTACAGTTTCCCACGGATTAGATTAAAAAAAAAATAGTCTCCGACTTAATAAAGTGCACACACATTGGAGAGCATTTACATTCAAAGCCATTTCAGCTATGTAGAAGCCGTATGCATTTTTGTCGCTTGAGTAAGCATTAAAACAGGATGAGGGATTGCCACAAGCCCACTAAGGGTTCCGCTTTACCAGCTACAGGCCCTATTCGACTCCCTGATGGGTAAGTTCACTGCATTATTGCAAAACAGCAAAGACTTGTGCCTGTCAATCGAAACTCTCTATGATCCATTTCATTTATGTTCCGTGGATTCGGGTATTTGAGTAGGATGTTCACAGCTTAATATGCACTAAAAGGTTCCGTTACTAATATAACATTTTAATGGGTCAGTACTTACACACGCATATACTATATATGTCCTTCCATTTTAAACCATAGGCCATGTGGTAGGTGAAAGGCGTGAACAAGTAAATTCCGTTCTATGGTTTCAAGGGACCATTCAAGAAACCAGGAAGAGCTTGATGAAAATCTTTCGGTGAAACGTGGCATAGTATAGTGCAGAAACTTTGAAGTTGCAATTGTAAGTACTTGATATGCAGAATGGCGAAGCGTTCAAGATGCAGACAAAAAATAATGGTTAATTTAGAAAAAGTGGCCTAGGAAGGAAGAAATCCTGAAACCAATCGCAGAAGATTCTAGATGATAAGAAATAGAGACAAAGAGTTCATATACACTTATAAAGGAGAAAGACTAAAATAGGAAAGAAAGGAGGAGACTGGGATTCCAGTGTCCCTTTAGGCCAGAGGTGGGCAAAAGCGGATTCATGAATCCGTGTGATTCGTGAGCCTTTCGCCGTGTAACTATGCAACACAACAGTACCACCCCTTTCCTTAGTTGGTTTCAGAGGACTACAGGTCACTTCCACTCATTTCGTGATCGGTATCAGTGGAGGAATTATATCTGTATCAACATCGTCTACCTCATTCTTAACAACATATCACACGGTTTTCTTTCAGCAACACTGAACGGCTTTACTGCAGAGATCATGTCGCATACAGTCAAAAAACTACCGTTTTCTTATCTATATTTTATATAGGTTGTATAAAATAATCTATTATTATTATTATTGTTGTTGTTGTTTGTTATGATTACAGATTTAGAACTGCTAAACTACAATCTAAACATACTATGCAATGTGACAACTTCCTTAACTAACAAATCAAACTATGCAATATTTATTTCAAATGTATAAAATCGCTTGGTACTGTGCCAGAGGATAAACTATATTACCTTTCTTGAAGAGTTTACTTCACATAGATTCCATGATTTCAAGAATCTTGAGAATGAGATTTCAATGTTTGTTAACCCTTTCACTGTAGATGTAGTCAACGTAAGAGTTAACTTGCAATGTGAACTCCTAGATCTACAACAAATCTAGTGAAAAAATAAGTGCAGAGATTTTGTTGTCACAGACGTATTTAAAGAACTGTGTAAAGTAAAATATGTTGATCTAGGAGAATTTGCTGTTTCTGTTCCAGAAATATTTTGCTCCACATGCGAGCAATTTTTTTCTGTGATGAACATAGCAAAATCAAATCTGACATCTCGGGTTTCAGATGACCACCTCCCGGCGCAATTACATTTTGCTGTTACAGTATTATGCTCCAGTTTGAACGATTTATGAGCTGTTCGGATGATGACAATGCGTGTAATTCCTATTTTACATAGCAAAAGTATGACCACCTCTTTCCTGTTTGAAACGAATCCGCTGATCAATCCACCACTGTCAAGAGCTTGAGAGGCGAATAAGTTCCACTCCACCAACCAGCAAGAATGTTACGTGGGTTGCGTGCACAGTAGATCTGAAGCAGACACTATTCTGCCCGCCCCTGCTTTAGGCTGTAAACCTCGACAATTTAATTTATTTTTTGTTGAGATCGTAATTATCGGCTTATTTTATAACTGACTGGTATTATCTTTGCCTGCCACCGAACAAAATGAAGCCACTTTTATGTAGATATGCATTGCGATTAACTTGAAATGGACGGGACTAGTATATACGCAACTGAAACGCACCTGATTTTTATTTCTGTATTTTATTCATAAAAATTCTCTTTGCGTTTGTTAGTGAGTGAAACGAGGCTAGAGACGACCACTGCAGTGTTAAGTAGCACTCCTTGAAATGAGGTGCCTAGTCACGTTTGTGATGAAGGACATTTCCTTCCGCTTGAACGCACAGTAGCTTCATGTGCTAACGAAGGCGTAGTTCCGAATCATTTGCAACTCTTGGCGAGGTGGTGAGAAGCGCGGCTGCGTTTCTCTTTGTGAAACAAACCTCCTCGCCTATGTATAGAATGCACCTTCACTGGAAAATTGCACGCACACGGTTCATACTATTTTCAGCAGCTTAGGAATTCACTGCACTTTACGTGTTTTTGTCTCCCCTCGCAACCCATCTACCCTTTACATGTGAAAACTGTAGCTATTTTTCATTTTATCAAAAACAGATCCAACAATTTCCATTAAATACATGTAAAAGAAATATGCATAAAAATAAAATGTATCCCTTAAAGTCTGCGAATAGCCTACTAAGATCCTATTTTGAATAATTTTTGTATAATATGTATACTTTTATATATAAAGAACGTGTTTACTAATAAAAAAATACGGATCTCGTGTAAGCATACGTCATTTTACCATCCTACCACCCCCCCCCCCTCTCAGAATTCCTTGTTATTAGTCTGGATTTTCTAATACTTTATATGTTTTTGAAGTGATGTCATTGTTTATATATCGTGATCATGCACAAGCCAGCGCATAAGGATCCATGTTTTAAAGATTCCACTATTAAGAATAGTTGCAGAAGATACATAAAGTAAATCATTCTATCGAGAGAAAGCCATGCGAATAAAACACATCGCATTTTATCTATTCCAATAGAGAACATAGATATGAGCATTATCATACTTATTTTTTGTACTATGTAAATACGTTTCAGGAGGATAGAAGATATATAGTAATTGAAACAAAAGAAGTTGCTGTGCGAGGGGACCCGGGTTCGATTCCCGACTGGATGTGGGCATTTTTCTCCAGCTAAGATTATTCCCTACCTTCCCCAGAGTTTGAAGTATGGATGGGAGTGTGAATGTGTGAGTGAGAAGTATAAAACCCAAAGAAATCCAATGACAACTACACGAATTAGCACCATTTCCTATAGCCAAAATGTGCCAAAGGTAAAGGCCGCCGATATGACCATTGCAATTAAGGCAATGGAACAATATATTTGAAAAAGTTGTTTAAAACTGACTAAAAGATAAACAAAACGCCGTTTTACAGCTCAGCAACAAACTAAACGTGTGTTGCGGTTTACTCAATTTGTAACTGTAATATCCCACCACACAACATGCGACATAAATCTCTCTTGGATATCAGGTTCCAACATGGTGAAAAGAGGACCATGATTATATGAGTGACACTTTCGATAACTCCGTGCGGTAGAGGTGGACCAATTATGTGGCCTCCAAATCCACATTTCTTCCTCTGGAGTTTCGTGAACACTGTTATTTGCGCGAGCAACCAGTGGATACAGATGACTTGCTTCATACATGAAGCGTACAGCCAACATAATGATGGGTAGGTTTAAGTCTGTTATGAACAAAATTCCTATCCTTCTTTCATATATTTAAAAATAATGTCCAAACATACACTATGCATACAAAATGTGACTCAGTATTTATTAACGCAAATCACCATGAATAACTAGCTGATTTCAGATCACAATTTATGAACTTGATTACCCGCAAAATGCTTATGCAGCTTTCAAATGTTTAATTAAACATGGGTTTTTATTAGCGACGAGTTAATCTGGCAAAAAGACAAGGAACTGAACACTTTCATCTAGCCGATTTCAACACTGAAAAGACGTATATGCAACGGTGATTTAGGAAACAGTTTGACATAAATTGTACTTCAATGAGTTATAACTTTTCTTATAGTAACAGTTTGTCTATCTCTTATGCTGCAGAAAAATCAATGAGGCAAGAAAGTGCCACATTTACTTACAGAATTTCCGATATGTCATGGTTATACCTGAAGTATATGATATTTTAATAAAAATACCGGGACTGTCCGGGGCGCTGACCACGTCCCACTCTCCAGTACTGCACACACTCATGACTAGGCTTCGGACACGGTTGCTCTTTCGTTACTTTGGCTGGAAAATGGTTACGTGCGTATAAGATTTCACAGCTACCTCCCCCTCCCCAAGCACTACCTGCCGTTCACCCTAAGCGCTCGCTTGTCAACAACCTACCGGTCGATATACTAAAAGTGCACTTATCCTAAATGCATATCCGAAGCCTACTCATAACGCCTGTAGGGCGCCAAAGTGGGGAATGCAGCGGCCGGTGGTTTATTTTAGTTAATCAAAATAGCTTCAGCTATTATTGAACATATTTTTCTATAAAAGGTTGTTTGGAGTGGATATATTTCTAGGAAACTCGTCGACTTTTACACTCTTAAAACGTGGTTGTACTATAAATAACCACAACGTAACCAGCTAAGTGAAACGAATTAAAAAAACAACCTCCAACATCAAAGGATTCTGACAAAATGGGTCATTTGTTGACACAAAAGGTATTTTATTCGGAAAATGGCATTTAAATAACTGCAGATAGTTAACTGATAACTCTCAAGGAGAGAGAACAAATGCAAATGTACAGATCATACAATGTAGCCAGTACAGTATGTGCAGTTTGTTCCTAATATTATACTAAACCACAACACTCTACACTGTTTAGGGATACAATGTTTTACTGAACAAATGTACAAGAGAGCCTAAATTATGAAGCATACATTAACATAATTAATACTTATAATCAACGATATAAACAAAATTAACGTTAATTTTACGTAACAAAAAGGAGGCAAGTGTACTATTCACGTTTCTGCTGCCATTTAATCTCTCCTTACTGAAAATGACGTTAATTTCTACCACGTGAAACGCTACGACTAACGAAACTGCACTACTTCACCCGTATCGAAATTCCAAATGATTCATTAGAAAACAAGTCACTTTGTTGACAAAGTAATTTATTTACACATGAGTCAGGTTTAACCAATAAAAATGAGACTTCGCCCAGTAGCATGTGCATTTCAACTAAGGTAATATGTAGTGCCTCTGAAGCTAGTAAACTCTGAACATAATCTAGGTTTGTATCTCGGACTGTTGGACCGACGCTCTTTGATGTGGTTTAGGTTGCCGTGTGGTCCACCGAGGATGTTAACGCACGGCGATTAGTGCCCACAGAAGAATTTGCGGCTAGTTAAGTAGTGGGCAGCAGATTACTCTAGTGCCCGCATCACCATCCTCCTGACAAACATAATGGCTGTTGGAAACTTTCTACAACCTTGAGCGCTTTTCTTTCTTTAAAGAACACATGAACCTTGGCTACAACAAAGAATTATCACTAAGTTTCGGGAACAATATTTATGTCAAAATACTTGTATGGTTGCAATCATGTCAATTATGCTTCTTGGGGCAGGTTTGGTGAAACTCTTGCCCAACGTTACGCACCCTTCGAAATCTTAGTCTTTATTACCTTCTATACTACTTAACAATACTTTGTATATAGAGAAAGTATTGTATTCCACACACAAAAATCCGATATCAAGATCACAACGCAAATACAACTTTTGGGATCTCTTGAACCCAAACTAAAGCATTGCAGATAAACGTTTGTGTAGGTATGTAAGAAAATACACCACCTCAAACTACCCTTTCCAGGTAACATTTTCCCTTGGTTGTGATTTTCTAAAAACATGAAGATATTTTGATTCAACATACTTGGGCAACCAATAAATGTCCGCCAGTCCCTCTATTAAGGTTAAAATAAGGGTGAACAAAACACCTGAATATCAAATTAGATACAAATAACGCACTTAGAATATGGTAAGCTTTATGCGTAATTCCTTTGATTTTACACAATTTTATTAACAAACGGCGACGCCGTGGCCGAGAGGTTAGTCCGTTCGCCTACCACCTGGGGGCCGGGGTTCGATCCCAGGGATCCTCATGTGGCATTCATGATGGACGAAGCGACGTCTGGGAGGGTTTCTCCGGGTTCTTCGGTTTCCCCCGCCATCCATTCCAATTGCTCCATCATCACATTTCCATTCATCCATTTCGCCTGCATTTCATACCATCCTCTTCCTCACTCTCATACCACACGCTTCCAGGTCTTCACTCTGTCTGGTCCGGAAGTTCCTCAGCTCCTCAACAGGCGTTTGGCGCTAGGCATTGGCTTGTATAAGTCCTACATAAGGGGAAGGTAATCAGGTAAACAAGAACGGCCAGGATTCCCGCAAAATGAGACGAGACGAGACGAGACTAACGAGAAACAGCTAATTTGGCAACACTGCTGCTGGGATTATATTTCCTAGCAGGTCTGCGCATATGCAATGCTTCTTACTGAGAGTTTACTTCTGCCCTCCCTTTAGTAACCATTGCGTCCTATTAATGATGAAAAGTAAGCTAAGCAAAACTTAAACTAAAATAAACATTGAATTAAACTAAACTTAGAAGCTTCCAAAGTCCAAGTTTTCTAGTGTATGTCTACGTCACATAAGAAAAGAACAATAAAGGAGAGATTCTCATCGCGTGATTATTTTCCCCTTTTCCATCAGATTTTCCGTCGCTATGTACTGACTCGCTAACTGCTTTTCCGTACAAGATCAAGGGCCAGGAATCATTGGGATCTATAAAAATAGCTTTTGTTTGATTTTCCTTTAATGACTTACCAAGTAGCTAGACTTTTGTTCATTATTTTGTACATATACGTAACCTGTTTAATCGTGAGCACTGTCGGTAGCAGCTACTGTTTATGTTCCGGACTGTGGTTTAGGTTTCAGGTCGTTATGTCGACGCTTCATTTTTCTTGTGAATGACACTTAATAGCAAGGATTACAACGGAACCATTGCGTTATTTTTGGCATTGCCTACTGGGGTTGTTATATCTGGCGATCTGGTACAGGTCGTAAGAACGCTGCCAGAAAGCCACAGTAATTTCGTGTATACGTCAACAGTCTGTAAACGACAATACGATGCAGTAAACTATACCGTGCCGGCGTTAACATGTCAGCCAATGCAGTCCATTTGTAATCCTGCATTTCCTGAACCGACCCGCTGAAATATTCAGAGTGAATCCTTGCGACACATCGCTGGAATTTCCTCCCTTCCTGCCAAGAATACACTATTTATTTATACACAGAGAGAGGTAGTGTTCATCTGTCTTCCTCTCTCCGCACCCACTGCTTCATTCCTTTATCGCATTTACGAGTAGAAAAATGAACAGTCCTTCCACTACATTTAGAAGTATAATTTAATTATCCAAATGTATACACGTTGCTGACGTCAGAAATGCATGTACTGGCTTCAGCGATTTGAGATGACTCAACCAAGCAAGTCAAGCTGGCTGCTGGCATCTTGCCCATCTCATTACAAAACCGGTTTGCGCACTAAATAGTAAATACCCTATAACATGCTGTCAAACACTATTTATCCTTTTTTATTCAGAGCTAGAGGAGCTTGCATCAGGTTCTTTATCTTTTAAAAGCAACTCTTTCACACCAGTTAATGAACTCTTTTGTTGCTCGAGGCGGCGATTACCAGTCGAGAGGAACATGATTTGATCTCTCCAAAGCACTACATGTTTTCACACCTGCAAGACCCTTTAATCTTGTCATGAATGTACTAGCTTACCTGAGCTTCCCATCTTTTAACTCCTGATCATACATACGAGTAGCGTAGTCTTGTAATGCTTTGATGCATTTGTATGTATTTATTGTATCTATCCATTCCAACTTTCAATATTTCGATACATCTGTTCTCAATAACCCGACTTCATATTGCACATGCCTGGTTCCTTCCTTTGTGTGTTGCACAACCAGTATGACTCTCCGGCCCTTAGCAGTACGCTGCAACATTTACTTTAGTGCATAGTGATATAGCATTTTTACTATCGTACTCTTGCTGTGTTGCCTTAACTTTCTGTTTTAGGGAGAATTCCCAGTTTGAAATTGACTAAACCGCTTCTAACATGCTCGATTCATTACTGCATCTTCCCCACAGACAGCAACATTTTCTGCCAGCACTGTGAAGCGACCGACACACACACACACACGCACGCACGCACGCACGCACACACACACACACACACACACACACACACACCTGCCCTTACATGCACAAATAACCTTTTCTGAAAATGTTTATTTTATTCAGGGAACCTCAAAACGTATATTTCCGGCGAAATTTTGGTTTGGGCTTTTTGGTTGGAAACTGGAATGCATAGTTCCTCTACGCAGCAAGGAGTAGCGAAAGTAATACATAAGTTATTTCGAATTTAAAGGTGGAGATGGGGAGGGAAGGAATCCTTTGAGTTATTCCTTCGCATCCTCGGAATGTCTTACTTAAATACGGAATGTCACATTGGGTCATCCATATATTGTGTCTCCGCCTCAGAGGCGGGTTCCATTCGGCAACAGGAACAACATTTGGCCGGTGGGTACGGCGGTCTGCTGCGATAAATGAATTATTCAAGGTATCGCTACGCCGTTCACATCGAGTTTCAGTTGGAGTAGCACAATAAGCATGCCTAGTTATTGTATTCCACATCGAATGTTTGTTTATCATTCGTATGCCTGTGCAGAATCCACTCATGCTGTAAAGAAATTATTTGAAAGCTACGTATATGGTGCCTGTGACTACTTATTACCTTGGACTCATTAAAAGATAACTGTGTAAAATAAATATACTTACTTTAGACGAACTTAACAGTGAAATTCGCCAAGAGATCAATTCAATTTCTCTAAGAACCAAGAAAAGTAATGGGTAATGTCATAAGAAAACAGAAATGTGTTGCAAACGAAGGTAAGCAGTTCAAGCATCTACTTTAGTGACGTGAGTGAATACATGAGTTTTAAAGTGCACTTGAATTTATGTGACAATCACTCTACCCCGCTAAACAACGGGCGCTCGTATTAACTGACAGGCGGGAAGCGATTAGCTTATCGGCCGAGCGGGACCCCGCCTCAGCTGCGGAGGCACGATACATGAATGATCCAGATGTCTTTTTCAGATTATCTTATTTGTATTTAAGGGATGTCAAATATAATTACAAAATATTTTTCCCCTTTAGGTGATGGGTTGTATGTTATACTCAATGTGAAAAGTACGATCATTAACATCTGTTTACCAGCGCCGAGAATGAAGCGGTCTGTAGTATTTTCACAATGGCTGTTTCACAGTTGGCTCACGGCTGATAAAAATCGCCTATTAACCCGTCATGTCGACCCCCGCAACGGCCAGCTCTGTTGACATGGGTTTGGAAAGACCTTCCAGGTAACTAGGCTCGTACATGCATGCACACGGCAGCTGCTGTTAAATCTCTTGCTTGTTAGCTGCTAATGGACACAGAGAAACACCAACACGCCTGTTTCACAGATAAAACGTTAACAATACAATGCATTGCATCTACGCTCACCGTTATACAACGGTGTATTCTCTCAAAACATCACGCTCGCTCGCTTAAACCCTTCAACAACTCATAATAGCTTAACATTTGTATTAAACAACCTATAGGATTAAAAATTAGATGTGTTGAATTCACCCGACTTTCTCTACTTCACTCTTCTACAAACAGTTCTTACAAAAGCTTGCTTTTCTATCCACTTCTTGTTTATCACACGCACGCACCCACTCCACACCCCCCCCCCCCACACACACACACACACGCCTCGTCAAATGCTTTCTGCGGAGGGGGGTCAGGGGACCTCGAAACATGTATTTCGGTGGAATCTGCATATGGAATTTTTGGGTACAAATGCAACATTTTCTTTCTTACTGTAGTTATATAGCAGATGAAGTAATACTTAACACCTTCTCTCTCTCTCTCTCTCTCTCTCTCTCTCTCTCTCTCATCTATCAATGGGCGTGTACGAACGAGAATCTCACACCACTGAGTGCGGTCAGGAGAGCTCTAATGGACAATAGTAATGAAAGATGGGCAAACTACAACCAAAGGTATTAGAAAATCGTTCTTCCCTAGTATACGGTATAGATTGCAGTCAAATATTACCTTTACACATAACTTCACAGTTCCAATTACAGTACAATGCAAAATCGGCGAATAGGTATCTACAACGATCTAAGATAATCGAAGATTCGGCCTGCATTCTGCAACAGAAACGCACAAACAGTTGACAACATTTTGTGTGAATACGAAGTGCTAAACAGCGTTAGAAAGTCGATAGAAACAAGTATTCTTAGGTAAGGTAGACAATGGCTAACAAGTATAAGTGAACTAGTTGCCAAATACTTCAAACATTTCCAGAAATTTCTAAATAGTTTGACTTTCTAATCAAAACATAAAGTGTACTGTAGTTTAAAGTACTGGAAAGAAACGATTGTAATTGATTCACTATGCATGTAGTATTGCGCTATGCAATGAAACATACAGCAAATAAAACTATTCAAAAAATCTCGATTTTTCAAGGCAATGTTTCTGTTTCTAGATCAGGTCTCAAGTAAAAACATCCTAAATCTAAAAGGAGTTGAAAATGAAGAGGAGAAAAGGGTGTTCTGTCATTGCGCGGTGATTAACTTTATTCATGTGAGTTTCTGCCGGGTTGGAAGAAGGTCCCAGAAACAGGCACTTACAGCGGTATTTAATTAAGTCACGAAATTCTACTGCTTCCTTACAGTGACGTAACCAACGGAGGGAATTTACATATGGATTACAGCGAGAGTAAAAAATAAACCATAATGGTCGTATGTGCAGAAGGCAAGGTTAATAGCGTGAGTGAAAATAACAGTTGTTTTTCTGTCTGTGCTTTATCACGTAAAAATACTACTTGACACTGTGATAAGCACCTGTGACTGGCTGTAGAGCTGACGTCGTACTTAACGCAAATGAAAATTCTGTCCCTTATTAAAATGTGTGCACAATGCAACAAACCATTTATTTGTGAATAATCAATCATTAATCTGGTAGGGTTTAACATTTGGGTCGACAATGCTACCGAATTTCTGTCCTAGTTTGCAACAGAATGTGATTTCCAACAGTATCAAAGGTAGGGGGTGATCGTTGTGTGTGTCTAGCCTATTAAATAGTCGCGCACACATGATATTTGTTGGTAACTATGCACAATTGTTCTTCAAATTAAATTCACTATTGTCCTAAAAGTATTTGAGAGGAACAATGGGCACCTCTAGAATTCCATAACTACGCTCGTATATACCTATAACGCTGCTCATCTGATTGTTTATGCAACCGTTTACATTGCAGTGCTCTGGCTCTGTATTTCCTTAGCTAACCGCTGCTCGCGTTTACACCAGTCGTTAACTTAACCTCCACATGAATCAAGTCCGTTTCCGCCTCTCTCGTACTCCGGAAACTGAGAGCAGAAACAAACGTGGCATTAGCCCACTATTGCCACAAGTATGGGCGTGGAGGAGAAATAGCTTTTTAAGGTGCAACGTTAACGTAAAGAGCGCGGCAATATCACAGAAATAACATCGAAATAAAAATACCTACAACAAAAACTCTTTGTACATAAAACGAATTCAGTAAAATGCACTGTTTGGGACTATCAGTTTAACGTCTTACGGGGTCTCGCAAGGGGTGAGGATCCGCAGGTGAGCTACCAAAAGCATGAAGTTATGCACGCTTTGTCTGTAGCTCAGATGGGCAGAACCGGTTCCCCACACTGTCGAGTTACATGCGCCACATGCACTACGAATGCGCATAACTTGAATCCTCTTTAATGTAGCTGGACTAATAACCAATGCACTCCTGACAGTTTACAATACGCAGCTAGAGGCATGGCGCTGTAATAAGGACAAGGAAAGGTAGGTGGGAGGAGGGGGTGGATACACCTGGTCTTGTAGAAAACCCACCTTTTAATTTTCTTTAGGTTGACCTCCAAATTCTTAATGCCTGTTATGGAAAAGGTTGCAAATGTTTGAAATTAGCAGTATTTACTGTGTCAAAGTATTCTACGTTATAAGAAATGCTTTAACTTTGTCCTTTAGAAACAAAAACACGCAATGCTTTACAGTAAACATAATGCAATGTTGTATTACAAAATATAAACACCTTTAATCCTTCTACGAATTCTCCCTATATTTATACTGGAGTTAAAATTCATATCGAAATAGCTTTAAACATGTTTGTCTATTTCGTAATACAGTATTATAGTACAGTTTCTGCTTTCGAATGAAAGGCTTCTTCTTCTTCTTCTTCTTTTTTTTTTTTTAAATTGTTCCATTTATATCCCGCCTTTAACTGCAGAGGTCATATCGGCGGCCTTGCCTATTGGTTTTACTCGTTTACAGTGGGGATTTTATACATTGGATTCACACACACATTCACACTTTCATTCATACTTCAAAATGAAAGGCTTTCTTCAAATATGTATGCAATAAAACGCTTTTCTTGGGTGGCATTACAACTTAATTACATTTCTGTGAATTTGTACAGTTTCTGAAATTTTTCGAACTGTGTTACCAACCTACCATAGGCCAATAATCTGGACACGCGTGGTTTCTGATGTACACGGCATGTTGTGAAACAAGCAACAATTGAGTAACGATTTAGTAAGCCTTCATAGGTCATTGGTTATAACTATGTCCAGCGTATTTTGAATACTGCTGTCGTTGGAGAGGAATAAAGAGAAGGCTTTCTGTACCTGGTTATGTGTAACAATAACAATGGGAATGTATTACACAAGCATAGAAGTACAGTTAACAAAGCAATGAGAACGATATACAGGCATGACATGCACAAAAGGAAGGAGGTATGACGTGATCGTAAGGCAACTTATTGCCTTGCCTCCTTCAAAGCATTTCTTTTTATGTTAGTGAGAGAGAAGGGACCGAACAATTAACTTTAAAATGCTTGCATCCGTTTCTCAAAGGAAACCTGCGGTCAATTAACTGAATACCTGGAGGGAAATTTCTCATCTTACGGCTCTAATTAAGATGATTATATGCTATCGCTCAACATGCTGACATCATTATTACGTTCGATTTATCAAAACATGCAAAACCCACAAGAAAATACAGTGGCTATAATGTAAAACAAGCAGTCTAATGATTTCCTCTTCGGTTTTACGGCTATGTTTTACTCATGCAATTTTTTCATTCGTCCTAAGTATTTCTCTATTTACGTAATTTAAGCACGTTCACTGCTGAACATTTTGTTCCTGAACCCCAGCAGTTTATTCTATACGATCTATGTGTGTATATGGTAGCAAACAACGACAGGACCTCACAGAATTTACTGAAAGTCGTGCGTGCGGTGCTTCCAAAGTAGAAAAACATCTGGTCCCTTGACAACCCTTTCATGGGAATATAATTTACTTTAGTTCACCAATATATTTCGTGGGGATCTTTTCACAATCTAATTATAATTAATGGTACTTTCCAAACAAGTTCCACAGTAACGAATACACTTGGAACAGCTTGAATGGCGTCGATACCACTCCATGTTCAATAAAACAGTCCGTTAGTGGGTACACTTCTAATGCATCCAATATTCGTAGGCGCAACAGATTAGCCACAAGCTATAGGATCAACTGGAAAGCTGTAATGAAAATCATCGTAAACCTGCATAACGCTTCTTACAATGCAAACGTTCACAGCGATTTACATAAAACTGAAATAAAATCTGAAAATGACAGTCCCAAGAGTTTGTTTCCCTTAGTTATATGCGTAACGATATACTTTATGACGCACAAAATGGTTTTCTAACTAGCTCTGATAAAATGACAATATATATTTATTTATTTGATCTTAGACAAAGCTCGGGTGATATAAAATATTAATATAAAGCTTTTAAGCATGTCGCAAAGCCCCAACATCAACTAGAATGCACCATAAAAACCATCTAAAGTTGTTTATTTATGCAGAACCATTTACAACAAAATGCCACGCAGCTATCTACAGAAAATGTACTTTCCATTGTTAGAAAGCGTTTTCAGCTATGGGTTACTGGTGTATATATAGCAATATTTTGCTTTTAAAAACAAAAGTAAGCCGATTATGTCATACTTTCTACAATGTTCCATTCAAAAATTAACAAAAGGAGATGATGACAGGGTAAAGTTGTTGTATATTCCATGAATATAACCTGCCATCGCCCGTTTTATCCTATATCCATGAAAAAACAAGCATCCACATTACACTGAAGGAAGCAAAAATGAGAGAGAGAAAAACGGCTTCAGATTTATTTTGCGGTCTTCCACATTTCGCCTATTTCGGTCCTCAATGGGACTTCATAAATTTGGTTAAGGCAGCTACTCAAACATTTGGCGTCTGAAATGCCCACGGGAATGTTTTGCAACGCAGGCGCACTGCGTGTTAGCCACGCCACCTTCTTATCGATTGACAGCAAAGCATCTTTCTTCTCTATCGCTTCCTTCTTCCTGAGTGACGAAGTCGGTATTCTTGTGATCCGGCACGTGTGTTCCGAGATTAACCTTAAGCTGCTAAACTTTCCGTAACAATGTGTACAATCTCTGTGTCATTGCTCAACTTCTTGCTTTTCTTTAATCGACTTGCCTTAACTTTCGGTAAACTTAATTTAATGTCTTCAGTTTTCTTTGCATCCTCCCTGTTAACGCCAGTTATCCAGAACATAATGACCTAAAAAGTTTATACAAGAAACGAGTCCGAGTTCTCAGAATCCAAAACTGTATGATGAACACTAGCACAAATGGGCTGCATCATACAAGTGTCTTATGTCGCATTATTTAACCCGTAATGTTTTGCGCTGCCATTTGGCAACAAAGATGTATAGTCCAAGCTTTAGAATACTCTAACAGGTATTTTGTTATTTTCATATTACATTGGCATTTAACAACACAAAGGTATCGGTAGCTATTTATACCGTAAATGTATCAATTTATTTCAGTATTAATATAATTGCTTTTTCTTTTTCAAATATAAAAATCCATGCAAATGTCTAACTTAACCCCATCATAATCCACGCATACCACCTCACTGCTTATTTTACGTGGACCCTCCCCATGCAAGTGGCATATACCAGGTGAGTCAGCCACCCCTTACTTTTTTGGAAGTTAGGCCACCCATCAAACGGCATGTGCGCTTTAGTCCAGTTTTGTTCTTACTAAAACGTATTGCTTGAAGTTCTTAGAACGAGGAATGCACAAAATACAGAGGAACAGCGGTTTAAGGGACAGAGCGTACTCCTCGCTAAAGTACACCTTGAATCGTTTACTGAGAGCGAATTCCGGTTTCCAGCCGATTTTACAAACTTTTTATTAGAGTATACATAGCAAGTAATTCAGTAAGCGCCTCTGAAAAAATAGACTTATCATATGAGTACACTAACATCACCAAATCAAAATAAAATGGCGGATTCTTGTACTTAGAGCTAAGGTTAGCTGCAAAAATTTAGGACACGCCTCATTCACCCGTACAGTCAAAACCACATATTAAATAACGGTTCATTTAAATGTTTGCGTAAATTACGCCTCGTACATAGTACATAATAGATTTTGCCATTCAAGCAATGATATTAAAATTCACAGCAAAGGATTAAAACTGTCTTAAAAGGCTAAATTAAGCACGAAAACACGCGAAGTGGTAATGACATAGCGCCTGACATACAAGTCGTACTACAGAACTCGGAATGTGCTTGCAGTCAAGTATCGAGATAGCCGAAGAGAATTATAACTGTCTTGTGTGCTAGCCCGTGGAACATGGGTTCGCGTCTCGGCATTGTGCAATTTTTTATGCGCATCAAAACTTACAACATACTACGTTTAACATGTAGTATTCGCTGGTCCCAATGAACACTTGCAGAGGTGCAAACGTCAGGTGTCTAATTGCGAGTATATTAAAAGGTGATGCTCAAACATCTATGTTAGTACCTACTAATTTCATCGAGAGTGTGACCAAAGACATCCATGCTAAATACTTGGGCAGAACCAAGCATAGTGGCCAATGTTTACATGTTACAATACAAAATGCTGATTGCATAAAACTGGAAAATAAGGGGCAGCTAACTCAGCTGGTATAGCAAAATAATTCATGCAATAGAGGGTTAAATGCGGTATTTTTCATAGATGCAACACGAACATTTAAAAAATTCTTCACCCCAAACTACTCTTTCAATTTTCAAACATATTAATTGAATTTCACAAAAACGCGTCTAACACTTGAGATTATGCCTAAGATAATTGCTGTATGGGAATAGCCTGATGTCCTCTTCATTCAGAACCACTTTCTAAATGGTTGTATAACTCGATAACCATTATAGATAAGACACATTACAACATAACTGATAATCTCGCCAAAACACACAATTTAAGTAAAATTAAACATTTCCGATATATTCGTTGCTATTGGTTCGGATTGTTCAATACTGTATACATGTAATGTCCTAAATCACCATTACTGTTTCTCATGACATCAATTTCAAAGCCAGCATCAAGACTTCAACTCATATTGCAGAACGATCACTCTGAAGCGTCTCGAGCCATTAATCAACGAACCCTTTGGGCATATTTTACAACAGTTATTCCGCCCATAAAGTGTCAACATTTTAGAAAAGTGTTTCATATGTTTGTTACACACATGTGCGAATATTACAATACAGTATATTTAAGCTATATTCTCTATCTTGTATTAATGAGAACCTTGCCAAATGTTAGAAAACACCTAATGTGTGAACCACTTAATTCTGTGTAGGTATGTAAATTCAGCGGTTTCTCAGTCACTCCAGATAAGATACCAATGTACCATATATGTATTACACACATATAATGTCCCATAGAATATTCTCTTAAAGCTTTACGTATAAATTATTAATTTCGTGAAGTGTCAAGTCATTTACGCTTCAAAGCACATATCAATGGCGCAAATGTCATCCATTATTCATAGCTTCTTTGATATGCTGAAGATTTCACTTGTCCTCTTCGGAGTATGCTTTGCGGCACGATTGATGCTGTAAGGGGCGCACATATTTTGTAGGTGGTATTTGTACTTTGCTCCATCAAGCTATTTCCTGAGGTTCCCCCCCACCCCCACCCCCCCCCCCCCGAAAGCATTTCCTTCACAAAACTGGCACTTCGAAGCAGTGGGGGCTCTTTTTATCCTCTTTTCTATTCAATTATGATTTGAAGTCTGTAATAATCCATTTCTTGACAATAGCAAATAGGAGCTGAATGCACCACAGCATACATTTTAGTTAAGTCGGTTAGACCGTCTGTTTGTCAGTCTATGTGCATGCATAAATCACAAACGGCACACATCTAAACTTAACTTAACGCGCAAAAGAGTTTTGTATGTACGCTTATTGCGTGTGTAACTGAGCGAAAATTGCAGCGCATACATAGCTGCTGGATGAATTAAACTGTAAATAAATATGAACAAAAGAAATAACTCCCAGCTAAGTTTTAAATGGTAAAATTCAACTATCAAATAATGTCTGCAATAAATGTATCTTAGAGGATCTAAGACAATTCATGCACATACGTACAGTAAAATAAGAAAAATATGCAGGTAAATAAGGTTACCGCCGTGAATGCAAAAGATTCAACTTTCCACCGTGATGGAATGAATAGTGAACTAGAAAGACTAATTGAAAATATATATATATATATATATATATATATATATATATATATATATTTGTCGTGCTCTTAACGTAGATCTAAATGCGCAGACTGTTCAATTGCTTGAGTAAAGCAAAGAAATGAAGATAACTGTATAAAAACCGAAGTGATAGGAAGTATACATAATCAATGGACTTGACGGGAAGCCCACATAAGCAAAAATGACGCTGGAACTCAGTCTTTGGAACAGTGGAAAGTTGTATCTCCCTCTTCCACTCTCAAAAGAATCTGAACAAAGCATATTTTATTGTAAAACTAGAGAGAATCCGATCTGTGCTGGTGTTATTGCGTTAATTGCGCAGATTCTTGAGTCTCTTAAATAACAGCATCAACGCCTCCGTGTGCGAAGTACCTTTCATTTTACGTTTTGCCGGTGAACAAAAAAATGGGCTTTCTGGTGTATTAACAAAGTCAAGATACATAAAAAATGGTTTAACGACATAAATAACTTGGTCTTTTCCTTGCGTTTACAATGTTACCAAAGCTGTATCGTCCCGGTAAATGGTTTATGTACACGATACTAGTAACGCAAAATGTCTAACTCCTTATGTAATCAGTCAAAAAGTTGTCCCAAACATTACCCTTTTGTTATAGAGGTTTTTTTAACAATAATACGCGAGTATTTCGATCTTTATCATAATTTTTGGCTGAAACAGTCAAGACAACCTAAACTATCTATGCGAGATATCTACACACGTTTTATAACAATTGATTCGTTGCACGAAAATGTAACATAGATAATGAATATAAAAAAAAACTAATTTTTGACATCAAGATAGACTATACACGTTAGCCTAAATTATTTATAAACCCAAAATCGCCAGAAAAACTGCTTCAGAGTTTTATTATTGACAGTGGTCCACATATTTTATATTCTGTGATACAATAAATGCTTCGGTGTTATCAAAAAATACCTAACTGTAATATTGTGTGTGTTTTTTTTTTTTTTTTTTTTTTTTTTTTTTTTTTTAATATACACAAGGCGTTTCATGTATTTCGCAACAGTACTGCGTACAAAACAGATAGAAACATAAAAACGCTCTTTTATCAGTTCATCTGCTGCCATTTCATCTTAAGATATGTCAGCTCAGAAGATTTCTCATCGTCCTTTTAATATTTCACGAGAATGCATCGCTTCGCGGTTTCCAATTCTTTTTAACGATTTCCGCTTCTAGCCTCGGAGGGAGCCATTGTCAATTCAAAGAAATCCTTTCCAATCCTCTTTGAATCTCCTCTTGCTAAAAGCATCCCAATGTATCATTCCATGCGTAAACCATCACACAGCAGTTTCATGGTAGCTTATATAAGCTGAAAGGTTCTACAAGAGAAATAATACTTTCATTGAGGATAAATTACTCAGTCCCAGGTTTAGATTGCAGCATTTATACAGAAGGACAGAAAGTACCAACAAAAATAAATGCGCTCCTGGCGTTAAATTGCAGGCGCGTTCCTTGCGTGGCGTTCTTTTCAAAGCAGAAAGATGACTTTCAATTTGGTCGTATGCACAAGGACCGAGTGGTGAAGTGCTGCATGTGTTTCGCAATTGGAATAATCCTAGTTCCAAATCTTGATACGTTTTTCAATTATTTCAATTTCGATTTGTTAAATGCATATATGGCAAGGTGCGTAGTTAAGATACTTATGAATTTTAAGCCATGCATGCATAAAAACGCCTTTTCTTTTCAAAATAAATGTCATATTGGTAAGAACTCTTAGGAAACCAAATCAAAAACATATGAATATCGCTGGCGTGATAGGCTATGAGGTGCGCGCGCAGGTATGGAGTTCTGCATAATAATTACAATCATACTGACTTTTCTATGGCTCAGCGCAACGTTGTTGAATGTGTCTCAGGATGCACCTATATTTACGGCTACGAGGTGGGTGCGGTTATCCAAGGAAGGGATTGTTCGTCGTCGGCCTGGTTCAGGTCGTAAACCTTTGTCCACTCCTTGACAGGACACTGCACTTCTAAACAGCAATCTCTTCCAGCATGTGTCTCTACAATTAAAAGTAATTCTAATTTCCCTGGGTAGAACACAGCCTTGGGTCGTTTGACCACAGCGGAGTTCTCACAGATTATGTCGTCTTGCATTTGCAGAAGAAAATGCCAGCCATAACTGAAAAACCGTTATATTCACAGACGGGGCGACATTTTCGTCTACAAAACTGGAGAATTATCTATCGCTCTAGAGGAAAATGTTACGAGCAAAATACATGGCAAATAGATCGCCAAGGTCGCGCATTGTTTAGTGTTGGGATTGGAGTTACGAGTTGGTCCAGGTGTGTCGTGGCAACTTGATTGCACGTTAAATAGCCAGCAGTATAAAGGCACCTTCGAAAACATACTTCCTTCTGTAAGGAATAGATATCCCGATGGAGTGATTGAAATTCCAGCTCGATAACCACCCAGTCTACACAAATCAGCAGGTTTCAAACTGGTTTTCGCAAAGGCAAAGATATCAATTATTGAAATCGTCGCTCATCCGATTTGAATCTTATTGAAAATGTATGGGCAGCTGCAAAGAAAGTATTACAGTTAGAGTTTAATGTGCGCTTCGAGAGTCCGCTCAATTTTCAATTTTTAATTTTGGTTTGCTTGCTTGTGTTACGGTGTACCTTATGTCAGCCTATGAACTCTGCAGCTAAAACACTAACCAAAGGCTTTATGTGACGCCGCGAATTTCGATATACTTCGTAAATGCAACAGTACGTGAATTACATGATTAGTTGAAGGTTTGTAGGTTTGTAGGTGTGTGTGTGTGCGTGTGCGTGTGCGTGTGCGTGTGTGTGTGTGTGTGTGTGTGTGAGCGCGCGCGCGCGCTTACCTGCATACTCAGTTAAGTGTAGTTTGGGACGGCATACCAAAAACTTGACACTGAAAACTAATGGTGTTTCGAAGGTAGATTAGTTCAGTATGGAATATTAAATATATTATAATTATTACCATCTAAAGGTTACTTAAAGCCGGGACATAAAGTACTTACAATAATTCTAAGTCGCCCCTGGGGTATTTATCTCTGATGTGAGATTCCCTTGAGGTCTAACTGGGAAAAGTACGAATCAGCTGGGGAATTTAATGTCGTACTGCAAGTGGCCATGGTAGCTTAGTGGTTAAAGCAGCCGCTCGATAATCGGAAGATCCGTGGTTCAAATCCCGGCTATGGCATTGAATTTTTCAGTCCTGATTCAACCTCTTAATATATTAGTATATTATATTTATGGTACAAAATTTTTGCTACATTTTAGTTTAATTTGCTAATTATGAACTAAACATTAGGAATCGGTGGATACCAATTACTTTATTGTGCTGACTCTATAGTTGAACATAAAGTCCAGTTATACTTGTAAATGTTTGGATTTTTTCTTTTAGTATTTTTACCTAGTATTTATGTACAATAATCATGTGTAATATGAAAGAAGAGTTAAATAAAGCACAGAATTTGGAATCCATGTCCTGGTACAGAAAACAATGTACCAGGACGGTGCACTGGCTCCTTTAGTGTCCCGCGGTAGTGAACGCTCCTAAAATGAACAGCATGCCTTTTACAGTAGCTGTATACCGAGAATCTGCGGCAAGCTGCACAACTTGTATTGAAAGTGTTGAATACTGCGATCCTTTTAATTTCAAGGTTTTACGACATGCGATTATCCCTGCTATCAGAATAACATAGTAAAACTTGTGGTGCAGGCTTAAACAGGCGATATTAAATAGACAACCTTACTACATACCCTTTGTGGATATCTTCCTTTCCATGGCACAAAAAGTGGTTGTGAAAACCGGTTTCATTTCCACGCCCCCCTCTCCCAGAACACCAGAGGGTTAGCGGCTGGCCTTGAAGTCTTGTTTCCACACAGAATTTATTTTTCATTCGCTTCATTCCTCAATGTGGGTCGGAATATCTGAAGAGACAGTTGAATGACTAATGTCCTTTCACATCATCGCCTTCTTTAATAAAAAACTATGAATAATATTTTACATTTTTTAATCTCACACGATGTTTGTTGTTCGCGTTAAGTTTATTACACTCATTTACAAGTTTTCGACAATCTGAAATCTGGTTTGAAAAAATTGGAATTCTTTACCTCAGCATTCCTGATTAAATAAATTCCAGTTTACATTCACGACATTCCTTTCGCATGATCGGATCACTTCAAGAAAAAAACTATGTGTAGCAATCAAAATAAACGCGACACACCAGCGATGGGTGAAATATTTAATTATCAAGAACTAGTCCACAGGTTTCACACACCAGCTTTAATCCTACACATACTAGTCGGCCACGACATGGGTGCGTTCGGTGAGAAGAGGAAGTTAGCAGTTGCGAACAAGTGGGCAGGGCATCGGATGTGCGGTCAGCTAAAGAAAACATCCGCAGTTCTGAGTTGCATTTACAAGGGAGAATGAGACCTACTGTTTTTATCGTGTAACTCTACATTCCTACTATATGATTAGACAATTCGGAGGAACGCCTAGCACCACGACTAAAGAAATCTTTCGTGCCTATGTCCCTGATCCCCCCCCCCCGGAAAGAGGAGTCGGGGAGGATACAAAGGATGGTCCGACCTGAGGAGAGGGGACAGCAGACGGCAGGGTCCCTAATGACTATAGATTTGAGCTCCCGATGGGGCTCGTATACCGGCTCTTCTCCCACCTGCGGACTTACAGCCTGGGAGGAGCCGGGACTCTGCGACCTCCCCCAATCCGGAGGACGAGTATTTACAGAGGAAGCACCTGCCATGTGCGCCGAAACTCCCACTGACACACAGAACCCCGAAACAACCAAGCACACGAAAGGTGAAGTGAAAAATGAGAAGTGAACTGAAATGGACAGGAAATTTGGAGGCAATCAGCATTCGTCTAGCCACCCGTGAAATCCCCGAAAAAAGCCAAGGGTAAGAACGGTCGGCCACGGGAATCAGCCCACGACCTCCCGAATGCGACCCTCACAAGTTATCATGGTGGCATCTCGCACGGTGCATTCCTACTATTTCCGTGCCTATTACTTCCCTCTGATCGCTAGCACTGATTACGTTATGCATTATGAACGGAACAGTGGTGCCCTCCTCCAAGTGCGCTCATATCGTGCCCGATAAATACATCCGTTTCTTTGTCGGTACGCATACATAAGCTAATTGTAAGTAGTTCATTGCCCCTTCTTTACGCATGTGCACTTGTGCTTTTTATCGCACTTAGCGTAATAACATTTAAAGTTAAGTGCAGAAGATAAAGGCATATGAACGTTGGGCAATGCTCCCGCAGAGCCCTGTTCCAAGCGTTGTAGTTGTGTACCGGCGGTAACTATGTACATACGTAGGAACACTTAAATATATTTAAAACATTAACACTTTACCTTCAGAGTGTTAACCCATCACACAAGTTGGAGTTCTTTTTACACGCTTTATATTAGCTTCAGCTCTATGTATTTATGTAACAGAATGTTTCGACGTAATTTTCACCCACTTACAGTCGTCTGACTTGAAATTTTGCACACGTGTCAAGGACCGATGACAATACAATAATATCATTACTTTATCCTAAGGTCCTTAATGATCCTATCAGGATAAAACAAAATTAATTAGCCACATTTATCAATGTAATGTAATCTTTCGACAAATCACCAACTTTACAGTCGTCTGATTGACATGAAAATTTGCATACATATCGAGGCCCGATGACAAGATAATAATATAAGTTTTTTCCTGAGATCCTGATCAGCAATATCAGGATAAAAAGTGGCTTGCCTAAATTTAACAATGTAACGTAATTTTCACAAGCTTGAGATGTCTGATTGACTTGAAAATTTGCGTACATGTCAAGGATTGTGACAAAACCATAATATCTTGAATTTGTCCTAATCTGCTGACTCGGATATTCAAGATAAAAAATGACTAAGCTAAATTTATCAATGCAAAGGAATCTTTCGACGTAATTTTCACCAACTTAGAGTCATCTGATAGACTTGAAAATTTGCACACGTGTTGAGGACCAATGACAATACAATAATAATATCATGACTTTGTCCTAATGTCCTGACCAGGATAAAGAATGACTAAGCTAAATTTATAGAAAATGATAGTTATGACACATTAGACGTCGCTGAGGCACATTTCTACATGCACCCTGAAAATTACTTTAATTAAATAAATACATATTTATATATTGGATGATGTGGATGTCCAGAGAGAGGACCTGATAGGAACACGAGACCCAGGGGAAATATCGCGGACCGGAGTTCACACAGGGCCAAGACACCCACAACAGCTGGTAGTTTAGAAATCGACACAAGTTACACTGGACAGAGGAATTAAATTGCTTGAAAATATTGAAGGACGGAGATGCCGGGAGAGAGGACCTGAGAGAGACACGAGATTTCAGGCGAAGGATTGCGGATCGAAGTTCACAACAGCTGATAGTAATCGTAATCTAATATTGTTCTAAAAAGTGATTTGAAAATTTAGAAAAAAATATTTGAAAGAAATTTCGAACTCAGAAATTTTTAAAAGATTTCAAATTAAAAATGTTAAAAAGATTGAATAGAAAATGTTGAGACTAAAAAGTTAAAAATAAATTACAGTTTTAAAAAACTAACAAAAACACCCTTTTATAACAAACCGAACTAAAAAGTAGAAAATGATTTTAAAGTATGAAGAATTTGTTCTACAGAGTCAACTTGTTCACTATATTTCAAAATGTTGTAATAAGTTTAAAATAAAAACTAATTTATATTAACAAAATAATACATTTTATTGTAAAAAGCGTGGAGTGCTTTTCACGTTACTTACGATAAGTTTACTTTTATGAATAGTATAAATGTAACTACTTATAACACCGGATATCCGACACCACACGCTTTTTTACAATAAAATGTATTATTTTGTTAATATAAATTAGTTTTTATTTTAAACTCATTGCAATATTTTGAAATATAATGAACAAGTCTTTATAGAACAAATTCTTCATACTTAAAAAGTATTTTCTACTTTTTAGTTCGGTTTGTTATAAAACCGTGTTTTTGTTAGTTTTTTTAAAACTATAATTTATTTCTCTTCTTTTTAAAGTTGTATACATTAAAGACAATGCTTCTGCCCTAAGCATGAATCACTTCATGTTTGTCAATAGAAATTCACTTGTCTCTGTTTCGATGGACATGTTCACATACTCATATTCAAACATAGGTATGTTAACAGCATTTCAGCTCGAGTTATAAATATGACTTAACATACGCCCTGGCACTTTAATGATAAAATAACACATAACTACTCTGAAAACGAATTGAGCATTAACTACATGGTTTGTATTTGCACAGTGTACTGTATGATTATATTTAAGATAAGCGTTGTGAAGAAAGAATGGTTTCGGCTAAATTACCGCATTATTCCTATACCAACTTGTTCAACTTGTAGGTGTAACAGTAATACCCATGTATAAATTCATTTATAACTTTCCGTAATCTTATTTTAATTCGGTTGTAGGTAATTTTCTGTATTTATTGCCCTTTTTGTTTTTAGAGTCCTTTTATATCCCATTTTCCAAACAGTTTAGGTCATCAAAATACGCGCTATGATAATGAGTAATAATCCATAAGTAGCAACTGGGAAGAGCATGATAACTCTTGGTGTGATATACGCGATCGATTGACCGAAGTGCCGAACTATCGCTGAACGACTTCACAATATGTCTAACTACTAAAAATGAACAAGTTCATACATTCATCTCTTTGCATTATCATTAATAACAATTTACAAACTATTTATGTAGCAAATCTTGCGCGTTTAGCTTATTCATATAAAACTTATTTTTGTATTTGTTCTTTGTGTCAATAACAATAATAATTCCGAGTGACATTGGTTTCAATAAACAGCTTTTATTGAGCACATAAGGTTAAATGGGCGTTAACTGTTTATTAAACACTAAATAAGAAACTTTCCCTAAAATTGAAATTTATGTGCAATATAGATTTGTTCCGAGTCATTTCAATAAGCGGGCACATTGCTGCTGATGAAATCCCCCTTGAGCTGATTATAGTAACAAGACGTCACTACTGTACAGTCAACGGAATAGAAGAAAAAATGAAGGCTTTAGCACAAAGAAGTGAGGGAAATTTTGAGCCAAGGAGCGGCAGTAAAAGCCCGATGTTGTCAGCACAGACGGCCAGATGGTTATGAGCAGACAACGGATTTGTATGCAAAAGCTAGTATTACAACTGGACGAGGGGTAGATAAAACTGTTCTCAGTCACCGTATGGGTTTTATTTCAATCAAAAAGACTGATCTATGGAAATTTGGATAATTGTTCAACCATGTAAACCGAGCCTTATGTACCGTACCGGTATCAGGTCAATTTTTTCAATAAAAAAATCTGAATTTCAATGTAAAATCATCCTTAGTTTGTTTTTACAGTCTTATGATATGGAATTAAGTTTGCAATATGTTTAATGCTTTTCTGTGCTTGTAGTGTTGCATATTTGCGATGTTACTGTATATTTCAGCATTTTTCCGGGCATTGGCATATAATATCTACGTGTACATATTTTTAAACTTTTAAATTCTAAAATTAATATTACAACATATCTAACCGTTCCGACTGCCCGGCGTCGACCTCTTGATAATCTTGGAGCATAGCCACTGCATCAGAATATACTAGGTACTAAACCTGTCCAAAAATTAGTATGACTGTCCCATATGGAGGTTAGAAGGTCTCACACAATAATTCACGCCCGGTACTTCACATAATAAATTCAACTTTTAAGGATATGCATAAAAACATGTGAAATCATACAAGCAAGCTGCACGGGGTTCTTTATTCCGAATATAAAAGCGAACATTCCCCCAGAGATTTATCTTCCAAATTCAGGGTGCCTTTACATTCATATATTTAATTCATAAAGCAAGGGTCTTCTCAATGTCAGCCTGCACTATGCGTTTAGGAGAGAGAGAGGAAAGCCACCGTAAGCAACGTCATATATAAGCAACACTCCCGACGTTTGCTGTGTTTAAAATTCAACAAAACATTTATCACGACAATAAAAAATAAAAAAATAAAAAAACCTACTGCAGGCGTGAGTATTCCCACCCTTGCTGTACGCTAAACTCAAAGGAATGTTTTCATTTACGCACCACTTAAATTATTTTAGTTTGCAATAAAGTCAATGAAACATAAAATCTCGCTTCGCCTGCATACAATGCTTCTGATCAGAAAAATATACGTACCAAAGGAATGAAAAAGAAAAAAACAGGGCGTGGCACATCTTACCTCAAAAGCCCCTTTTCCTTCTTTCCTCTGCATACTGTAAATACTTTTGTATACAAAATCCCTCATCACTCATCATCAGAAAGCCAACCCGACTGATTCCTTCCATAAAACTTACTTCTATTAAACTGCTACGATGCCTTGGCCAAAAACAAGAATTAATAGATTACAAATAGATTAGACCGCCTATTATATTTTGGTTTGTTTTGAGTGAATGCATATACCAAGGTGTTGGTAACGAATGCCAAATAGATTACAAAGAGGCCTCGTCAGTATTTGAGACCTAATAAATTTTTTAAAAAAGTTTTAAGTGTACGTGTGTTTTTAAGCGTTTCGTTGTAAGTATAAAAGAAATATACAGTCGAGCGTGCTTTATACGTAACCCAGTTCTACGTAATTCGCATTTATACGTTCATTTTTGTAGGTCCTGCCAAATTGTAATTAGAAACGTGTTTAAAAAGCCTTATTTATACGTAATTCGCAGTTATACGTACTATGTCGTAGCAACAAACGAGAAGTAAACAAACATTTTCGGTATTACTTGGCAAAGCGTTGAGGCGTACTGACCTTGGCTGTCGAGCGCTACGATCGCTTCTTATCTTGTTTATTAGAAGAGCGAAATAATAGTCACTTGGTGTATAGTCAGTGATAAAACACAAATTGAGCATCTCTCGCGCCTGCCAATACATGAAACGTTGATGTCCTGGAGATATGATTGCATCTGAGCAGAGTGTACGGACGTCTAACCATGTTTATGCGATAACCTCGCGTAAACATCTGGGCAGCTTCACATTCTTTTCGATACGCTTCATGGCTTTGCCAGGTAATATCTGGTGTTTACTGTTGAACAGCGGTTTTGTCTTTTAGCTCTGAATTGTTTTTAATCGGCCATGGAGAACAATAAAGGAAATGGTACACACTAGAACAGGAAGTAAAATTCACCAGAGGTGGAACTTAATCCGCACAAAATCAAAACTATTGACTTTAGGAATTGTTTATACCACGCTAGGTATAGTCATCATTCATCAGTAACAAACTGAGGTGAATGCACTTTATGCAAGAAAAGAGAAACACGCCAAATTAACTGGTTTCTTTAAAGGTGGACCAAGTTCAAATGAATGTTTTCTTCACACATATCTTTGTTGTTTGTAAAATTTTACACATGTAGGACCACTATATTGCTTTAAAAAAACCATGATGCATTATCAAAATCTCAATTGTAAGTAATTCTGAGTTATAAACAATCTTCCCTCTTCCCCTTGACATACGCATAAATCAGGTTCAACTGTAATAGGGTAAAGCGATTGCCAGAATACATTTTGTTCATCATGCAAATATCTTAAATATGTGGTATTTTAATACAAAGAACAGACATTTCCACGTAAAGGGTAGTTTGGATTTGCGGATTTTGTTGAAAACCATGGTGTGTCATCCTTGAAAGATAATGAACTTAAAAAGGTACTAAGAGCAGACACAAAATATAATGGCTGGTTGTAGCAGGAGGAGCTCGTTAACATAACATCCAATCTCAGACTTGCCACGCCTTGCGGTATTGTATAGTTAAACACGCTGTAAAGTCAGTGATATAAATATCATTTGCACGCAGAAAATGTATTTGCGCAACAGGAATTACTTTGTTCTCTTTATGGGAAGAGGGGGGAACGTTCCAGGCCTAACCTTAGGATACCTGTATTTGCCAGTTATCAGGACTGAGGAATACTTGGAATATATATATATATATATATATAAAAAAAAAAAAAAAAAAAAAAAAAAAAAAAAAAAAAAAAAACTTTAGTCAGAGAGCACGGTCCAGGAACACATACGGAACCATTACGTTCTGCTACTCTTAAACCTTTTCATACAAATACATCACATAGATCTTAAAGTTGTCTATTTTCACGATGTACCTATTTCTATTTACATACGCAGTTACAGACAAAACTGTTGGCTTCAGCCTCGGCAGCGCGAGACCCATCGAATTATTCATACTCTTATTTCATTTATCGAATACAAACAGCGATGAAACGTTCTTTGGAAGCATGTTACTTGATTGTCATTAATTATGATTAATAGCCGCTATCTTCTTGACTTTGGCCAGTTGTGGTTTGACCCCTGAACCGACCTCTTTCTGGGACAGTTCCTATTATTTACTTCATACAACTGAAAGATGTCCTTTTGTTTGGACGTTAGCAGATATAGAGCCATCTACACTGTAAACTACTTCTCTGTTGCATTCTATCAGTTATTAATACAGCAGTTGAGTATTTCATGAAATTGCACTATTTTAAAAATCAATATTTTATTAAATGTATAATATTTGAAACACACTTGATAACAACTGCAAAAATAAAAGTTCAACTGAAAACATTGAGAAAAATACTATTTGGCTTACGTAGTTCTAGCAAATAAGGCAATGTCTTACAATCGCACTTTCTTTATGCAGTGTATATTTTATATGTATTTTGCAACTAACTCATGAAAAGGATTGCTTTTAGTACTCTTAATAGGTAAAACACGATAAATGTTGACCAAATAGATTTCAATACCATTTTGTTGCATCTACACAGGAGCATGTTATTATTCTTTCCACAACTTCACGAGAAACAAAAGAATGGTGGATGAGCACTTTAGGAAACTGACATAATGGAGAATTCGAAATAACAACAGCGAACATCTCAGAAATGGTAATGTTCCAAGGATAATTATTTCCCATACATTGTATACTTCAGCATTTGTCCTGCAGTAAGTTTCTGCTAATTTATTTCCCAGATATAAAATTCAAGCAGAATTAAGGATGATTTTGCAGAAAATTCAATGTGTACACTTCATTCTTGATGACTATATCTCAACAATATGGTATGTTAATCAAAATAGTTTGTCATTTCGAGAAGTAAATAAAATAAAGGCAACGGATAATTTGTCCGTGTTAAGCGTAGTTTGAGTGCAGACATTTTGTGCAAGACTTCGTACTACATCCTGCAATGGACAAAGTTTGGAATTAATCCGTCTTTGCCTTCTGAGGTATACGCCTCTCTCGCACGTGGAAGTTTTTTCGGGGGCTATTCTTTTTCAAAACGCATATTTCCAATGGAATCTATACCAAAATTTTGGGCATAATATATAATTATAGTAGGTATGCATTAGTCAAACATGGTCATCAGGTTAACGCTGTTTTCCAAAATATTAAAAATTATCAGATTAGCGCGTCCATTCATACAGGCAATGCAGCTTTATTGATCTAAATTGAAATAATTTTAGCTGACGACCGAAAAAAGGGTAAAAGAAAAAAGGGAATAAGGCCTTTAAAAAGAGTATGCATTGCGCCTGGGCGTGTTGGTAATGCAAAAACGTGTCACTTTCCTTCAATTCTTTTGTAATGTATGTACTTAGTGCAATTATATAGGATTATCGAGAAGTCGCTCCGCAGTCTCGTGCGAGCCTACGGTTATTTACAACGTTCCACGTATGTACTTCATGGAAGGTAATGTAAATAAACAGGATACCAAGTTATCTTGAGCGGTGCAGAGGGACTTGTTGATAACCCTTTAGTTCCGTATTGTGAATTTACAATCCTGTCGGTAGAACGTTATCTGTTGGAAACAAAAGCCGAACTTGAGCTACGATTGGGTAGAATATGACGTCATAAAGCTTTAGAGGCTACAAATATTCACTCTACAATACTCTGGCATATGTACTTAGTGCAGTCTAACATCTCCACAAATGCCAACTTCATTGTCCTTTCAATGGGTGTGAACACAATGGCGGAGAAGGAAGCCATAAACCAGTTTAACCATTAAGCTGCTAACAACGATTAGAAGCTGGCAAACGTCGAGCTACAATATCCATGAACTGACAACTGTGCCAGTCGCTGCAAACAGATGATACTGAATGAAATATGGGACAATAATTCTTTGAGCAAACAAACTGCGAACTATCCCATATCGCTCAATTGAAAAAAGCACACGTGTTCCATTCCACTTTCTTTAGCTCCTACCTGGGGTTGGTAGACGACATATTGCAATGCACACAAAAATTTGGTAACTATATTTCATCAAAAAGACACGTTTTGATCCACTCAACACCAATACCGTTATTAGGAAACGGTTTGGTTTAGCACTAATAACAACTATGCCCAAAATAACATTTGATCTAACGGAAGGTGGGGGAACTAAATCAAGAATTATCAGCACTTTCACCGAACTTCATTAACATCTGTATTAACAAATGTATTTCTTCACGAGTTTAAACCTTGTCAGCGACGTTTTCACATGTTAAAAATCAGTATACTTTTCAAACAGTGTAAAACGAAAAACCTTGAAAAACAGCAGAACACTAAATTGTAACATCGTTTGCTCTTTTTGCATATTAATAATTAGAATTTCTCTCCGGTAATTTGGTTGCTAGAATTTATTTAATGAAAGACGAATATTTTCTGCTATCAAAGAATGGATGTGCTCTTCAAAATCAGACTTTTAAACCATAATTGTCATGATCTAGAATACAAAGAATCATTGTACTGCGCGATTTATGGGCTTCTTCTAAATTTTTTGCATTTGTCTTTTTATTTAAATTTGACTATCGTTTCTTACACCTTTTTCATTTTTTCCCGATGGTTTAGTCCTTTAATTTGTCACGTACACAAGAATTTATAAGCACAAACACCCATGCACGAGGCGGGACTCGAACCCCCAATCCCCTGCGCCACGAAACACTAAGGCTAGACGTTTTAGCGAGTGCAGTACATTAGTACCTAGTGGAAATAACCATGATTCCAGCGTTCACTGTCCAATGTTGTTATAGAGCAAAATTAATTTAGAGAACCTTCATAGCTCGAGTACGGAAATTTCCTCCAAGTCCGTGACTGGAAGCTGTCGAGAATAGCACCACAAAAGGAATACCTACTCCTTAACCAAAATAAAACAAAATAACTAATTCTTCAAACTTATTTTTGAGAATCCCAGCACTCTGTTGCAGATGCCTAAAGCTGTCAAGAAGGCTTGGTGATAGAATTTGGGCTGAGATGCACATTTGTACATGAATTACGATATTACAATGGATAAATATGAGTATCAACGTTCTATCCATATGCATGTTGTTCACGACATAAAGACATTACGGCCGAGGCGAGTGGAAGTTCGAACAGATTGCTCAGACGTTTGCGTAGCCACGCATCTTTATTTCTTGCACTAACTGTGTTGGTACATGTTCTGAATCTACAAGTCCATTGGACATTAGCCACGCAGACAAGAACAGAGGGCATGGGTCACGTCCACAGTATTTAATGCTGGTAACGCTTCGACCAACACGCCATTGTCCTATTTTATCACTACCGTAACGTCTGTTTTGAAATGGTCTATAAACTTTCGCTTACCCCTCAGCGAAACGACGCAAGCTCTATGAGGTTTATGGCCCTGCTTTGTAAATAAGTGGGCAAAATAGAGGGAATGGGAAGAGGAGGGAAGACAAAAATTAACCGCGTCCAGATTTCAATAACGCTTGACTGTGATGACGGAAAACAAAAATTACAAATAAAGTAGGGGATTACAGGAATATTTGGACGTATCCCCTGGAAAATTCGAAAAAACTAGTCTGCCGAAACAATTACTAAACTGCAGACTATAGAAATAGAATACCACGTAAAATATGGCTTGATCAGTGAAACCAGAACGGGTTTCGTACCTGCGGCATTTATCAAAATCATTATTATTATTATTATTATTATTATTATTATTATTATTATTATTATTATTATTATTATTATTATTATTATTATTATTATTATTATTATTATTATTATTATTATTAATAGATGCTCTTTTAAGTGCTATGGTTCTCAGCGTCCCATTCTATATTGGACGTGAAAGACCGCTTAGTTTTGCTCATAGGCCTCTTTATCAGGCTTGCAATTCTTTTACATGCTAACGGCTTTACGTCTCTTCCTAAGGAAGCCACGCTGGGTTTAAACCCGCGACCGCGGGAACTAGAAGTTAACATGTTATCCTTGCAACATGGAGGACGACACCTACTTCTTGAATGGAGATGAAAATGATATTTTTTTCTTACTCGCCTTCAAAGTTGCAGTTATAAAACGTTTGCTCATAAAGTAAACCAGTTTTCTTTTAAGATGCATATTCTAAATTATCGCAAATTTGAATTAATTTAAAAAATGCATTACGCTTGTCAACTATTAAAAAACAGAAGTTAAAAAATGGAAAGAAAGGGTCTCGAAAATTGAAGTCGATTGGAGAATCTTAACACAAAAGGCATTTCTTTTGTACTCGTGTACAAGAATGACTCGATAGGTCTGTTACACTGAAGACTGCGGTCTAGGAAAATTTGAGTATATTTATTATAAACTAACGTTATTAACGTCTACTGCAGGTTATTTTAGAACACAATGAGCAGCTAAAGAAGTTTTAATTAAAGCAATAGCTGCAGCTGCAAACCTTCCTATAAATCACTTCAGAACACGTACATATGTACCGACGATTAAGTCGCAAAAATAAATATGGAAATTAAAATATATGTTTTTTCTATCTTGTCTGACGGTGCATTTTTCAAACCTATTTAATGTGTCTTACTTCTGATATAGATTTTTAAGTAACAAAGCACTGGTGGATCCTGTTTGATTGGCAATACAGCTGTGAAAGCTGATAATCAGAAAGTACTTCGTTAACGAACAAAAGAAAAGCAACTATAGTGCAATATCCATGAAAACAAACGCTAATTGTTCGTTGTGTCCGTTGAAATCAACCACACATGTTTTCTGCTACACAACGGCGCCATACAATCGACAGTTAATTTGTTGGCACCTGTTTGACTTCATGTCAATGGCACTATTTCCCACTTCAAAACCATTCATTTGACTTATACGTTACACGACTCGTTGGCCCACGTGTTGTGGGAACATAGCATAACAAATTGCATGGCATAACGGCCATATATCAATACGTCTGGCTGCCGAGAGAGTGCAAACTTCCCCAGGGCTGAACACAAAAAACATCAACTTCTGAAGAGGAATCAGGTTTAAGTGTGAGAGTGCCAAGGATCAAATTAAAATTAATTCTCTGGTCTCTGCCTAACGGCCGACGTGGTCATTAGTTGTCAAATTAGCGTAATTCATAAAGTGTTAAACATTTTAAACTGTGAAGTATTACGACATCAAGACGTAGCTACAAATCGCCACAATTTTTCCTTCAGCTGGTATAAAGAATCTTAAAAACTAGTATACGAATGTACCTATTTGTTAAATATGTATTTCTCCGCACCATGTTTCGGAGAAATACGTTGCACTTTTTTAAATCAGTAAATAGTACTAGTTTTAATTACTATCTTTATTCCCTGCCTAGTGGACCAAATACTGTATTGTACCCAAAATCCAATGCCGCCATTTCAACTGACGTATGTTGGTGCACAGTGAATACAACATTAAAAATGAGAAGTTATTTACATGACTTTGTGTGTCCACTATCACTAGTATCTACAAATTATTCTTGTGCTAGCTCATTTTTATACCGGATTTACGTTAATCGAGGTAAATATTTGTAAATATACCTACATATGTAGTTTCATTACACACTTCGTTTTGAGTACAAGAGAGATAGAAGAAACCGAAACGATATTCAGTTTAAAAGTGGCTCTCTATAGCTTTAAAATTTCACACTGGTTCCACATCACGAGAAACAAATGAACAGATGCAGGACTTGAACAAAATCTTGCAGATTAAGAATTGAACAACTGAAATCAATGGGTATCTCGGAATGACTAACGCCACAAATAAATTGTGTTTAAAGACACAGGAACGGAGCTTTTCTCTTGAATTGAATACAATACTTCTACTTATTGTAAGTGCTTGATTATGTGTGAAGAGTAGGAAAACATTAAGTATGGTATCCGCTCTTTGCTCAATGTAGAGCAAACATTTTCAGTGTCGTGATTAACCTTGTATGGGCAAACACGTTTACATAAGATTCTTCATAGCTCACATTTTACAGTTTTGTTTCAACCAAACAGAAAGCAGTCGCTGCTATAATCTTTACGGTGTACATACGTACTATAACCCAGTTCCCTCTCCTCCTGCATCAATTAACTGTTAATGGATGACGTGGTCAGCTGTTTAAATCATTTCCCAGATGAATGACACTGATGGAGATAATTCCATCCTTAGACACAAAGAAAGGATCATTAACTGGTCATGTTTCGTTGCATCGACCCGTCAGTCTGTCAGCACCTGCACTTCGACATGTCCACATTATGCAAGTTGAACAACTTATTCCATCACTCGCTACTGTTCAACGTCAGGTGGTCAAACCGGTTTTATTTATTTACTATCAACGTGCTGGATACAGACTGGTCAACTACTGTTTCTGCAAGTCAAACACTTTGGAGCAGCATATGATTAAGAATTAGTATGTCTCAGCTTTCCACTTACCTACCTACCTACCTACCTTCAACCAATCCCAGCACTCCCAGTTTCCCAAAATAAGACATATGGTCGCCTATCGGCTACAACTTGAAAATAGAATCAGACTTCTTTTTCCGAAACGATTTCTGGCTTATGTCGGATTACGATGAACTTTACTTAACGGACTTGACGCCACGGGTTGAAAGGCAAACTTAAATACTCTAAACTGGAGGTTAATGAAGGTGCATTTAACGTAACGAGAATGACTTGATTACTGGTTACTTTTCTTACATCATGCGACTACTTCACGCCAATTGTTGTAATTGCCATGCGAACACCAAACTTAACGGAGTAGAAGGAAAAGTTTGACACTACCAAACTCTTTGTACAAGTTACGTCACGTTAAGTCACATTAAATCAACCGTAAGAGTTCCATATTCTTACATGCCGCGTTTCATTGTGCTTGTCTAGAGAAAATCAAAACTCGAATGGGATGTAATCGACTACCACGCAACTAAAAGAAAATATATAAAGATAACATACAATAAAATATTAATTTAAGTCCGTGTGCATCGGAAGGGAAAGTCGTTTTCTCGGCCTGCTGTCTCTGGCCGGGCGAGTGAGATTGTGCTCGTGTTTGCTTCACGCTGAAATAGTGCTTATTACAAACGTTTCTATTTATTAATCACTATTCGCCTTCACTTTATCACATTCATAAATTCGTTATGGCTCTCCCGACAGCTGATATGGGCCACTTTGTCCGTGCTTCACTCATAGTCATCTGGATGCTGCCGAAGGATCCTCACAACTATTGCACTCTTCAGATATGCAGAACAAGTTTAGCCGCAATATCGTGGTGGCACAGTGGCACTAAGTGTTTAACGTGCCTTTTTAACAACTCATGTCTTTGGATGTGGTGAACGAAGTGGGAGCGAATAATGGTCCTGGTGTCTGAACTACCACTTACCCGACATTAGTATAACCCCGCGATGGGAGTCTTGAAGATACACTACTTCTACATTGGCCGCAAAGAAAGTATTCGCCTTCACTTAAAAATTCTAGCGCCAAATTACCTTAGAGAGAAACTCTTCTTCTTTCCCTGATTACCCTCCCCTTATGTAGGACTTACAAGCCAGTGCCTGGGGTCAGACGCCTGTCAGGGAGCACAGTAATCTCTGGACCGGACATTGTGAAGACCTGGAAGCAGGTGGTCAGCCAAGCACAAGATATGATGGTGAGGAACAGGATGATATGAAATGCAGGCGAAGTCGATAATTGGAAAGGTGATAATGGAGTAATTGGTGGAACGAGTGGCTGGGGAAACCGGAGCGCCCGGAGAAAACCCACCCAGACGCCGCTTCGTCCACCATAAATACCACATGCGGGTCCCTGGGATTGAACCCGGGCCGCCTAGGTGGTAGGCGAACAGTTTAACCGCTCGCTCGGCGGAACTTTTGCAACTTGGAGTACACACGGAAGATGTCCACGTGGAGAAACAAGTGCCAACTTGTGGTGTTACGTCTATGACCGCATTCAGAATGGTCTCGTACCTCAAGTCTGCCCCTATGCTGTGCTCTTAACCTTACGTCTTCGCTGCGAATGTGGCCTTACAGTTGACGTCATTTCATTGTTTTCAAATATTAAACTTTTCCGTGGTTAGCAATTACAATATTATTTTATATGAATTTAATAGAGCAAACCTTTTAGTGTCCTACTTGAATTTGTGCCATGTAAATGGATTTTGATCTGATGGAAGCAAAAATGTCAAAATAAGGAATTATCAACATTTTAAGACTTCCTCATTAAAGCATATGTTTATGACTTCACATATTCATTTCTTCATTAGTTTAAGTATGTCGGTGGCAGTGTCAAGTACTCGTATATAAAAATTGCTCTACAACTGCATATAAAAGTATCTGTTAAGGTCCAAACACTTGAAAAACGGTAGCGACTTTGAAAAATTGTGAAATTAATTGGAAAAGCTGGAATACCAGACCACGTAAACTGTAATATATTTTATTCTTTATGCATGCTAAAAGTGACAATTCTCCACTAAATTAGCTCGTGGAATTTTTGGAGTGGAGACAAATACTTTCTGGAGTCCAGTAAGATGAAGATCCGTAGTGGAATCCTCAAGTGGCCTTGATTTTCTTAAATATGATTCAACTTTCCCACACGAAGAAGATACAGAGCCCTGCCAAAATATAAGACCAACTTTCATGACCACGTATGCCGTTGTAGCACTTAAGCGCTAGTTGTGGGTTGTTGTTGTATTGTTTAACGCCCGCTTTTACTACTACGGCACCGCAGGCGGTGACACTGATGATACATGAAGATGGAGCACCGGTGGAATGAGATGGCGGGGGAAACCGGAGTACCCGGAGAAAACCCGCCCTGACGCCGCTTCGTCCACCACGAATACCACATGCGGGTCCCTGGGATCGAACTCGGGCCGCCTAGGTGGTAGGCGAGCGCGCTAACCGCTCGGCCACGGCGCCGCCTTAAGCGCTAGTGATTTTTCGTTTGTTCAAGTATGGTTAAATACGCAACAAAACCTTCTGGTGAAAAAAAATGAATCTCCTGGCTTAAAAATTGGAATATTATCACAAGAGTGGTAAAAGTGCATTTGTTAATCTACATAATTTTCATATCTACGTATTTGAATTGGAATTCTTGGAAACAAATGGAATAACATTTACATTTTTAAATGAACGGCTGAGTTGAAACATGGAACCTTGGAAAAAATAAAGGAGGTATGTAGTGCTCTGTTTAAATACTGGGGCAAAACTAATATGTTTATGTTAACCTTTAAGCTCGGTGTCGAAATACTGTGTCAAGACAAATACTGCACAATAACATCTCATTAATGTTTACCTTCTCAGGGAGATCCTAAAGTAAGACTACCTTTAGAAGGAACTGGGCAACCTGTAATAGTCTTAAAAGGGGGAATTACAATACATAACTTTTAATACATATAAAAAAACTAAAACGTTGTGGTAAGGGTTGCGAGAGGACGTCACAGTTACGCCTACATTCAACAGCGTGCTTCGCGAGAACAAGATTTGTGATCCCGGCGCTGTAATTTCGAGATAAAACATGTTATACAAATTGTGTCATGTACATGTACACGTTTTGCTATTTGGGTAGTAAATTAATACATTCCTTTTTTACAGCAACTTTTATATGTATATTCAAAAGTTACATTTGCGAAAATTTGGTATAAAAAGCTGTTTCCGTTAAAAAAGTACGATCTAGAAAATTATAAACAATTTATTTAATGGAGAAATTCCGAACTTAAAAGTTAAAACCGTTTCTACAGAGATACAAACCATTCACTCAGGAGGTTCCAATCTTGTGAACTCTACAGCATTTTCATGTTATGCTAAGACACGACGATTCCATTACGATTTCTTTATCACAAGTGAAAGTGGTGTACAGCAAACACAGTGATAAGAGTGTGCATTACAGTAATCTACTGTACTGGGAAAGCTTTTCCAACATGAAATCATCTTTGGCTTCAAGCTGCTAAAACTAAGTAAACAAAGCTGATTTTAGTGCAAATGGAGTCTTTAACAACGCCCACAAAGATCGTGGAGTGGAGTTTAAGGGCCCGTCATTTGGGAGAAAGGTCGTAAATACCTTCAAATGCACCGTGTGGGAACTGAATAAACGCATTTTGTGACTAGTACTTTTTCCAGCATTTGGAGAATACAGTCGTTTCCTGATTAAGGTAATTACAAAAATGAATAAATCCTTTACAAATCGACCACTGGGTTCACCTTCGTATACAACAGAAACAGCAATCAAGTAGGTGCGTATATTATATTATATTATATTATATATATAATGGCCATAATTAAACTCTGGCTTTATGAAATATCTTCATTTGCCAATCAAAATAAAATGTCACCCGATTACATGAGCCGCGAGACAAGAAAGAGTTCGGTATTACTTGCAGGTACGTACCGTCCAGTAGACTTGAACCAAGCGACAAGTTTCACTCACTGACGGATTTCGTGTTGACGATGTAGGACAGTGAAAACCTTCAGGTACTGCCCTTCTACTCTACAATTTTCTGTAAGTAGCTTTTCCGCACGCAGTAATTACAAACAAACGCTTGTAGGTAAATAGTGAACTATTGTGTTTCATTTCTGCAAGTATTAAATGAATCTAACCTTTAAAGTGGCGAGTTCTGCGTATGTATCTCAAATTAATGTTTACAAAACCTGACGCTAATACCTGCGAGTTTTGAAACAACGGCAAGTCATATGTGTGCTGCATTTAGTTTATTTAATAAGAATGAATCGAACAGCAGATGTACTTTACAGATCGGCGAAAACAGAATGGACATAACGCAAGGGTTCCTCTACAGATAATTTTGGAACGGAAGAAAAATAACTCACTGCAAATACGTACATAAAATCAATTACTGTTTATGATTGTACTGGTAGTTTCACTAAGAGGTACATCCTGTAAAGGCCTACGTTTCAGTCGAGGTGTTTTGACGACTTGACATGATTACGTTCTGGGCAGATTGCTGAGGAAACGTCTGGAATATTGTAGAAAGTTCCATCTGATGAGCCTGGGACGTTGGTGGATTACTCGCTCTGCCTTATTCCGACCGATATACATAGACACGGTGAGTAATGGTCTTATAAGAGAAGCACACGGAATGTTGAGTAATACGGCAGGTATCACCAGCTGTATGCGCAGTAGACTTCCGGGCCGATGACGTCAGCTGGTGTAGCCGGCTAGCCACTTGCTCTGATTCGAATGACAATATTTATGAGATATAGTGATAGTGAGTGTTGTGTGTAATCAGTAAGAAATTAAAAGATGAGTTACACTTTGCAGTTGCTTCCTGCATCAACACTGGTTGGAAAACCACACCATCAGGTATTTTGTGCCATAGATTCCCCAAAAATGTTAAGCTAAGAAATAAATGGATTCAGTTATGTAGGAGGACCGATCGTTTTTCTCCAGATAATTCCCGCATTTAGGAGAAGCAGGAGAAGATGAAAATAATTTAGGTAGAGACCAGCAGGAATATGAGGAGTTCTTTTCCTGTGCTGACCATCTTATTGAACAACTAGATAACGTACAGGAAACAAACAGTAACACGGGCACAACATCCCAAAATGTGCAACTTTTAGAAATGTTGGCAGGCATTGTAACATAAATTAAGAAAATCAAAACCAGATGAAATTGCTTCATTGTATGGAACATACACAAGTTACTTTCCTACAGATAAATCGTGGCTTTTGTCGCTTTCAAGGGGCAGATTAATTACACCAAATGAGCAGTGGTTTCACTCCTCATTAGCCTAGAGCAAGGTTTCATTGACTTTCATGGGAGTGGCTTAAACAAATGTCCAAAAGTAATGAAGACTCACTGATAAACTAATTCGTAAATATCTTCTTATAGAACAATATGCCGTAAAGTGCTTTGTTCGAACGCGCACATTTATTAGGCTGAAGAGTATGAACAAGAGAAGATCAGAGAAACGGAAAATACCTGGAAACAAAGGCACTGATTTGGGGAGAAAGAAATTCAAGAACATGAGGAAAGTGTGTTACAACTGAATAAATAAACCTACACGTGACGCAGAAAACACTAGATCGGGTACAATATTTTATTGTATAATCTTTCATGTTTTCGCAATACTTAATGTCTGTTGTATTATTTATTAATGTAGCTTTAAACTCTATTAGGATGCAGTTATCAAACAGGGGGCAACGTTTAGTGAGCGCGAGGCTTAAGGCGAGTCTTTATATTTAATATTTTAAACAATTGCTCCTTTAGTTTCAATAATTTAAATCTAATGGTTAGAGCCTGAGCAAGGTTGTTGATACGGAAAATCTCTGTCTATAACTTCAAGCATTATTTTGATAAAGATAACCATGACTGGGAGGAACTCCAGCTACATGACGTCATGGGTAGCACGTGCGAGAGAGACCTACCGTAAGGCGTAAGAGGTAAGCAGCGATGTGACACTGGATTAAGTTTTGAGCATGGGTTGACAATGTCTTTACCCTCATGGCAGTTCCACGTAAGCCTATATAGTGACAAGCATCATTCCTTCTCTGGAGGGTGTGAAGGCAGTCAGCAAATTAGTTCGTTAAGGAGAGACTACACGGCGAAACTTGTGTCTTATTGTGTCTTACAACTTCCTGTATAACTTTAACACAGTTAAAATTTTTATAACAACTTTTTTTTTCTTTAAATGAATGAAATCATTTTATTGCTAAGTTAAGGGCGTTTAAATTGCAGAAGTTAGTTTTGGAGACAGAGGCATTACACAATCCTAAAAATACCAAAGTGCTACTTGGCAAAGCGACGAGGCGTATTGACCTTGGCTGTCGAGCGCTACGGTCGCTTCTTATCTTGCTTATTGGAACAGCGAAATAATAGTAACTCGGTGTATAGCCAGTGATAAAACACAAATAGACTATCTCTCGCGCCTTCCGACATATGAGACGTTGCTGTTCTGAAGTGTACATACCCGTCTCGCCATATTTGTGCGATAAGCTCGCAGTTTCACATTCATTCCTACACGCCTCATGGCTTTGCCAAGTAGTACAGGCAGTGGTGTCAAGGTCACAGGCACTTCGGGGCTCAACTTGCAACAGCTACATGCAGCGGGCAAAATATGACGTAATACATATCAACACTATACCGCTCGCAAAAGTTAAAGGCATGTGAGCGCTGGCCAATGCTCAAGCAGAGCGCTGTTGCCAAGCGTAGTGCGTGCACCGGCAGACGGTCCGTACATAAGGTTGTGCGAGATGTATGCACCACATTCGGCAGCGCTGGTAGGAGGGGCAAGCGTAGGATTCGCTGGAGTCCGCAGTACGCCCCGCCTCCATATGCCTTTAAGTTTTGCGAAGATTTAGAAGCTTTATCAATTGACACCTCTTTACTTGCAACTTGGTCGCGTCCACGAATAAAACCTTTCTTGGAGTGCGTACACCTTATGAATTTTTTCCCTTCAGAATTGCCTACAAGGATACATAGCACAAATACAGGTTGGATCTGCGAAGGGGAACAGTACATCTCACGCGTAAATAGAAAACTACTTGATGTAGTGATTAAAGTTGATTAAAATAGTTCCAACCTTCTGATGATTAGGCTGAAAATATAATCTATATTTATATAAAAAGTAAATAGCAGCTTTCAAATCCTGTTATACCTTAAATGAATATGCTTAAACATAACAGAATATTTACTTGTATTATCTTCAAATAAGTGAAATAACACGAAACATTATTAGTAGCAGGGGTTAGTGATTTCCTCCAAAATTAAAGGTAAGGACTACATGCAAGTTGTTTGAAAACTACTGTCCTTAAAGATACGTATCTTAGTGTTAAGCGTTTGCATAATGAATTTAAGACAATCTTGCTGAAAACCTAAGTACAATACCACATGTTACACATTTGTAGGATCAGTCACTTGGCATATTTTTCAATTCACACGCTTTTCAAAATTTGGCTTACAAAGACAGATTCTAAGACTGGATGCCAAATTGCTATCCGAGAGTCTGTTTCTGTGGCGAGTTTTCAGGAGCTGCATTATAGAGAAACCCTGTTCACAAAGGTTGCATTATAGAGAAACCCTGTTCACAAAGGTAGGTACTGCCAGACATAGCCATACTTTCTGCTGCGTTGGGTATCAAATTTGGGAAACGCCTATTGTGAAGTTTCCCGTAGAATTCGATCAGTGCGTCTGAGCATGAATTGTCAAATTTCTCATGAAGGCGACTCACACTGTACTTCTATCAGCTCCAGCTGAACTGCTGTATTATTTACTTTATCTATGTTCATAATGACTTTGTAGGTTGTATTTTTTAATGCAACATACTGTTTGCATATTAGGTACTGAATACTACTACCACAACTTTGCAGAGGAATTGTTTTCCCATTCGAAACATGCGAATCCAAATGAGTCATGTCTGTGCTCTCGGACGCAGCCATTGCTCTGCCTGCATCACACGGAAAACTGAACTGGTTTCTAACGGACTGGCCCGCTATGCCCAGGGCACAGCGACTGGCTCTCTCTGTAGCATTGCCACGATTGACACCACTTTAGATAAAAACATTAAAGCGTTTCTCTCTCTCTCTCTCTTTGGTGTCCAGTCCAGTTTCAAGCGTAAACATCGGTATTTATACTTTAAACCAAAAGAAATTATAATTTGATTAAACAACATACATCTAAAGACTTAACTATTTGAGCAATCTGTACTTGCGCCTTCAACCTGGAGTCGCATTTTCATAACAGATCCACAATTTAGATTCTGTCTTCCTTAGAGCAGGCGTGTCAGTAACTTGTCTCCTATGAGGCACTTCCCTTACTCAGCTGCGTACCTCTCTCCATACCAGTGGGCTACATGGTGCAGCTGAAACTAGTAAACAGTACTGAACGACCTTCAGAATGGCTACGCGCGCATTTTATGAAGAATGGGAAGATTATTTTTGTATTTTTACATAATGAAAAACCACGTTTAATTTATGACTATTCATTACGCCATGTATCTCAATTTGATATTAGACGCCATTTTAACAAAAACATATCAACGAATGTTATATTTTATTAAAACATACTAATTATTAATAAGCCGCCACAAATTTCAAAAGACGCTATTCAAGAATCTGTTAGGGCTATTTACCGTGTTTCAAAATTTAATAACGTAAAAAGCAGATCCAGATCTAAATTAACAGATATTAAATTAGTTTATGTTTTACGGCTAAGTTGTTCGGCTTTGAAACCCGATTTAAATAAATTGGTAAAGAGAAAACACGGCTGTCAGTCTAGAACTAAATAATTTAAAATAGCTGCACCATTGTGGCTCATTTTTAGTATTACATTTGCCGTGTATTTGTACGGGCAAACAACGGCGTACTGAGTTCGAACCTGTGTCGTTCCGTAATGTGGTGTGGGAGCAGTTGCCCTCTTTTCCTTATGACACGCCTGACTTGAGGTGCAACTCGAGAATCAAAATGGTGGATTGTAACCAGTACAAGAGCTCGGTCATTATCTGCAGCTAGACGGGCAGCTTTAACAGTGCACATTTTCTGTCTGGGCGTGTATATTATGGGTTGTTATGTGCAACGACTACGTGGCCTGACAAGTTATATGCACGTTTTATGTTTCTTCTTGAATATCAAAAGTAATTGCAGAGAACTTGTTTTAAGAGATTCCTTGCCAACTATCCGACACTTTAGCACTCAATCAATAGCAGCAAATACAAGACAGCAATAGTATGCCGTTATTACTAGATTACTAGTTCCTGACAGAGTTATGCGCATGCGCGAGAACCTGACAGTGAATTTAATTAGAGAACTCTGAACTGCAGTGTTTGAAATTGCTTCATCTTTTCTCGCAGTAATTGACTCGTTTCCTTCTTCTAAAACTAGCAATGAACACAAGTTGTTTACTTTATGGGCTCAGCACTTATTACCAGATTTGGCGTATGCAACCATCAAGTGTGCCTTCAGTGGTATAATAAAATCAATGTTGCCAACCTGGTGACTTTATGGTCTATACTTCACAGAATTGTTTTGCTTTTTCCCCACTAATGACACACACAATTCAGGTCACAGTTATAAAACTCTATAGGTTTTTTTCTTCCGTTTTCATTTTTAACGACTTAGTAGAACTACCAATAATTATGCCACCACAAAGCCAAATTGAAACTTAGATTTTATTTATGGATGCTCAACTGTTATGGTTCTCAAAGTCCCATTCTATACTGGGCGGGAAAAACCGCAATTTTGCTCAGAGGCTTCTTTATTAAGCTTGAGCTTCTTTTATGTGTGGTAAATCTATTACGCAGGACCACCGACTTTACTTCCCTTCCGAAGGAAGCCATACTAAGGAATTTTACGATCGAAGAGATTCATCTGATTATCAAGTCGATTCCCGGCGGGAAGGTGGCAATTTTTCTTTAGTCAGGGTTATTCTCGAGTCTGGAAGTATGAATGAATGTGAACGTCATGTAATAACCAAAAAGTGGTACGAACCCAAAGATTAACACCACTGTAAACGAGTGAACATCATTGCTGTTGAGCAATTATTCCAAAAGTAAAAAGCCGCCGATATGACCTTCGATGTTAAAGGCGGCATATAAATAAATAAAAATTAGCCAAATAAGGAAAATTGAAGCTATTAACAGTGAAGCAACAAGATTCTAAAGTAATAACAAATTAGAAACTAAAAACTTCACTTATCTTAGCTTGTTCAAGGAGAACATGCAACATTACTAAGATAAGTGAAGTTTTTAGTTTCTAATTTGTTATTACTTTAAGAATTAGCCAGCTTAGGCCATCCAGGCTAAACGAAATGTTACGACAAACCAACTTTTGGGAGATTAATTTCGTGCCTTTGGAGGGGTATAACCGCAACTGTTAAGTACTATTTGAATACCTTAAACTGCTAGATAAAGAGCTCGGTAAAAAAGACCAGTTCAAAAAGCAGAACCAATAATTGTTCATCAAGAGAATGCAACTGATTAAAACAATTTGTTGGATACTACTTTTATCAATTCTCAATCGTAACTCTTGCTTGCTGTTCAGACTTTTAGATACCTGCCTACATGTTGCATTGGATGTTAGATTTAGTACTGGAACAGATTTCATCTACTCCCTACCCCACTAAAGCAATGAAACAGCAGAAAATATTCAACTTGCCAAATTCAACAATACAAATATATGGCAATTTAGTTATGCGATGTGGATGTTTTTCATTGCACAAGACTGACTAAAGATGCAACCCTTTACCAGAAAATATTGAAAAGCTATTTGTGACTGGCCTAAGCCCATCAACAACAATAAACGATTCATTTTGTTCTCGCAGAATTCCATGGTGATGAAAGCATACACAACTATTGTATATTGTTATAGATCGGACAGACGGACGGATGGACAGGCAGATAATGGTTCTAATTTCCGGAGGACTAAACATGTTCAGAATGCCGTCTGGTTTCGTGATAGTAATGGGGCACCCATTTCAATAACATCCTGCAGTTTGAACATCTTCCTAAGCAACCCTAGAAGCTATATTGTGTAATGAAGAAATAATCGCCTTCGCACATGACGATTCATGACTAATGACAAGACTTTTATGCAAATGCATGTTTTTATAGGGTCATAAAGCAAACCCCGACGATGCATTCAGTGAAAAAAGTTCTTTGTGGTGAACACTCAAATTCGACCTGACACTGTCACCAATGTGTTGCGTTAAGTTTGCACCCATAACGTCTTGCGATGTACAAAAACATATTGACTGACAAACGCAGAAACCTCACAGACAACAATGTAGAATTGTTGTTAGTTGTCAACTGTGTTAAAAAAAGTGAAGTGATATAAGGAAATTGGTACAAGAATGATAGTGCATATTTTAGTGTATTTTTCCTTTGATCGTGCATGTTCCATGGTCTGATAGTGCATGCATATGCATATTTCGGGATTTTATAGTGTATGAAAATCTCGTCTTTATTCATGACAATGTAGTTTCTGAACATAAACTGGCGGATTTGACAATCTGAGCATCGCAGATTTGCAACAAAGTTCACACCAGACATTATGCAGCGATTAGCAACGCCAGCGACCAGGTATGCTGATAAAAAGGGCCATGAAACGTGCTACCTTGATGGGAAACAACCTTGTGTTACGAAACAAATGTCATTACAAACTTCATTAATGCCTAGTAACATCAGATTCGCTTTTTTAGTTTCTCTACCACGTATATAGTAGATACATAAAGTATCTAACGCTTTTCACCGAAAATTTCGATACCTAGGTTTCAGTAGAAATACACGTTTTGAGCTACCTTGAATCCAAAATAGGTATTAGAAAATCCCCCACCCCAGACTTTTACATGGATAATTTTTCGAAAATTTTGATGTAATAAAAAATGACTAACGAATTTGATTGTATTACATATTGAAGATATTTTTATGACAAATGAAATGCATATCTTTAATTTTCTGGGAATGTTCTCAGAAATCCTCTTCATTCTGGATGACTTTTGCATAACTGGTAAACCTAAGAGACAAAATCGTACTACACAAAAATGTAGATCTATACCTTGTCCCACTCTTAGATGACAGTATGGAGTTAAATGGGATATATCTGTCTCTATCTAGCGCATACAAGTTGCCATTAGCCTCGTTCTTTTCTACCTTCGCGCTGTTGCCAGGTTCCTAGTAGCATGGTGTAAATATTCAGTTGTTATAAATTTCAGGTTTGAACACATAATCCTACGCAGAATTTTTTTCTCTATCAGGTTATATGCTTTTTAGAGTCATTATACATTTCTATAGGCCCATATTTCTTCATATTTTTTTTTCAATAGAAGTCCGATATGTGCTGTTTCTATACTCATCATGCACTAACAAACTAACTGCTAGAATGTGTCTATATTTTGTTCTTAGGTAGAGTAAACTATAGTGCTACTACATGCCTACTTTGAATTCTCTACGTTTACTCAGTTAAGTGTTATAATTTTTTAAATTAAATGTTTTCGGAAAATTCTATATCTGTGCACTGCAAAAGTGACGCAGTGTGAAACTTTTTTGTTATTGAGTTTACACCAGGGAACCAGCGAGAACAAATGTTGAGGAGGGTTGGAGAAAGTTTTTCATATAAACCAAAAGGCCGTAACCTCTTCCTTTTATCCAGTAAGGCAAACAAAAGATATTCATCTATTCAGCGTATTCTCGCGCCAGACCTGACACAGAAGATAGTATAAGAAGCAGCACTAGCATTAGTTCGAAAGAAGCCGTGTGTGTAACTGTGAGCTGTTATTGCGTTATTTGTTTAATATTTTCGTAAATATTTGTATTTATGGAGGGGGAAGCTAGGAAGAGACGATATGTTGGTAAATTAAGAAGGAACGCCAAATAATTATGAATGTGTTAGATTATTTTTCAAGTAAAATGCGTGTAAGGCAGTAGAAGAAACAGCTAAGGCTATCGGGTGTTCAGAAGCAGTAGTGTATAGGATTAAAAAGGAAGTAATGAAAGGACCTCTAAGAACGACAACGAAAAAGAAAGCAAAAAGGGGCGGGAAAATAAAAAACCGTTAGGTTATCGCAATATGATGGAATATTGCAAAGTGGAGTGCGGCGAATTGTTCATTCTTTACAGTTTGCAAATATTCCACCCACGCTGAATATAATTTTGTCACGGGTCAACAGTGGTGAGACCCTACCAAATTTCTCAAGGGCCACTCTTAGTCGGTTCTTAAATGATTTGGGGTTCGAATATGAAAGAAAGGGTAGCAAGTGCATATTAATAGAAAGAGAAAATATCATCAGATGGCGACATAAATATCTAAAAGACATAAAAAGGTTTAGGGACCAGGGGAAATCAATTGTTTATACAGACGAGTCATTTGTAAATTTAAGTCATACAGTGACAAAGGCGTGCAGGGATACCAAAGTTAAAAGTGCCCGTCAAACAGCAATTGAAGGACCAAGTACAGGCCTCCGGCCACCTCGGGGTCGCGCGCGGAGAAAGATTCTCAACTAGTACATGTTGCAACACTGCGCTCCATTTAACGTGTACTGTCTTCTAAGGGTGGGATGTCAATGTGATGGTTAAAACACACAATACATGCCAAATACTTTCTTGTTATGTTTTAATTCGTTTTTGCTTAATGTACCGGATAAGCAAAGAGAATGGAATCTCAAAGCCATCATATAGAGACCAGCTATCCTTACGGCCTACTGTATTCCCATACTCCGCTTGCACCTACAAGAAAATAAGCAATTAGATAAATTCTGCAAATGTTTATCTCGATTAGCATGAAGTAAAGCACTAAGCGTAGGATAGTTTGTAAAGTGTAGAGAAAGTCATGTGAATGCACGCATGAGATGCTTTCCGCTGATATCACGTAACAGTAAAAGTTAAACAGGTGAAATCAGCGACAAACCATTGTAAGTATGTAGAAAGATAGTTGTGCTATTCTCAGAATTTCGGCATCGGTGATCAAAAAATATAATAAATTATCTTAATTTTCAAGCCCGGGCCCGGCTCGAACCCGACACTTCATACGGGCCGGGCCGAAGCCGAAGCCCGTGCATACCTCCAACAACCAGTGTTATAAATATCATTTGCACCCACAAAATTTATTTGTACAACAGCAAAAAGAACTAATAGTCGGCTATCAGCCGCCTTTAAACTTTGCGTCTACCATAGTAAACAATACTTTCTCATCTGCATAGCTCGCGGATATTATTTCAAAAAGCATACAAATACTGTTTCGAGTTACAAACTTGTGATTCACGAGTGAAGTTACAAGTAGAACTCTATGTGAAATCAATACGAGTAGCAGCATTGTAGAACTATAACAAATATACTGCAACGACCTAAAAATATAATCGATTACACCAATAAAATATTTTTGCATCCACATCTGGTTGTAGAAAGCATACTTTACAGTTCTTAGTTACTGGTAATGAACACAGCTCTATAGAATTCGTTAGATGGAATGTTACTGACAAAAGATAAGAATTTTCAAAAAACGTATTAACATGTAGGTGTCCAGAGACGAGAATATTACAGTTAGCACTGATTGCGTTTAAGGTGGCCTTTCAAGTGTGCTTAACTGCAAGAAATTAATCCCCTACTTTTCATTTTGATTTGAGGTTGCATTTTGAATGATTATTTAAAATGGGTACAACTACAGTGATAGTACAAATCATCCCTTAACATTATGAGCTAAACATTTTAAAAAATTGTAAATTCCTGCCGCTTTCAAATATGCTGAAGCAAAAAAATTGTACCCAAATAATGCCGACTTCATCAACCTAAGGGTGAAATATTTTTAAAAGTGTACGTTACAGACAATTAATATTTACATTTTAAAAATTAGCTTTCAGAAGAATATGAGTTTGGTGTTCTGGAAATGCAATTAACTCGTTTTGAGATTGCGTGGTTGTTCTGAATTAGAAATAAAAAATAAAACTAAAAAAAAAAAAAAAAAAAAAAAAAAAAAAAAAAAAAAAAAAAAAAAAAAAAGCAGTTTCCGCGTGGTTTAAGGCTTGCAGCTGACTTTCTTTCTTGTTTCTTTACCCGATTACCCTGCCCTTATGTAGGACTTACAAGCCAGTGCCTAGGGTCAGATGCCTGTCGGGGAGCAGAGGAACCATTTTTTCACAAGCGTGTCTAATTCACAAATGCGGACGTTGGCTCTGTGAAACAAATGTATGATCACCAACAGCTTGTGAATTTTATTGCAAACTGAACTGAGTTACGCCCATGCACTATGCTTAGCTCTTTGTACCAGCAGATAGGTATTTTATCATTCTAACTTGTAAGCAAACAAGACAGCAGTTATTAGTATATGTTTCATCAATCTACAATTATTCAAGGTATAGGCAACAAATTACCGTAGAATCGATAGTATAAATGGATTTAATGCAGACCATTAGGTATTCAACATTAATGCCACTAACGTTGCAGCAGGAAAGATGAAAGAACATTTTCGGAATTTTACAACTGAAACGATTTTACAATGCATTTAATTATTATTAATTTAATTAATTATTATGCATTACATTATCATGAATTAAATATTATTTCAATATACTAAGCAGTGCTCATATGCGCTTAATTGGAACTACAGCCTAAACGAAATACAAATACTAGGAGGTGAAGCGTTTATTCCACAATACAAAAAGGAACAATTAAGATACCAATTGAGTTACTACCACTTAATTAAAACCAGAATTAATCAAAATCTATAAGTTAAGCTCTAGGAAAACGAAAGCCTATAAGTAGAAAGCCCTTAAACTTGTTCAAGTGTTTTAAGTTTTGTCATCGAATAATAAACAACGTCGTTAATGCCTTGGTCCGGTTTAGATCATGTGGTTTCTTTGTGTTCTGCAAGGACTTTATCAGCAGTGTGTTCCCCAATGAATATTGCAAGAGACAGTGAACTTCTCGTGTTTGAACCAACATGGTAGTCTCCTAGAGCTAGCAGAAAGGAAAACATCCAATAGGAGGATAAACAAAATTTGACCTAGTGCACGAAATCACGAAGGCCATCGATGTCCAATATTTAAGAGCATATTAGTGTACGACCCCGTAGAACCCGCACACCAACCCTCTCGTCAGACCTCTACCCGGTCATCATCTCCTTTCAGGGTAGGCCGACCAGTAAACCTAAAGCCTACAGACCCTACTGTGCTTTTCAAATGGGAAGAGTTCTGATCTACAGCCAATGAGATACGTATACGCGCACAGCGTTGCAAGCTCATTACCCCCACTCTTTTCATGTCCCCCCCTCTCTCTCTCTCACACTGTCCTACTATTCTCTTGGCGCGCGTCAAGCCCCACTTAAGGGGAAAGCAATATGACAACACAATAGGACTCCGATTGGTTGCCGGCCTGGCGCTCAAGGACAAACTCCTTCCCATTTGAAAAGCACAGTAGTAGTAGTAGTAGTACCTACTGGGGAGAATTTACCAGGCTGATGCAGAGTTACAGCCTGCAACGGCGCAAAGCCCCAGCGGACACTGACAAACTAACAGATGTCATCACCTGCCGAACGGCAGCTGCTATCACAAGTGCATCACCTAAACCCAATTTCTGCAGCCTCAACAGGGACCCCCTACCGCAGGGCATCCGCTACGTCATACAGCACAAGGACGGAGATAGAAGGCAGTTCCTGCACGCCCGCTGCACAGCAGATCGGCTGGTTTCACCGTCTCTAGGAACTGCTGAAGGTGGAACTCAAAGGCTATCGCAACCACTGCTGGGAAGAGCGCATCAGCACTTTGCATCAGCGTGTGAAGGACAGATGTCAAAGGCACATGACCAAGACACTGCTCAACCTCAAACGTACAGATCCACCTCTACGTCATGGACGGGGACGGGCAGTGGCTCAATCTGCCAAGGAGAAGGCGGAACTTCACGCCGCCTTCCTGGAGGCTATATTCTCAGCAGCTGACACCACGGACACCGACCATATCCACTTAGTAGAATAGGAGGTCCAGCTCTACCCAACCAGCCAAAAGATGGAGTGCTACCAGTTCCTACAACAGAAGTCCAAGGCTTCCTAAAGGCGTTATCGGCTATCTGGGTGCTCTCTGACACATCTATACAATGTCATCCTCCATTACGGCCACCTCTCCAAGGCTTAGAAGCATACCAATGGTATAACAATAAGAAAACCCCGGAAAGACGGCACACTGCCACAGAGCTACAGATCCATCAGATTCCTTTCCACGACCAGTAAACTATTGGAAAAGCTGCTACAAACAAGGCCGCTTGGAGGGGCACACAACAGGGAGCCGGAGCAATTTGGGTTTCTCTCACAGCACTCCACACATCAGCTACTTCGGCTGGTTGACGAAGTGTACACGGCCTTAAACAGCACACAGTTCGTTTCAGCACTCCTGCTCGACCAGAGCCTTCCGCAGCGTGCGACACGAAGGCTTAATTTATCGGTTCATCCAATACCAAACTCCTCCTTACTTGATCCATCTGATCCACTTCTACCTATCCAAGAGAACCCTCTCCATATCTCCCGATGGGATCGTATCCCAACCCCGTCCCATTAGAGCTGGCGTCTCCCAAGGTAGCATCCTCGGGACCACCTTCTTCCTTCTATAGATAAGCACCCTTCCTTCACCACCACGATGATCGCTGTGCTAGTTTGCCGACGATAAGGCAGTCACCTCCACATCGACCTAGCATAATATGGCTGTTCAAAGAACTATCTAGTTCAAACGCTGGCACCTACGCGTCCACGTACAGAAGTGCAAAGTTTAATTTCTAAGAGAGATTTGGCAACGTCAGGTAACATTAAATTGTTACAAATCCATTGGAATTAAGGTAGAAATGCATTACAGCATTGTTCATACAATGTTTGCGCGACAGTTAGTGAAATAATACACCATTTATATCCATTTGTCAAGAAGGTAGATGGCTTCAAATATTGGACACAAATTTCTTTTCAGCGAAACAATTCTTTATTTACAATAATTGTATTGGTCATATGTGTTACTCAACATATGGAATCCCTGGTTAACGTATGGCCGAAGCAGTACCTTTCACTCGGTATAAACACGGAGGTCAACATTTGTATAACAGAACATAAGTAAGTTCACGTTTCTCCTTATGTAAAGGTTTATGGTGTATAAAGTTGCAATATAAAGTCTTGGTACATGTATCAAGGTTTTGGCCAGTTTCAATACCTGTTAAAGCATAAAAAGTAAAACCTGAATATTTATTATTTATAAACTCAGTGAAGATGAGCCGAGTATGCCATTTTCGGTCGCTGTTTGGGTCTTCCACATCGCTCGCTTTGTAATCGGTGTTTTAAGAGTATTATGGCCATGAGGTAACACAAAAATGTCAGATTCTACTTTCAGGCGCTGCGACCTGCTTCATCTAGGATGGTATTTTATCTCCCATGTAGTGTAAGGTGCAGTTTCCTGAAGTAAATACCTTAATTGCTAGTACCAATATGGGTTTCATTACAGCCCTCGTTAGAGTGAATCCTTAAGGGAAAAACTCCCGGAATTTCCTTGATTCCCGGAACTAATTCTTTCCCGCTGGGTTACATGAATTAATCGCTGCCCTCTTCTATGCTCATTAAAACAGAAAAAGCTTGTTTGCTTTGCGAAGTCAACGTTAACGGAACATTTAAAAAACGCAATACTGCAGACGCGTTTCAAAAATTTACCTCATACAGTAAAACTAGAAAAAATATTGTTTGCTGCTTCATCGATCCTTAAGAAACTGAAAGCTGAACTTAAGTCTGCTCCTCTAAAATGTGAAGAAATATTGAGCGCAAAACTGTGCAGTGCATTACAAAGAAATCCCGATTTTAATATTTTACGCTGTTAATAACATCTCCATGGTAAAAATGTAGAAATTCCAAAGGAAAGTCCTGCAGGGATTGTTAGTGCTTAAAAATAATGCTCAATAAACCCGTGGACGTTGAGAAGTGCTTTCTGGCATAACAATTCCTATTCATTGATGACATAAATTTACTCCTGAACATTTGCAAAAAATGATTGTACACTGCAATCAAATTACAGCCACCAGGAAGACTATTAAATGTGATTACATCTAAAAAGCATGTGCATATCAGGGCATCTTAACTTCTACAGCATATTTTTACGGTTTTGATAGCATAAATGCATGTGCATTATACTCCTGTTGGTGCACATAAATGCGATGTCTAAAAGACATTTACAGACATTTAACCAAATAGTAGAGGGCGTTCATCGTGCAATTACAATATGCTGTCACTGTTCAAGTTATTTTTCTACTAGCACAACTTTCAGCTTTGCTTACGTCGTTGAATAAACTATGGAGAGCTGGTACCACTAGCTTCACTTTGTTTCAATTTCTTGCTTTCTTTCATGGTCATTTCAGCTACAATGATTAGCTCAGCATCTCTGATGAAAATTACTTGTTACGCTTAGAAGCCCAGCTTAAGTCAATTCCGCGCCTCTCAGTGTGAGCAATGCCATTCAAGTCGAAAAGATTCCTTTATAATGATTTGGTATTATAAGTGTAGATAATGTAGCAGAACGATTACAAGCAGCTTGAAACGAATTAGTGGAACGCAAAGTGGGAGGCAAGACAACTTATTAACGCGCTTAGAAAATTGTGAAGCATAACACAAACACATGTAAAGGATTAGTCGCGGAGTGTTACGTTGGTCACACAAACCTGGCCGCATCTACAATCATAATCGTAAGTTGTATTGAAGGACAAATACCACAATGCCACAAGAGCATATATTTACGGTGAAATCTCGACATCGAATTTTTGGGTGGAATGCATACTCTTCTTACTGTATATGTAGAAGTGTATATGCATAAAGTCGATGTCAAGATTTCACCGTAAATATGTTTCAGGCACCCTGGTTTATATGTCAACAGCAACTTAAAAACGAAAAGTCCGATAAACATAAGCTTGGTAGGTATACAGGTTGGAAGGGAAGTCATTAAACCAGTAATAGATCTCGGTATTTGGAACACATTTTGTATCTTACGTTTTTGTCTCTGACCATTTCCTAGGGAGATATTTTAGTTTTATCGAAAACAAGCTGGCAACACTGCAGGTTTCACTTTCATTAGGACAGTACATAAACAAACACGCGCCACTACTACTTTCGGAGCCGTGCGGCTCGTGAGTGTAAACATAAAGACATACATGTGTCTGCTACGTCGTAATAAATAAGTACATCTGAATTCTCCAGTAACGAATACTGTAACCCAAACTCACAATCTAAGGATATTGTTTTTCATTTCTTTCAACATCAAACTTAAACAGTTTCGTAGCTGATACTGCTATAATTTAATAAGCCAACCCATCTCTCTGACTTATAAACACAAAGGCACATTTGTAGGTTCTTACAAAGCGTACTAAATGGTATTTTTAAGGTGACAGCAAAAGAATTAGCAGTGAACCAAATGGTTCACCCACTTCACAGGTATTGTTTAAAATGTCCACCATTTGCGCACCTGCAAGCCTCACACCTTTTTAACTAATTACGTAGCACTCTAACAAAAACACCCTCATTGTTGCGTATTTCTTCCGCAGCCAGATAAATGCATTCTCTCAAAGATTCGAGGGCAGTAGTTGCTGTTTTGTAGATCCTGCTTTTCACGTCTCTCCAGAAGAGGATTCATACCGTGTGGAAGGGAAGTCGTTACATTAATTTAAAGCAGTGGTAGATCTCGGTATTTGGAGCACATTTTGTATCTTACGTTTTTGTCTCTGACCATTTCTTACGGAGATCGTTTTGTCGAAAACAAGCTGGCGATCCTATAGATTGTGTGTCACTTTCACTGGTTTAGTACATAAACAAACAGGCGTCACTACCAAGCGTCTCGTGAATGCCTCCTTCCATGTGTAGGCCAATCACAACCGTTACCTGCCAAAACAGACGAAAGAGAAAGTCATCCGGAAATCAGGTCAATTCCCTGACCAACCTCAACGCAACGTTGTCGACTTACCTCGCGTCTGAAAAAGGCGCTCGGAGAATTCCTTCACATCTTTTAAGTGATTAATTATTTCGAAACCCTGCGTGAGTGAGTAGGGTTAAGGGCCCGTCTACAGCTAGGTAAATAGGACCCCCAAAACCTGTGTGATGTTCCATAATTACTACCGAGGCAATGCCAGAAATAAGTTACTCTACGCATCTTGCAAGTAACAAACTGTTATTTTCGTACATTCTTGTGGAATTACGCATCCAATTTGGAACAAAAACCATTTACTTTTCTGAAATCGGCAAAGAAAGAAATGCCATAAGACTTTTTTTTCTTTTGTAATGCTTCTATGAAGCACACATTAGAAGGAATGTAATGACTTCCCTTCCACCCTGTATATGTTCAGCATTTAGCTCAGAGAGGAAGAGTTTCAAGAAAATCCCCTATGCCAAATTCACTTTACATGGAAATGTTTAAAATACTAAACACGTATTTAAGATATTTACATGACAAGTGAAATATATATCTTGCATTTTCTGGAAATAGCTTGCAGTCCTCTTCATTCGGAACCAATTTTGTGTAAAGTACAATCAACAATTAGTACTGATATTTCCTTAAATACACTGTCAGTCATATTCTTATAATTCGATTTATTCGATTTTAAGTTCTCACTTTCATTATTTACAGTTATGTTCATTAAATCATTATGGTATAATTTTCTCTAATTTCATTGACTTCATTCTTAAACATATCTCTGATTTCACTCAGTGTTTATCGGAAATTTAATTTGCCCAGATCTAATTTCTTCTATTTTGACATTTATATCAGCTGCTAACTGGCTATGTTATTTATTTCAGTAGCAAGCTGGTCCTGTTTTCATTGAACTCTCTAGCTAATTTATCCTACTGTTCAGCAATATCCTTATTTAATTTATCCTGCTTTTCTGCAATATCCGTAGCAATTTCGTTGTTTTACAAGACATTCCTTTCTGTTCCCTCGCTGATTTTTCTCTGTCCTTTACTAATTTCTATCATTTCCAGTTTCATCTGTCTCAACAAATTAATTATGTTCAGATGATCCTGGCTAATTTATTCTGATTATCTGTGCTCTCTGTGAGATCCATTTCTTGTTCCATTCATCTATTCATTTTCTTTGATTTAACTTGTACTACTCTACCGCTTCTCAGATGCATGCAATGTTCTTAAATGTAACTACTAGTTTTCTACAAAATATACAGATTGCAAATTGTGACTGTTTTAACAGTTTGATCTTGGTAATTATGTTATGACGTCTTTTTTCTTCTCCTTCTGTTGTGGTCTTTATGCTCTGTTATGGGTCCCTCGATGTCGTGGTGATCCTTCGGCTTCAGATGGTCTCAACGTTTTGGCAGGTTTCTTTTATCTTTTTTTTCTTTTTCTTTTTATGTTTTGTTATTATATTTGTATATTTGACTTGTTTTCTCAAATCCTATTTGCGCCACACTATTGTGCGTCATATATGAAAGAGGTGTTCCTGAGGCAGGGGTTAATTTGTGTATTCTTTCTGAGTTTGTCTGGTTGGCTAGCTTTAGAGCAGGCCTGACAAGCAGTGTACACCAGATGTGAAGATATTCCCCTACAGAAAGTCATGTAAATATAACACATTAAGTCTAATTAACCAATCGCTGTTTGCATTTAAACTAACAGATAAATATCAACCCTACGTGCAATCGGGAGTAAACTGCTGCAACGCTTCCTCTTTTACTTGCCACCCCATGTTTTCTTGGACCGAGAGCAAACAGAAATAGTACTGTCTGACCACCAGAAGAAGGCAAGAGGGTTACGTGATATGAGAAGGGGTTTGAACTGTTAATCTATTCACGTAGTCGACTTGCTCACTACGAAATGTTTGTATGTGAATTACTTATGCTGCAACATCTAAAACTTGTATGTAACCGCTGTAATACATTTATCTCACGACATTGTGTATTGGTTTAGTGTGCTGGGCACGGTAGAGATTGTTTAGGTAGCACATTCCTCTTGCTCACCTTCTTCTGGTGTCAGACAGTAGATATGTCAACGTTAGCAAGAATGATAGACATATTTAATTAGGGAAGGAAGCGATATTTGAGATACCCAGTTAACATTATTAGTTCAGGAATAATGTTTTGGGTGCATAGCAATTGGGCAGGCACATAATTATCTAAGACGTCAAGTGGTTTGGCGGTTTAGATAAATGGAGCGGACGGGGTTGTCCTTACAGTTTCATTGTGAATTTGACTCAGAAACATAAGTTTGATTTTCTTCCATTGCTGATATGGAACTCACAGAAACAGAGGACAAGCCTTGGGCACTTTAAAGTGGATATCGGATGGGCTTGAAAGATCTCCAGAAAACCAAAGAACCAGAAAGCTCTTGCCTATGTGCAAAAATTAAGTTAAATGACAAATTATGCTTTGAACGGAAACACTTGTATCACAACGAACTTATATAATGACGAAAATTAGGAATGCTTGTTGAATGAACTTATAAATAAATGAGAGTAATTAGTCATTAAGAACAAACTGTGAGTTCTCACAGAACAAAAATAATAAATAAATAAATAATAATAATAATAGTAACAACAATAACAATAATAATAAAAAGAAGAAGAAGAAGAAGAAGAAGAAGAAGAAGAAGAAGAAGAAGAAGAAGAAGAAGAAGAAGAAGAAGAAGAAGAAGTAGAAGAAGTAGAAGTAGAAGTTGGCTAGGAATCCCTTAAACCATTTTTTTTTTCAATAAAATAATAAACTAACACTGAGCAATTAACGTCTTGTGTCTGTCTCCCTTAAATCCGCTAACCTTTGCTTTGAGCCCAATTGCCACAGATTCGATGTTTAAGGGCCAAAGTTACTACCTCCCAGTTTAGTGTGTGCGCAACTGTCTTGTGTTATAAATTGGTTAATGTAGTCTGGCCTACAAGTCCATCTTCTCTTTCCCAAACATATTTCCTAAATATGTCCAGAAGAAACAGTTACGGGCCGCTGTTATTACGGATCAGATCATTTCCTAACAGCTTTAGATAATGGAGTTTAAATGTTCCTTGAGTGCAGTGCTATAAATCATCTTCAGATGTGGAAAGCAACACTTGATCACGCGCATAAATCATCCGTTTAATCTGTGTTAGTTACACGGGTATACGTTACTCGCACCACAGTGTCATGTACCAGAGTATTACTGTGTTGTACATGCAACACCACATACTTCTCAGTCGTCTTTTTGTCACGAAAGCAGTATGGGTGGATTAAATTACATGTATAACACCTTACACAGCGGTTCTCTCCGGCGATTATGCTGCAACACCTATGTATGTATATTGAAATTAGCCGACAACATTGGTAACTTGCACGAGTCCATATATCATCATCGGTTCTGCAAGCTTTCCAAACCTCCTCCAAAGTGCTGTTTTCACTGGCACAAAAACACTGCAACCCCATCGCATCATGAATATGAACGCCCAAATATTTTTAAACGTCTTTCAAAATCTTTGTTCTAGCAAAGCTCAAGACCAGTCTCGAATAATCTTGTAAGCGCCACTTACAAAATGTTGGAAATTAAAAGGAAAAAGAAAAAAACTGAACAAGTTATATTTTTAGGCAGTTGGCACTTAAAGGAAAGCTAACGCACTAGAAACTGAAGAATTCTAACACGCAGTTGAATAATACGTAGTTATTTACGATACAAGGGTTAAAAGGAAGATTTTATTTTGTGTGTAGGTGTGGTTCCGAAACGAGGCCGCAAGCCGAGGAGTTGAGGGAACCTACGAACAAAATAAAATCCTTTTAATCCTGCATCATACACTATTTTTAGACATTCCTGAATATTTATAGACACATTATAGATCATATACAAATATATGGTATTGTTTTACCTTTCTCATGGTCATGATGGTCTTCGGGTTGCGATGTTCATTTGCCTTGCGTACCATCAGTGTTGGCAAAATGACTTTTAAAAAACCATATTCTACGTAAGGGAGGCAGTGGAAATAATAAAACGACGAAAATAACGCAACGAAGTTTAATTAATATTACAATTTCTTCTAAACTTACTCATCTTTTGAAAAAACTGAAATGTTCAAATTCAAATAACCCGCCATTTTAAATAAGCATGCTGTAACTCAGATTCACGGCCTACTGGAATGAGGCGATGGTCATATTCCACAAGAAAACATAGTGGCATTATCGGCGTGTTAAAAGCTTTTGAGCACTGAGTGAAAGAATTTTCTACTTCTAACACAGTCATGAACTACTAAAAGGCCCACTTTTACTGTCAACTGTCTATAACATTCCACATTTACCACTTGTTTCTTGCGATGGGAATTACATGCATATTAAGCCGAGGTCTCGTAACGATTGATGTTAATAGCGGATTATTTGAATCACTTAGAACTGGATTCACAGAACCAGAGAAACAATTTACAACCACCGGATAGGATAACGCTGGAAACAGTACATTGCACAAGAGATTTCTTCAGGAGTAAAACGTTATGATTATGTAAGTGATCGTGTTGTCAGCACTGAGTGTCAAGCACTAACGAAGGCCAAACAATAACAGACATGTCCCTACTGATATTTCCACACACATTTCAGTGAACACTTTTAACTTTTTTCTTTTAATTCAGGACTGTCTAAAATAGCATACGCACAACACATTTTATTGTAGGATTGCTGCTCGCAAAATAAAACTCCACTTTCAACGCTTCTATCATAAATAACTACTTAAAGAATTTTATTTGCAATTAAGAAATGCATGGATTTTTGAACGGAGAACCAGTCTCAAATAAATACATTTCCATTACAATTTGAATGGAGCAAATGCTATTTCGATGGGATACTTACTGTCAGCATCCAAAAAGCTAACTTTCGTAAAAGATGGCGCTTACAAAGTTATTGGTGGAAGCTTTTCTGTTTCCCAGAAATGTACGATTAACGGCGTAAAATTAGCTTTCAAAGAATTTTGCTTTCTTCGAAGGCAGTCATAAAGGGATCTGAGCAAATAATGGGCCCTTAAGATCTATCCCAAGTACATCTTGGAGATATAAACCCATCGTCAGATCAACCAATTTAAAACATGTGGGCAATATCCGCTTATAAAATAAAGCACCGTATGTACATATATCCGTAAAAATGTTCAAACTCGACGTGAAGAGGGGCTATATATAAAAGGACTTGCTTTCTATCTATTATGCTGAATTATTGCGACAGCCAGGCCGGTTATAACGAATAAACAACAAGTGGACAGACAGTTCGTGCTTCGGGATTGGGCGTGTTTTGTCCATTGTCCTGTCCAACAACGGAAGCTGACGCCGGTCAAATCGGACTGCAAATGGCTCGGTGCTTTATAATCACTCGCGCAAGATACAGAAGTACACAAATAAACGCACAAGTTAAACGACTTTACCAAAAGTCTGTTTTTGTACTCTCTCTACCATAAACATAAATACTGCATTCCACTCAAAAATTCGACAGCGAGATTCCAACGGAAATGCATGTTTTAAGGCCTCCTGAATTCCCCAAATTTAAAACCTACCTATTCCCCCCCTCCCCCCCTCTCTCTCTATGTGAGAGAGAACAACATAACTCAAAACCGGCGTGTTGGCTAAACACCAAATATCGTATGCAAGTTCAGTATCTAATGTGCAACAAATAAGATTTATTATTATTTACTTGTTTCCTCTGTTAAAATTGCCATTAGCAACAAGTTAAATATTGTATCGTGGAAGGTTTCCAGAACAATAACTGCTTACCGCACTCTAGCATGTCCTCATGGCACAAGTTCCAGGGACTTTTGGACAATCAGTTTCAATCAAATTTCTTTTACTGCTGCAAAACAACAATGCAATTCACACTCATGAGTAGTGAAACATCGGCAAATGTTACAATCATACGTTCGCTGCAACCTACAAAACATATCGGAAACAAAATATGTCAAGCTATCAATCAGCACATCGTAGTCTTGGATACATTGGCTGTGGATTTATATTATCGTTGACAAAGATTATACAGTATTCATATTAAGATTACAAAATCGGGATTATTAATGCAAAATAGTTGGATTTCATGGTTTGCTTTTTTTCCGTTTTTTATTAAAATAAAAAATAAGCATCTATGGGGTTGATATTAAAAGTAGCAACAAACAATAAACATATTTACCGACTCCATGTAAAATTAAAGAATGGAGGTGTTACTTATCCATGTATTATTCAGTACTACGTAATTGCAATTACTCGCAGAAAACAAAAATTTCCAATATTTGAGGTGAGTGAGTGAGGTTTAAGGGCTCGTCGACAACGAGTTCATTTGGGCCCGCAAATATTTGTGGCATAGTTCTCAGTAACCATAAACCTTTTTCCCCTCCGCTATCCGATTAACAACCAACTTTATTTTTAGACGCTTTTGCGCTATTCATGTGTGGCCCTTCAGAGGATAATGGTCATTTTCACACTCGTGAATACTGAAACTCTTTAAGGATGTTCTGTGAAAATAAAAAATAAACGGAATGATTCCCTAGTAAAGGGTTTATATGAAGCGGAGAAATTTCATCTCGGTTTGTCAAAGATGCTTATGCAAATGCCAACTTTGGTTTTTAACCTTTGTTGCTGATGTACGAAACTTTACTGCAAGTTTAACATCCTTTAATGTAGGTACATGGGAACCCTTGGTCCAAGTTTGTCACCCGAGAACTTGCGCCTGCTAGCGATACCTACATCAGCATGCCCTGGGTATCTATTCACTTACCAAATAAAACAAAAGACAAGCAGTTCCATTCTACACGACGCGCAGCATGTTTCTGGCCGAATGGAAGATAAATATTTCCAGCTGATGTATCGTATCGACAACCTGCGGCGTCAACTTCGGAACTGCGGCGAAACCAATTAATAATAATTTTTCCCTCTCAACAGGAATTGTGAAGTGTTTACCAACAACCGTGCATTCTATACAAGAATTATAAGGAGCTCTCTATAGAGCACAAAATAGAGACTGAATTTTTGTTTTATTTTTTCAATACGGTTGCCTGGACAATAACGCATGATTTCCAACTTTTTACTCCATTATGGAAATAAATAGTCCCTGAAGCTTATATTGCACGTTACCTTAAGAAGTGATTTGTAGGAAAAAATGTACATATTAAATTTTCTGTAAATGGCTTCATCCTCATTGGCATTTGTACTACTGAGAAAGCATAAGAGATGGGAAAAAATAACTGCAAAGAAAAAAGAAAGAAAAAGTGTGGATGTCCTTAAAATATAGCTATTGTTTATGTCCCAGAGGGAGGTAAACATGGTCTAGTGAGTACTGTCTGCAAACCCAAAAGACTATCTACAAGAGATTGGAGGGGGGGTCCGTACGTAAGTCGTCCCTGCTCAAGTCCAAGAACAGTCTAACAGTTAGACTCTAACTTAATTTCCTTACGTCATAGCTTTAATGTTAGAACTTCCTATACCTGATAACATTTTTCGTAAAGTTAACTGTATGCGAAGTATTTTGTTGTACGGATTTTCGTGGTTGAAGTTTACTTTGGCGTCCCATTTATTTATGTAACCTTTCTGATCACACGTAATTCTTTCTTTTCTCCCCTCGCCCTCTTCATATAGTGAATAACAAAAATCATCTTACGATACGAACAATACGGTGTTGTTCAACACATTTCCTATAAGCAGCGCCGTGTTGCTAATTTGGCACAATTTCAAGGCAACCCATCATCGTGTGATAAAGCTAATAGAAAATTATGCTTAATGTTGCAGGAAATTAGTTAATTGCCAATGGAGGTGAACGTTCACTTCAGATTTGTTACATTTTTGAAATTTCTAGCCTGATTTTCAATTCTGTTTTGTCGCAAATCCTTCATAGAAGGAAAATCTTTCCCACAATCTTTCCTAGCAGGCTATGGAGCCAAATTGGAGAAACCAAGCTCTTTGTCAACTCCGCCCGATAAGGAACGACTGAGAACACAGCAGGCACTCCAGATATTCGTGTCACCGTATGATGAAAGCGAAAGTGCAATGCGAAGGTTACACCAGCCCAATGCCGTCCTTTTTTTGTGTTTCTTGCTCAGTGGTATACCTACACGTAGATGCTCCTTGTTTAAATTACTGCTACTGTTTTGTGAGGATTTAAAATACCCCGAAGGGCTGGGCTTTCTTTCATTTAGATGCACTAGACAATCTCTCTTATAGCAAACATCTTCAGATGATAAGCTTGCTGAGATTCAGTTTGCTCTGCGACTTTTCTCAAAGTTTGTCTTATTATCAATTCACATGCAGCTGCAATTTCTCCGCAGCTACCTTTAATGTGTGCACTTACAGCACCAGAAGAAATGTTGCCACAACCCCTGCATGACAACTGTCATTGCCATTTCATACGCATTTCACGTATACTACTTGTTCAACCTCTTTATTATGTAATAAGTTACATTGCAAGGATTGAATTAGGATTAAATTGTATCTGATTCAAGCATCCCTATCAGCAGATCTCGAATGTTACGAGATATCAAATCGGGGCCTTGCAAGCGCTTTGAACTGCGGTGAGAGCATCGGCACGCAAAGTCACAGATCCATGGTTCGAGTCTCGGTGGCGGCATTGAAATTTAACTATTGCCTACTGCTGCTTACAGTAAGTAGAGGAACTAGGTATTGCCTTCCACCCATAAATTCAACGTCGAGTTTCATATTTTTAAGGCACCCTGAAACAAAAAAAAAAGGATTTAAAATGGCCGTGTGCATGTGTGGTGAACAGGATAACTAAAAAACGAAAACTTGCTTAAATGCCCACCAGTACAATTAATCATAGCTATTTTTAGCAACTATGCTATAGATATTCCAAATATGTACATTGCAGAACTGCTTAAGTAAAATGTGCATATAAGAGCTTAACAGTCAACAGCATTTGCAGCAGTCTACATCTTCATTTCATACGGCGCAGTCTCCAAGTGGTTAGATCGCCCACCTCTCACCACGGCGTCCCGGGTTCGATCCCAAGGGACCGCACGTGGGATCTGTGATGGACAAAGCGGTATCTCGGCGGGTTTTCTTCGGATTCTCCGGTTTCCCAGCCATTCATTCATCATCAGGCCTGGGCGACTCGCGCGATACCTGTAGCGCCCTTCATTTCCTTTACCTACTAAACATACAGTTATCAGTTAAAGTGTCGTGAGCAATCTGCGCTATCTGAGCACCAGTTGCCCAGCCCTTTCATCAGCTTTCCTTCCATTAATTTCACCCTCATTTCATATCTCCCTCACTATCATACCAAGCTACAAGCTACGTGCTACGTGCCGTCCCCGGGGGGTTCCTGGTTCTCTGCTCAAAACTCCCGACTCCCATTGGGAAGACCGCATTCACTGGTCAGGAGGGAATCGAAACTAACCATGTCTCACCCTCCACCCCACCCATGACGCCCGTTGAGGGCAGACGTGAGGGGTCGCGGCGGTCGGGTTGTAAACCCTAGCCCTACATCAGCTTTAGTGTCGAGCAATTTAGTTTTAGTTTGACATCTTTGTTTTCCTCCATAGTTTGCACTGCCAGTTTCAAAGTACCCCCTTCCTCAAAAAGGTTATCTATATTAACTAGAAAAAAAAGGATCTTTCTATCTTGCCTTTGCCTTCATCTAAACCTTTAAATCTATTTACAATACTCAACCAGCAATTATATGTATTGAAAAGTTAACCTGTTGGGAGAGGGAAAAATGTTTTTTTGCATTCTCGTCCATGTGACTGCTTAAACTTTTATTGAAATTAAGGAAACATTCCATAAACATGCTTTCATTTTTCGTTTGGTATTTTCATTTGTAAAAGAGTCCATGAATTGCAACACATTTTGCATTTGTATAGCATTTTAGTATAATGTTCACACTGAGTTAATTTCACATTTCATCGGATTTTCAAAACATGTTAAACAGTGGCTTACAGGCTGTAAAGAATGAAAATACACCCATTAAGACCTGCTGCTAACACTGTTTTACTTAATTATTACTTTAGAGAATGTGGTTTTCAACAAGCTGACACTATTTAACGGTGCACAAGGGAAAGTACGCATGTGAAGTTGCACGTATACTGACTGATGAAGCCTGCAAATGCGGTTTCTAAATTACACCTGGATTTTTCCCCAATTAACCAAAACCTAAGGTGTGACAACGGTTGCCATTTCAGCGTTCTCGATTTTTAATATTTTTGACCTAGTTTTTTTATTAATGCTATGAATTAAATCGTCAATGTTGCTCAAGTCATAAAAAGGCCATTATTTATTACTAAATTGTTAGGTTTTGCTACTACTGAAGCAAAATATATCAAAATATTTTTCTATTAAATTTGAAGTGTTTGGAAATTCAAATAGTAAAATTTCTACCTATGAGAATTATGCCTGTTTAAATAAAATATTTGTAATATTATTTACTATGTCCAACTTGTTTCGATTGGTCACTATTACACCCAGATTTTCTTTCTTATTAACTTTAACGAATTATATGAGCAACTTCCATGCACGTTAAAAAGAGGGGTTTATGGTATGTGTAATCAATTGGCGCGCATTACAGAATATAAATCTAAAACATTCATTACAGAGCTCCTAATGGATGAATTTGTGCAGCTGAGGCGAATTCTGTGCGAGAATCATAATTGTGCGGTAATTCAGTCTGCTGATCGCTGTTCTAAAACCAAATACTTGGCTGAATTTGTATGAAATGTAAAGGCATGCGGCAGTCAGTTACAAGGTGGAAGTAGAAACCCACGTGATTTTAGGCTGTGTAGACGTAGAAATATCCTCTTGTCACGTACCTACAGTAGCTACATACAATTGTACTAATTCTATGCAACTGTTTGCCCTCTATCTAGGGTTGCTTTGCTACATTTGATTTGTTGTTTTCCTCAACTAGTACTCTCTGAGCACAGCCCGCTCACGGTCTTTCATCGAGTGTTTAGCAGACAAAAGAATGAAGGTCGCTCAAGCAATTCCACCAGTTTCCCAGTCCTGGTTTATGTGCACATCTGCAATCATATAACGTCGAACCCCTGCCTTGCCAAAATAAGTTTCACAATTTTTCTGCATGTCATGATAGAATTTACTTGTCATTTTCATAAAATATTTTTCCATTGATTCCTCACTTCCCAAATTTCATTTAGCAATTCTCTGGTTTTCCTCCATAATTCCACGTCCTTACAGTTTTATCACACAATTAATGAATTGCCGAGTCCCCTTAAGGGCTTGGAATTATACTACCCTATATCTACTCGTAAGTGCATACTTTCTACACCAGCAAGCAGTGCACCACTTGGCCGACTACTGTGCAGCTGTTTTCGGTAAGCATCGGTAACAAACTTATTAATCCGCTACTTATACTTCAAATTTATATTCGTTAAGTCAATATGAAACGTATTATTCTGGAGTTTAAATTAGCTAGCGCTAGTGACCAACTAAACAGTAGCAGGTCGGCGCACTTAAATGGTCCCCTTACTGTGCAAATGGTTAGTTTTGTAGCTAAAACACAGGTGTTCATACTATCCTTGTCACCGACACTAATTTATGGCGAGAGTATAGGGGGCACATTCACCTCAATCAAACGTGACACAACGCTTAGGGTTAACTCCCCTTCCTCTAGTATATAAAATAGTTACTGTCCTCTTCAGATGAAGGGGAATGCCCTGTAGTGCCCCAAACGTGTTCGGAGTGTATGATAAGCCTGGAAAATCAATTACACGTCTGAACCTGGTTGAGCAGGGGTTTGTTGCAGCAAGGGAAGACAGTTGGTCACTTGAGTCTCTATGCCTTCAATTCTTTCCACGTCATTACATAGAAAATGATCCTTGTGAACAAGTGGTCATCAACAACCTGGCGGGAGAGATGGACCTTCCCCTATTGTTTCCTAGGGCGATTCCCTCCAGCAATCACGACAAAGAGCCACGGCTATTAATTTAGTCGTTTCACGCTTTGCTGTACCCTCCCCTAGAAGTGTGTGTGAAAATGTGCTAACCTTCGTTAATCATTAATTACACATAAAATCTGAAGCTTGGCAGGCATATCATTTTTGTATATACATTGTCATTTCATTACAGGAACTAAGGCACTTTGAAACAATCACAGTATTGCTATTTCATAGCACATACATACCCATTTTGAGTTCAATTTAAGAATCTTGTGTTACATTCACATGACTATTATCGCTTCCACAAACTGTTTTAAGAGTTTGTTTAGTCAACCCTTTAGCTTCCTTTACGGAATCCTTGCCATTTTACAACACAGGCACTTCCTCCTCAGTCCTTTCTGTGGAGTTGCAACATCTTAACATGAACCATTGCAGCTAATGAAACAAAACAAAAAGTGAAATGTAGAATTTTGGCAACTGAGACTCCACATGGTGTCAACATGAGACTGTCAATTCCTTAAAATCGAGGTTGCTATTGGTCTTCAAGGACAGGAATACAGGTTTGTCTTTTCTGGAGCGTGGAGATGGATTTATGACAGTCATTAGTTGTGGGAGGCGCACATTTCCTTTGTGAAGCAACTGCACACGCATTGACTAAACAGACTCCACGAAAGTTTGTTTTCCTACCTACTTCATGTTAATCGAGATAAAACTTTGCAGAAATAGCTTCATTACACATTTCGTTGAAACTACAAGGTGGATAGGGGAGATGTTTAAAAACTGGCTCCCTATATGCTGGCCTAGATACTCTTTCCAAAAAGATCGCGAGGAACAGCCAACCACGACAGTACTTAGTATTGAAAATTCAAAACAATAACAACGGACACCTCGAAAATGACTGATGCTACAGAAAAAAACTATTTCAAGTGAATTGTGCGTATTAAAAGAAATCTATAATTAATATTTTTTCCTCTATTTCTTTCCTTTTTTTTGGGGGGGGGGGGTAGTACGTTTTTCTCTATCTGTTAACAGTTCAGCACAAAAACAAAATTCCTTCGGAATGAAGAGGTCTTCCCAAGCTATTTCCAGAAAATTATACATTTTATGTATCATATCTTAAACATTGTTCATCAAAATCGTGAAGGGCAAACTTTTAGAAAATCCAAAATTCGAGAAACCTTCAAATGTAAATGAGTAGTTTGGTGTAGGAGGAATTTCATGGAGATCTTGTAGCATGTTTGTAACGTGCACTAAGTTTGATACTTGTTAGATATTTTGAGTTATACTGTCCACACAGACTGACAGACACAAATACCTCTCTTTTAACTCATGGGGCCTCCAAATGCGGTATTTTCTGTGGAATCCCAAGACAGAATTTTTGAGTGGAATGCAATACCTTCCCTACCAACTACGAGAATGTACGTGAACGAGAAAGTAAAAGGGCAAAAAGTAAATTGAAACCATTTAAGGAAAGCCCCCCCCCCCACCCTCTCTCTGCCCCTCTTTCTTTCTTTCACTCTTTCTCACTCTCTCGTGAGAGAAAGAGTGTGGGACAGACCAGGCGTTACTAAAAATATATATATATATATATATATATATATATATATATATATATATATATATATTCCATTAACTTTGACTTCTTTAAACATGGAAACATGTTCAGTTTTATTTATTTTCTCAAAAATTATTAGCCATTTTCCGAAATGTCCGCTGTTGTAGGTTGAAAATTTCCGTGACTTAAAGTATCTACTACATATTAAGGAACGATTAACGGCTTGAAAGCTCGCTCGCGTCTGACGCGAATAGGGGGAGTGACGAACAGTTCTTTTCGCTAACTGTTGTAACTGTTGCTGGTACACTGCATTAATGGTTGTCAATATCGATCAAGTTATTTGTGTTCATGGTTATCACGTTCGCAGTTAATGCTTACCAGAAACGAGTAACTGTAACTACGTTCCAATGTGAACAATGCGAATACAGACTTACTTTATTATTTGATGCACAATAAAAAGAACTATGTCTAACTGCGTCAACACATTATTAGTGTGTGTGTGTGTGTGTGTGTGTGTGTGTGTGTGTGTGTGTGTGTGTGTGTGTGTGTGTGTGTGTGTGTGTGTGTGTGTGTGTGTGTGTGTGTGTGTGTGTGTGTGTGTGTGTGTGTGTGTGTGTGTGTGTGTGTGTGTGTGTGTGTGTGTGTGTGTGTGTGTGTGTGTGTGTGTGTGTGTGTGTGTGTGTGTGTGTGTGTGTGTGTGTGTGTGTGTGTGTGTGTGTGTGTGTGTGTGTGTGTGTGTGTGTGTGTGTGTGTGTGTGTGTGTGTGTGTGTGTGTGTGTGTGTGTGTGTGTGTGTGTGTGTGTGTGTGTGTGTGTGTGTGTGTGTGTGTGTGTGTGTGTGTGTGTGTGTGTGTGTGTGTGTGTGTGTGTGTGTGTGTGTGTGTGTGTGTGTGTGTGTGTGTGTGTGTGTGTGTGTGTGTGTGTGTGTGTGTGTGTGTGTGTGTGTGTGTGTGTGTGTGTGTGTGTGTGTGTGTGTGTGTGTGTGTGTGTGTGTGTGTGTGTGTGTGTGTGTGTGTGTGTGTGTGTGTGTGTGTGTGTGTGTGTGTGTGTGTGTGTGTGTGTGTGTGTGTGTGTGTGTGTGTGTGTGTGTGTGTGTGTGTGTGTGTGTGTGTGTGTGTGTGTGTGTGTGTGTGTGTGTGTGTGTGTGTGTGTGTGTGTGTGTGTGTGTGTGTGTGTGTGTGTGTGTGTGTGTGTGTGTGTGTGTGTGTGTGTGTGTGTGTGTGTGTGTGTGTGTGTGTGTGTGTGTGTGTGTGTGTGTGTGTGTGTGTGTGTGTGTGTGTGTGTGTGTGTGTGTGTGTGTGTGTGTGTGTGTGTGTGTGTGTGTGTGTGTGTGTGTGTGTGTGTGTGTGTGTGTGTGTGTGTGTGTGTGTGTGTGTGTGTGTGTGTGTGTGTGTGTGTGTGTGTGTGTGTGTGTGTGTGTGTGTGTGTGTGTGTGTGTGTGTGTGTGTGTGTGTGTGTGTGTGTGTGTGTGTGTGTGTGTGTGTGTGTGTGTGTGTGTGTGTGTGTGTGTGTGTGTGGTGTTTTAACGCCCGTTTTACTACTACGGCACCGCATGCGGTGACACTGATGATACATGGAATGAAAATGGAGCAACGGTGGAATGAGATGGCGGGGGAAGCCGGAGAACCCGGAGGAAACCCGCCCCATGCGGTTGCCTAGGATCGAACCCGGGCCGCTTTGGTGAGAGATTATTACGGTGGTTTATAATTGATTAGTTACCCCGAATAGAGATCTAACCAACAAAATTGTGAATGTTGAGATTACAACGGAATACTGCTCTAACTAAAGAAACTTACAGCCTTGTGAATGCACAGTGCAAAAATTCCCTTCCAATTCTTGGTTATTTGATTTCAAAATGTTGGTGACAGTGGAAAAGTGATCTATCTGTGAGAAAATGGCGGATGTAGTAAACAGTGTCCTCAGTCGTAGTGCTGAAAAACGGTTGAATAAAGGACATAAGAGAAAGATTAACATATTAGAATGGAGTGATAATAAACGAAAAACTTTGAGAAATGCTGGGAATCCATATAAGACTAGAAAAGGGCATTTTGTTCCCGGAAAATGTGCATCACAAGAGGTGAGTGGAATAGTGATCTAACCATTTTTGCATATTTTTATTATTATATTGTGAATGATCATATCATGGTCCAATGGCTGCATGTAGCATACGCTTAACACTGTATTGTGTTAGATACATAACATTTCTAAGCTAGAGTTATTGTTTATTTATTTCAGATTAATGTTTGCTCCTGCCTCAACCAGTGTAAAGAGATTTCTTTAGATACGAAAAGACAGATGTTTCAGAACTTCCACAAGATGTCCTATGATGAACAGTCTGTATTTTTAGTAGGATGTATGACATTGGGGGAAGTGAAACGCAGGGAAGTTGCAGAAGACGTATCAAGGAGACATGCAACCTTTAAATATGTAGTATGCATCAATGGTAAAACATATTATGTATGCAAGAAAATATTATTGGACATATTCCAAATCTCTTCACGTCGGATACAGACAGTTCAGAAGGAAATGAAACATAATCTGGATATTTCTGATAAGAGAGGGACACATTTTAATCGTCCCCATGCAGTTACTAATGATGTTAAGCAATTTGTCAGAGATCACATTAAATCTTTGCCTGCACAGGAGAGTCATTATTCAAGATCTCTGTCACAGAAGTTGCATTTGAGTCAAGAGCTTTGTGTGGAAAAGCTATACGATCTTTTTATGGAAAACAATCCTGGTATTAAGTGCTCATGTAGTACATATAGAGACATATTCAGGAGTGATTTTAAATTACGGTTCGGAGCACCACGCTCGGACTCTTGTTCAGTTTGTGATGAACTATATATTAAACTGGTGACAGCTGATAACGAAGAACAGCGAAAAATTATTACAACACAAAGTACACTACATCATATGAAGGCAGATGTTGCATACCGAACTTTACATGATGACATTGACACTGCAAAGAGAAACCCTGACTATGTTGTGTTGTGCACCGACATGCAGCAAGTACTTTTTTGTCCTACACTTCATCACTCGTCTGTGTTTTATCAGAGACCATTGAGTACTTATAATCAGGGTATCAACAATATGGGAACTGATAGAGCTTTTTTCTGCATCTGGAAGTTACTTCATGTATTCTAAAATACATCGAACTGCATTTTGAGCCACTCAAACAAGGCAAGAAAAAATGATTGATACTTTGGTCTGATCGTTGTATTGGTCAGAACAACAACTGGAGGTGCTTGGCTCTTTATAGCTACCTCATAAGGAAAAAATATTTTACAACCATTGATCAGAAGTTCCTGGTAAGCGGGCATAGCTTCCTTCCCTGCGATAGGGACTTTGCACTGATAGAGAGAAAGAAGAAGAAATCTACAGTGTATGTAGTTAATGTTGGATTTTCCGCATACTATATGTACACACCAAATTTTGTTTACCTATCAATGATAGAAGGTATGCTTAAAAGGGATCCTAAATTTAAGATTACTTCATGTCACTGGATTCAGTTTTCTGAGGAGGAACCCAACAGAATCAGGACCCGTATCAGTCATAACATTCTACAACCTGGACAGCATATGAGATCTTGCGGTCCAACAAAAGAAGCAAACAGCTACAACCACTGCCTAGAGTTCTACCTCAACTTTACACAGAAGATGTACCTGTCAAAAAAGCAAAGAAAGTTGACTTACTAGATATGTGCAAGTTCATTCCACTTCAGTATCGCAAATTTTATGAAAACCTCAAAGAAGTAGAGTGAAAAACATGTTAATAAACCTTTCTTATGTTTGATAAATGTCAGAGGGAAAAGTCCTGATTTCACTTTAAAAATGTATCAATCATAGTAAATATGTTTGTCTTCTGTTATGTAACACAAAATGTAATGTATAGGTTAGATCATTGTTCCATTCTCTTAGGTTAGATCATTTTTCCACTGCAACTTCCTCTTACTTGTTTCTATTTCTGGACATAATGTTAATTCTCTTAAAATTTGCTTCAGATACGTTTGCAACAATGAAAAAGGATGAAACTATATATGTTTAATGGAGCACAGTAGTCTCAAATGTCAATAAACAGTTTTTTTCACTTTACACCAAAACAACTTTTTGTAGGTTAGATCTCTATTCGGGGTAACTATTCAATTACAAAGTGCACTCACACTTGCTCCTGGATTCTTGCACACATACACAGCTTGTACACGTGAACTGAGCTATATAGGATCCGTCACGTGATGCAGATATGGAAAGTAGGTATATCACTGTAATCAACATTACCAGAATTCAGTGAAGCAGTGGTCACATGACTCACAATGACGATAAGCGGAAAGTATATAGGCAATGTGCGTACAACTCAAACAACAGGCGTTTGTTTTACCTCTATCGCACGTGAAGCGTAAACCAACTTTTTTGCCTGCTGTATAAATATCAGTATACGTCATTGGTAATTGATAATAAATAATAACGTTTATTTTGTGTTGTCACGATTTTATGGGGCGTGAAATACTACATTTGGTTTCTAATCAATCACCCCATGAAATGTACTTTAAGGAGAGACTAAACGTCGGAGAGAGAGAGAGAGAGAGAGAGAGAGAGGAAAAAAAAAACACACCTGACATTTTTAGTTTTTCATTTTTAATTTGATATCATAAGCACACATTTATATTTTAAATATGGTATTGCATCTGGCGTTTTATGCTGTGAATTCTGCACTACTTCACAGAAAAAAAAATCTGATGTGTTGCATTCACATAGCTTTCTCTGATCAGTCTTCTACAAACTACTCTTACAAAAAAAACCTTATTCTTCTATTTACTGTTAATACAGGTAAAACTTCATTATTCATTTTGTTGCAGGTATAAGAAGTACACAATAAGTTAAAGCGATATTTCCAAAACCTGTCGCTATATGGTGGGATTCTGTTCTCTTTGCAAGAACACGTGGCCGGATACATAGATATCTCAATCACACGTATCATGTCGCTGCAACAAACAATTTCCACGCCTTCAGAATTGACACTTCTAATTTTGTTGATAGTCTTTTCGTGTTTTCGGCAAGCCAAAATATACAACAAAACGAATAGAAGTAAATTTTTCTCTTAAAGGAACAACATTAATTTCAGAAAATAATAGTACAAAGAAAAGTCAGGTACACAGTTACAAATTGAAGAGAGCCAGTTGGCAACGTGGAATTGTGTCCTCAGAATGCAGACTGCTTGTGCTTGGACTTCAATAGAAAAATAATTAGTAGAAAATTAACCTGTCCTGTTTCTAAGCATTTCAAATTTTCGTGTAACTGTAGTTTGCAGCACCGATAACATTGGAGAAATTACTGATCAGAGAACCCTCACAGCTATTCTTGAAAGGTATTGAACTATATCTAAATTTCCTATTCGTATTTTGCTAAAGCATTTCATATCTGAACACTTAGCACTAAATTGTACCCATTTATTGCACAACTTGTGGTAATACATGTGATTGACAATAATTCACCCTCAGGATATGGTAGTTACACTTACATACGTATGTAGGTATATGTATGTGTATACTTAAAATTAAGTAGTGAAGCCGTCTAAATTGGGTATCATGGTCAACACTACACATCGCTTATTGCGAATATGTGGAATTATATTGGTGCATTCTTTTATTGCAGAACTTGTAGTAATACGTGTAATTGACAATAATTCAGCAGCATATGGTAGTTACTAGTTACAATTATATGTATATGCTTGAAAAGGTGAAGCAGCTTAAAGGAGACGGGGGTGGATAGAGGAAGCTCTTCGTTTTATTGTATTGGCTACGGTAGCTTGTCGAAATTGGAAACATGCATCACTGCTAAAAAGTATTTTGTGACGAAAAAGGGTTTTCAGGACACAAGCAATCTTAAGCGAAATACGCTCAGATCCAATAACCGTATAATGAAGAACAGAATAGGAATACAACACTTCCCGGCAAAAAATTGTAATGCTATTCACACATCAACAATAATACATACAGCAATATTTTTTTATTTACTTATATCTGAGGATGTCAATACGAAAAAATTAAGAGGAAACCATGCGATGAAATTAATGATGGCAGCCATTCTCTGTTTCTAGATCCGAGATTCGATCTTTAGTGATACTCGATTGAATAGCGTTGTAAATCGGTCATGCAACTCATTTCAGATGCAAAGGAACACTTCAGCGCTAAAGAAAGCTCCAAGTGCTTTCTTGCAACCCAGCAACAGTCTAACAAACTAAGAGCTAGCCAAATTAACACTTGTTTGTTGCTGTGTTGTTCAAAAGACAAGGTTTGTCATGAGTCGTCAGTACGCCCAAGCGCTAGTTATCTCCTTGTTATGTATATGCCACAGAACACAGGATGCTTACGCCAAAGACTGTGATAACTATGATTTATACACTTGGTTGAAATGTATATTTCCGCTGTCGAGGAAAGAAAGAAAAAAATCCACTCCCCACCAATTTGCAAGATAAGTTAATCGAGAAATTTAGCTTTAAGTTATCTCCTTTAAAGAGGACTGCAGGGTTCCGCATAGAGTTTAGCGACGGTCGAACTGCCTATTAAACTTTCATACCAATTTTCATCCAATTTTCGGCACGCACAGCCTTGCAGATATTCGTGTTCTTACGTGGACTGCACTCATTTGTATGCAGCGGAGCAGAAAAAGAGTGCCGCAGAAAGAGAGAGAAAAGAAGGCCATATGACAAGGCAGCTAAATATCTCCAAAAAATTAAAGTAAAAATACAGAACTGGACTACACTCCAATTTTGTGTAAACTTAAATAAAACGTAAATTATTGTTAGAATACAAAGTTGACCAATCAGGAGAAACATCTATACTTGTCTACTTAACTTGAAAACGCACGAATGGCGTGTCACTAGAGCTATTCTTTGTCGTTCTTCGTGGCTTTATCACGCTCAAGGAGTGTTAAATGTCAATACAAATAAAAAGGGTAGGCACGAGGTGTGGCAATAAAGATACCGGACATAATTATTTACTCATTTCCCACCACTTCGAGGACGAATAGGCTAGGGCAGCCCTGGGCAGCTAGTACTTGAGCGCAGCCCGCTCACGACCTTACAATGACTGTATGGTCAGCAGGTAAACAAAATGAAGATCGCTCAAGCTATTTCGTAAGTCGCCCGGGCTTGAGGTGGGGCTATTCTGTTATCGTCACAAAGTTTCACTCATGTGCCACGGGTAGTCTGGGGGAATCTGTATTTGAAGCTGATCGTGTCTGGGCTCCGTCGGAATAATACTCCGAGGTATCTGAGCTACCCCAATGCCTGTGGGCCGTCCTGTCTCCAGCGGTTATAAATATGGAGGCCCCTTGCCATGGTTAAGGTGACGTCCTCAACGGCATGAAGGCGGAGAAGAGGGACTTCGGAACGATGGAACTGGCGAAAGAGACAACCCTCCTATTCGGGGTAAAAGAATAGGAACTGCTGCCTTACAGTTGGAACTGGGAACTTCAAAGGCCAAGGGAAGAAACTCCGACAGAAAATCAGTAAGCCTGGATAATCAGAAGGCAACCCCTTCACCAGGCTTTAAGTGTTGAAGGCCAATAACCTACACATCCGAAATTACCTTATTACAGAAACCTCAAGAGGCCATATCCTTCACTTAGGAGATACAAGAATATCATCGTCATCTAACTAGAACAACGGGTTAACATCTAATTCTTCACAAAACTCGAAAAATCTGCCACAGAAACTTGCAAATTATGGAAAGAATTAATAATGGTCAGTGAATATCTTGTACACACGTTTTCGAGTGCTTTAAGACATTTAAGAAGGGTATGGAAGACGTCGGGGACGACCCAAAATCGGCCCGTCATTCCACTAGGGATGGAGGTGCGAGTCTTAAGCCCCGGATATAGGACCGGTGCCCACTCTGCACCGTGACGAAATTCGGAGTTTTGATAAGCAGCAATTCCGAACACGAAAGGCAACATTCCGACTGGGGGATGCATGATGCTGGCCACATCACCTGTCCTTATCGGTTGTATGATCGCCCACCTCTGCCTCAAGCACGTGGGCGTGAGGTCGGCAGTCGGATTGGTCGGCTTTGGTCCCAATTCTAAAATTCTGGAAAGGTTTTTGTTTGTCGTGTAAAACTTGTGAAAACTGTTGTAAAAATAACATGAAGAAATTATGGCCCAACAGCGAGTAAATCGCCTGATAAATTATTACTTGATTAAAGAAAACAAAACCTAGGAAGTCGGAAAGAATATAACCATGCAAATAACTATCATGGTGATGAGTTTGTGATGCACCGAGTAGCAGAAATTTTCATTAAAATTTGAAATGTGGTGTAAATTTCAGTGCATGTACCGAAACAAAAATACAAAATCAAGCTTTATGACAAGATGACAAATGCTTATCTCAAAGTCGACAGATATCGAAATGATGTTCAGGAAATAATCACACCTTACTTGAACCCGTGCGTTTATTTCATTAGCATGAAAATGGCGATGGGAGATTTAACTACAGCTTACAAACTTCAAATTTCATCGTCCATCGTTTTGGAGAAGCACGTTGTAGGAACATAAACCCAAGCAGCTAAGCTTTCGGTTGTCAGAAACCCCGGCTGAGGATGTTCAAGCAGGATTTGTAGCTGGTTAGCCAACTGTGTCCCTGGGATACCTCAAATTACACTGCAACGTAATATAACCCTTGAGAATCATTCTCGCTGGCACGGCACCTCAACATTATCTCGTTCCTGACTGAAGCAGACAATGGAACCACAGGATGGTGGTTCCTGTTCTTCAACCATAATTATTCTTTATGCATCTTCATCACATTACACAATAAAGCGTCGCTTTTTATGATCTTCGAAGTACCGGCTGAAACAGCTGTTATCACGGAAGATGAAAAATGGGCTAATTAAAATAAAGGCCACGAGATAACAAAAACCTTTCCATAAAATGTTCCAGCCAACCGTATCTTAAAGATCCTTTTTAAAAGTCGGCACTAAAAGTACAGCTTTTAACACGAGCAGCTCATCCCAGAAACTGAACATTACGTATAACGTTCAGCGAGTTCACATTTTTATAACGCCCCACTGTTACCACACTTGTTTCTTACAAATGGGAACCAACATTAACCAGTGGCATTATCGCGTTGTGTTTATTAATAATATTGTTACACTTATTCTGTTTATTTTTTCACAGTCTGTTATGATTGTAGAAGTGATGATGCTGTCAGCACTGGTGCTATGCGATGGCCAAACAACTGATTAGAATTACCATTGCATTACCACTGCTCTTTCCGCGCAAATTTCAACTGGATACTAATTAAATTCAACATTCAGGGCTGCCTAAAAATACTATGACAGCACATGTTAAAACTTGCTTTATTTTCCTACACCGCAAACATTCCTATACGCAAAATAAAATTTCAAGTTTTACATTTATATCAAATAATTATTATTTACAAACCTTTAATATTGGTTACTTATCCAGAGTTGTATCACTATGGTAATGAATATGCATAGAATAATGTCCCCATAGAAAGAAAGATTCCTAACATGGAAACAAAAGCTCAAAATAAGCACGCAGATGTTTCTCATGCACGATATTAGTCATTCTCTTAACTTCGCGCATTTCGCATAGCGCTCATTATGCCACATTACCCTCGATTTGACAAAAGCCATGCAGCAACTGTGGAAAGAGTAGGTTTTAAGGGCTCGTCGATACCTACGTCATTTGGGAGCTGTTACTTTAATATAATTATGAAAGCATACTTTCATCAAGAATTACTTAAGAATGAATGATTTTTATTGATTTCAAACAATCCTTGTACTGTAATCGTAAACATATCAATATTGTTACATTATTTTGTTTCTACACCAATGAAATAATGCTAACACCAATGAAATAATGCTATGCTTTGGTTTAGATTAGGGCTGGGCAACTGGTGCTCACTTGGCACAGCCTGTTCAAGGCCTTGCACTAATAGCTGTATGTTTAGCAGCAAAAGAAATTGAACGTGGCTCAAGGTATACTACCAGTCGCCCAGGCCTGGTTTAGATTGACTGTCGGAGTGTCACAAGGTTTATTGAATAATGCTGTTCTTAATAAATCAAGGATCATCTCATTAATGCAGATAAGTAGCTACTGTAATTTTCAAATGGGAAGGAGTTTGTCCTTGAGCGTCTGCAGGCCGGTAGCCAATCGGATACCTGCTGTGTTGTCATATTGCTTTCCCCTTAAGTGGGGCTTGACGCGCGCCAATAAATATGAAGAGCGGGGGTAATGAGCTTGCAACGCTGTGCGTGTAAACGTATCTCATTGGCTGCAGATCAGAACTCTTCCCATTTGAAGAGCACAATAGTATTAAATGGTCATGGATAAAGTACTGCATATAACTAGTGGGATAAGCACTCGCACTCGCTCTCCCCCTCTCTCTCCCTCTCCTTCGCTCTCTTCCTTCTCTCCCCGTCTTCCTCCCTCTCCCCCTCTCCCTCGCTCTCTCCCCTGTCTCATGTAACTACACTACTGAGCTTACGCGTCATGTGTTTATAACTTTTATGTTGGTCTATTGTGAGTTTTATAGGAGTGAAGTTCACAGGAACATTTGGGATTTAAACGAGGTAATATATGCTGAAAAGAATTGGTTTCATCAATGGTAAAAACAAAGGTTTCTTTTAGACCGAATGCGCAGTAGAAATTTACGATACTACTACCTATACATACATACATACATACATACACACGTATAACCTACATCCTCTGAGGCATGCGGTTTATCGCCACGTCATGTCAACTTAGCCATAACTTATGAGACGCAAGTTCGCCATTAAACAGAATGCCGCCTGGTATTACGTATTTACGACCAACATAAAACTTGATATCCTTAAAACACAAGAAGAAATTAATGAGGGGCGTTCTGAAAGGAGAAGTAAAAACAAGAAACGACAGATGGCGTGGCTGGTAATTACATCCTCTGCAACATACTACAATACAATGGCTTGCACTAATTCTCTGTCGTCACGCTATGTAGAGAAAGACAGGCTGAGTACGTTTTTGTGTCTCCGATAGGCTGATTAAAAAGACTGTCAAATGCCTGATGACTGAATACGACCAGACAGCATGCATAGCAATAGCAGTGTTGCCAACTGTTTTCGCCTAGAGATCATACTTTTGTTGCGTTTAAGTGGAATTTAGCTGCAAAGAAAAAGTGTATCCCCACTAGGAGACAATATAGGATTTTTCTTTGGTTACAAAGGAGAAACCTTAAATCAATAACCAGTACCTACATTAGATTGCCTAATGTTGTTGTTGTTGTAGTGTTTAACGCCTGCTTTTACTACTACGGCACCGCAGGCGGTGACACTGATGATACATGGAATGAGGATGGAGCACCGGTGGAATGAGATGGCGGGGGAAACCGGAGCACCCGGAGAAAACCCGCCCTGACGCCGCTTCGTCCACCACGAATACCACATGCGGGTCCCTGGGATCGAACCCGGGCCGCCCAGGTGGTAGGCGAGCGCGCTAACCACTCGGCCACGGCGCCGCAGATTGCCTAATGCAATTATCCGTATGGATACATAGAAATATGTCAGCCCCCATTCTCTTCCCTCCTTGGAGTCAAGTGCGTGCGTTTTAGTCGTTCGTTTCGTATGGTACAGCCATGGAAAAAATGATTGAGCGCATTAAGAGAGTAGAATATAGGTCCCAAGTCGTGTTGCAGCGTGATTTACACAAGTCGATATTTCCAACATGCAACTGAGTTTATTGATAGTCTTATCGTCTGTCGGACGCACAAACAGGCTACGTCTTGAAAATAAATAAAAAAATTTTAAAAATAAATATTAAAAAAAAAGTAGAGAAGGTAAAAAAAAATCACTCGCATTTGTATTTGTTTCTTATAAAGAAAGGGGCCTATAAGCAAAGTGCTATATGTTTCAAAATGTCATGTTGATATACAACTGTACTCAGAATTTCTGTGAAAGAAAAACAATTTCAGTTATGTATACAAACCTTTAGTTAACAGCATATTATAAATTATATATAATACAATAAATTAAATAATGATTACTCTTTAAATCAAGAAAATGCACAATGTCATTCAAGTAAATTATGACACTACCAACAATACAAATTATGGTTAATTAACTCAAAAATTCTTGTTTTGCGTACTTTAATGCTATAGACAATGGTATTATTGTGCTACTCTTTAACAGTTAACATGCGAGGCATCAAAACCAGGTGAGAAGTGGAAGGTATTCAGTGTCGCGAAAAGCAACTTCAAGTAAACGTTCGCACTCCACGCAAACACATTTACTTCTTAGAACACCAATGTCACGAAGAAAAACTAACAGAATGAGAGAGGAAACTGGGGAGATGTTGCAACGCTGTTTCCCTCCACGTGGGGTTAACAACTGTCCGTCATTTCTTTCATTTCATTGGCTGAAATGACACACTCGTTGGTGCAATGTGAAAGACCAGCGACTTCCGAGAACAAACTGTCCATGTGGTGTGTGTTACCTAAGATGCTTCTGATGATCAAAGATAAAGCGCATGTTAACCATTATAGTAGCACAATAACACCTAAAATTACGTTTCAGAAACCTCAGAATAAACTCGGTAATAATTAAACTTGTAACGGGATAGATCGACCTAGTAATAATAATAATAATAATAATAATAATAATAATAATAATAATAATAATAATAATAATAATAATAATAAATACGGAGAGTTATAAGAAGAATATGAATGACCATAAACGGCGAGAAAGGCTGCAAAGGCTTGTAACGTGTAACATCACGGGAAACGACCATTAACGCAAGGTCGCCGAACAATGGAGACGAGGGTCTAGCCAAAATATTTAGAATCTTTTGTCCACTCTAATAGTGACGCTTGTGCACTCAGCGTGAAAAGCCCCTCAAAGACGCAGGTTGAGACATTGGTGGAAATCGGGAAATTACGAATTTATAATTAAAATCGTAGAAATGCCCATAGCAGATGGAAAATCAAGGGGTGATGTGAAGAAAAACTCCGATGCGCGTCTCAGAAACGCTCAATTTCAGAAGGCCTAATCACATTCTGTACAGACTCACGTTCCGCAAGTCTCACCTCGCAAGAGGTCACACCTCACAAGTTCAAAATCTCACAGACACCTAAATTCATAAAACGTTTAGGAAACACGATTGCTAAAATAATCGGGAAAACCAGTTCCGCGAGGGTATATGGTCGCGAGAGGTAAAACCAAGCTGTAAAAACAATACTACATGTGGCGAGGAAATAAAAGTTCGCAAGAGAACTGGAAAATTAATTCAGTGTTGATTATTTCACAACCGCTCTAACAACGTACGAGATAAGAGTCGTAACGGAGGCAATAATTTTGGTTCATGTATGCACACACGCTGTGAGGTCTGATCTAGCGCTATTTTCGTTCTCATGCTCATGGTGATAGGTCATTAATAATGGATGAAAACCTCTTATGGCAGTTTTCTTTTTCTGTATGATGCGTATGTGAAACACTTCTGCAAGTTAAGATTCCAAACGTTACAATAAAGTAACGCAAGACTCTTTTGGTGGGGAAGGAAAAAAAACCTACTTCAGCATCCATGGTGAAAGTGACCAGAGTGACATACTCATAAAAAGGTCATTATTTTTAATACCAATTATGATGCAGGTGAGCCAGGCATGTGCGCTTTACATAGCTTTGCGTAAATTTCCGTTATGTCGCCCACTACTTGAAATAAAACCAGCTGCGATAAGCTCAGGAATGGCTGATAAATAGCATATACCAATGCAAATCATTCATTTGGGTTGTAATGGAAATACATGCCCTGCCTGAATGATTATCAACTGCTGCATTATAATCTGTTGTTTATTCAATAATATAGAAATAAACTAAGCATGACTGAGGAAAAAGAAACCGCCAACAATTTAAATGGCCAAGGCGGCGAGAAAAACAAAACTTACTATTGGAAGTACACACCAGGAACCAGGCCACAGATGAAGAACACCACGTACCTGTAACAAAACAAAGTAGTGTTAGAAACCACGTATCTCCATGTATTATTTAAACAATGGTCTCCTTAACATACTGTTCCCCAAATTGGGGGGGGGGGGAAAGAAATATACAGGGGATAAACTTATCTAATCACATCAAACCTTATATGCTGCAATTCAGATACTCTCATCCTAGGTAATCCATCTATTTCCGTGCTCAACTTTTTCTTCCATCATTCAGAGTCCAACTCTCATCCATATATAAAGGACACTGACCACTATTGCTTTCAGGATACTTTTTTTCTGGGGGGGGGGGGGGTAATTTTTGTCACTTCGCTTAGAGATCGTGTTTGAATTAAACCACCCGCTTTCGCTTGCGCTCTATTTGCTCAAGTGAAGTTTGTTCAAAGGCTCCAAAAAATTCAAATATTAGTTTTTACGTGCAAAATATAATTTGAACCCTAAGCTCCAACTGTATAAGATTACTTATGCTGTCAGAGTAATTTAAGACTTCAATAAGTGATAATGTAAATGCAGAAGAACACGTGGTCTTACGGCCCATATTTATTTTCAATGCGTTTTTTTCCCTCACACCTTTGCACTTTAAACATATTCCACACACTATGCAATATTTGTTCAATTCTCTTCAAACTTCCAAGGCTAGTCCCAAAGAGGAGGCAAAAAACATAGTGGGAGTGATTTGTTTGTAATTTTAATATTTAGCAGTAGGTGAATTATATACTTCTATGAAAATCATAAAAGCTGTGAAAAATTGTTTTTCAAAGTTCATTTTATTTAACAAACCAAAGCATTCCAAAATTTTCTGTTCCAACATTCTTTTGAGAGTACTTATCTGTAACATAATAATATTTAAAACTACCAAATGTTGAAATCTTGGCGTGTCCACACACTACTCTACGCCACTGAAAGACAGTATACCTTGTACCCTTCCTTCCCCCACAAAGAATTTTCTGACAATTCTTTCAGGTACTGTACTTCGGATGATTTGAGGAGGTGCAATAGCCCAACTGCCTAGCTTTTCGAGAATGGGTGCTCCTAAGGAAAATTTTCGAGCACCTTGTGCGTGATTATACACGACCTTAAAACCGCGTTGGAGAAACCACAACACGGTTGCCAGTTGCGTGAAGATAATTGCAGAGAGCGTGTTCACAAACCGAGTCGGTCCTTTGCAAATGTTTAAGTGTTTCCACCGCTTGCCTAATAGCAAGAGGGGAACAAGTGAGTCCAGCTAATGACTGTCTCAACTGTAATTCACCACTTCATTTATTTGTTAATTAATTAGTGAGCTTATTTATAGCAAGAACGGCAACACGAAACGCAGAAATGCGTACTATTTTTAATCGAAGGGACGTTGTTATAAATCTTGTGAAAACTCGCGTGCTTTGAACCGCGACCTCGTAAGTCAATTTTGCTCGTTTGTACCTCCCACAAAAACGCTACTCCACGGCACAGTTTGTGCGACCGATTCCCATGAAGACGGCGTTATACAGCTTGGAAGGATGCAAGTGCTTACGAAAATTTACTCTATATACCTATATTAATGGTGAACATTGCCATCAAATTCCATTGCTGCAAATTGTCATTTCTTTTGAGGCTAACCCCCAATCTGGCGACCCAACGCCGTACTGCAAGGCAGCTAATCTTACCAAGGGTGCATTTTACCACCCACTCCTCTCAACATTTATATACATAACGCAACCCAAAAATGAGAAACAGCGCCCAAAAGGATACATATAACTTATAACATATATTAACATACCGTTATATGCTGACACATTAATTACAAATTCTCAAAATGATTACAAATAACTAATACAATGACATTCTACAGAAAATACCTAGTACGAAGCACAATTGCAACCAAAGATCGGATTTGGAGCTAGTTCAGCACTTCAGTTACCTACGGATTTACATATATTTCTATTAATGACAATTCTACATGAGTGTAACAAATATGACCAATACAATTATTGTCAAAGAATCGTTTCTCCGAAGAAAAAAAAATTAATTTGTGTTAATATCTGGCGCCATCTAGCGTCTTGAATGGGTATAAATGGTGTATTATTTCACTGTCACACAAACATTGTGTGAACAATGCTGTAATAATGTGTTTTTTGGTTCTAATTCGAATGAATTTAGTCACAATTTAATGTTAACGTGAAGTTGCCAAGTCTCTTAGAAATTGAACTTTGCATGACATTTTAACATTCAATTGTGACAAAATTCATTCGAATTAAGGTAGAAATGCACTACAGCTTTATTCACACAGTGTCTGCGCGACAGTTAGTGAAATAATAAAACATTTATACCCATTTGTCAAGAAGCTAGATGGCTTCAAATATTTTGCACAATTTTTCTTTTTTACTTCGTTTCAGGTTATCTAAGGGCCACGTTAAGCAACCCACTGCATTTATATTCACTTCTTTTCTTTTGCACAAACTATTTATTAAATATTATTGTTGTTGTTGTTGTTGTTGCGAAAAGGTTCTTTATAGACAGCAATTGAATTAGACGTATTTGTTACATCCTGGTTAACGTATGGCCGAAGCAGTACCTTCCATTCGGTATAGATAGGTAATAAATTACAGAGAGAGAGAAAGAGAGAATTTGTGGCTCTATAAGCAGAACATTAAAAATGGACAGAGATACAAAGAGTATGGCTGTATCCGTTTTACTATATAGCCAATATTGAGGCAGCGGAAATGAAATTTTTACGAGCAGTCAAAGGTTGCACTAAGTTACACAGGAGTCCCAGCCGACCAACAGATCGTTTATTGCATAAACTGGCCGATTTATTGGGGGTTTAGACATGAAGATGGATTCTCCAAAGCGCCTACTAGTTTATGCATTACAAGTGAATTGTATGCATCTGAAGCACTCTGTACATTGACATAAAGGGAAGAAAATTGTCTTTAAAATAACTGTATGTAATTACTGCTATAAAGACTCTACGTCACATTCTTGTTATATAATGTTAAAAATACTCGTGTAACCATTTAGAACGGTCTTCCTTGCCATATAAAGCACCTCCTCTGGAAATGGCTAATTTCACCTATGACATACAAACTCGTGTAATTTTACAATATAATATACAAATAGTACCCACTAGAATAAAAGTAATTAGAGAGCAGATAAACCGCGATTAAAGACGGGTTTCCAAGTTCACACAAATTGTGCGCTGAGAAACAAATAATGTCTATCGTTGCAGAATTACGTTCAGGTAATTATATTTAACGCCTCATAATGGCGCGCTGGGCGTACAACAAGCCGTTCATTATGTTACTCACTCTTACTAATCATTGGCAAGGCAAACCACTACCTGTTCTCACTTAGAAGTGATAAAAGATTAGTGAACTCGTTCTACAGAAATGTTCTTAAGTTCAAATCTCCGCAGATGTAAAACGTCAGTTCGTGCCACACGCCAGTGCCCCAAATACACAAGTTATAACCGGATCACGGTTTTCTTTCTGAACAGATGATAGCCAAGCACGAATCCGTGCCAAATTTTCAGACCAAATCATTACGCAGAAATATCTTTCGGCGATCCTCATGCACATTAAATAATGGATTTAACTTTCGTGAATGCCATTTACAGGTGAGTTGGCTAACGCAGAGCACATAATGGAGTCAGTATACCTACGTTTAGAACAAACGAACCCATTCTTGCATAATATTGTACTTCTCGTACTTTTTCAGTTAAGTGCACAGCAGAGCAAGACAAAACATCTAATAACCGTGCTTACCAATTAAAGAAGATTATGCAGAGGTCATTAAGTAAGCATACTCACTACATCGACCCCATATTGTGGGTGATATATTTGCGATATCTTAATAATAAATAAACATACTCCGAAATGTGCAAAATCACAAGTAGTAATTTTCCAGACTAGTTTGTGCAAAGAATTTAATTAACAATATAAAACACTTATTCCATATAAGCTGATTTACTACCTTCATTCAGTTTAGTTTGTTTACTATAAACAATGAAAGATAGGTTATAAGAATCTCTTGTTTGCAGATATTTTTAGCATATGTTCAGGTTGGTAGAATAGAGATGTGTTCTTAATAATCCACACATGTCACTTAAAGCCTCCTAGTTCAAAATTAAAACGTACCTGGTATTCGATACGCCCCCTGTTTTGCCAGTCTGAGGGCGTTTTACAGAACCACCTCACATTCTCAATCTAAAGTGAGACGAAACTTTACAGCAGTTATAAGCTTAAATAAACTTGTGTATTGAAATCAGAAACTGGTCTATAATCGATAAACGAGTCCTCAAACCTGAGGCAAAATTACGTTCCTTCTACTGTGCCAATTTGTGTTTGTTTTCCCTTGTGTTTGTGAGCAGATGGTTACATTTTGAAGTTATCCAGCCAGGTCTACAAATTAAATCTGGGAAGTGAGTTACTGCGGATAAAAATTAACAATGATGTAAATCGTAACGTACGAATAAATATCAGCGTTATTACGGAACCCTACTCTAGCAACAATAATCCTAATGCAAGATGAAAGATTGTGCACCATTTGCAAGTGGAAATGTGAGTATAAGTAAACTGCGTTAAAATATTTTAGAAAACAGTTCTTGTGGTAAACATTAACAGTAAAGAAATTAACTGTGACAATAATATCTAAACTAGAGAAAGCAATTCCATTCCAGTAACCGTTCCAAAATAAGATCCACTAGTATTTGCACAATATTGGCCGCACGATACCTTGGAGCCACTGATACTTGGTTAATTCGGTTTCTTTTGCATCATTTAATACTTGGTTTCATTCCACTCCAGGGTATCTCTTCTTTTCTCCCTTCCGGCCTACATACAGCCAAGTACGCGGAAACTTGTCTTACGTGAAATGCGTTACCTACATCTAAAGCCCTTACAATTACTGCTCAGTTAACTCGTGCTAAAAGGAATTCATGTAGATCTTCGTAGTAACATCATTATATTGTAATAAAAACTAAAATAATGAACACTGTTTAGAGTACCATTTGATTCATTCTGCAAAAGCAACCCTCTATACAGTTTCCAAACGATTGGGCGTTCAGGGATGCGCATATTGTATGACTATTTTGAAATGTCAAACCTTGGATTTGCATTCTTAATGTTGGAATTTTCCTTTTCCGTGGCGTAGTGGGCTTAGAGCACGGAGCTCTCGTTTCCGGACAGCACCGAGTGTCCGGGTCCGATCCCACACATGGGGATACAATTTTTAAGTCCTGGGTATAGGATCGGTGCCAACTCAGCAACGTGGGTAAATTGAGGATCTACTACCCCCCCCCCCCACCCCCCCCCCCCCCAAGTCAACATTCCGGCTGGGGAATGCGTCAAGCTGCCCACATCTCCTACCCGTATCGGTTGGATTATCGTCCGCCTCTGCCGTCCTTATGTGGGAGTGAGGTCGGCAATCGGTTTGGTAGGTCTAGGACTCACACGGGCTGTAGAGCCACGGGATTATTGCTACAGAGAACTCCAGCCGGGACCGATCCGTACAAATATTCAGATAAATGAGGGAAAAATTGTCATTTCTTTAAAAAAAAGGGCTAAATTTGTGTATACTGTAATATTCATTTAATGATTACAAAACAATATTGTTTGCATTTTGTACAGTGCTACACTTACATAAAGGTCACTTGATTTTAGAACAACTATGTACTGCAATAACTGTCGAATAGTTACTTTATAATTGCCAATCCGAATAGTTGGAGTTCTACTGCGTCATCAGTATCATCATTATCAGTATTATTATATTATTGTTATTAATTTTCCTCCCCACTCATTGTATCTATTCTGTTTTACGTTAAGATGTAAACCACCATCAATATTTAAAGGAAGTAAAATATTAAACAAGTACTGTAACTAATAGAAATAGTTGAAATGAAGTACTAAAGTGTGAAAAAGGTTGGGAAGCTGATGTATGCCACCAATAGAAAACGTTTCATGTTCTTGTGCCATTCTATCGTGCAGTTTATCATAGAGCGTGGAAGTTCAGTTCTCCACTTGTGTTTTATTACCTTGTACCAGCTGTAACCATCCACCCACCCACCAGTCGTCATCTGGGTTTCCTTGCTCTCACGCTTGTTCTATTGCTCGGTTTCCTTTGCTTGTACCCCTCCCCCTTCAACCGTGCTTGCTCTCTCGCTCGCTCTTGATTTAGCTTCTACATTCCTTGTCTGATGTTTCACTCGTATCCTTGGTCACTTCATCAGGTTCTGCTTCAACAGTTCTAACAGCTAACAAGCCCTGCCTTAAATGATTACCAACATCCAGTCAACTTCACAATCACAGCCTATGCTTAAATCCGTGTCTCATGACCCCAATTAAACCTAATGATTAATTCACAAAAGCTCAAATATTTTATACATACCACAAGAACCCGAGTTTTGATGATCTAAAATTTTTGAAAATTACCTATAAAATAGTTAAAATGTTTAAAGTGCCATAATTACAGAAAACACCTAAAAGTCAGATGTATTTAATTTATTAAACTTGGTGTACAGAAAGTTATAAATTAATTTACATATGGGTATAACTGCTACACAGGCAAAAAAGTAGCTATAAGAACAATGAGATATTTGAGAAAACTTATTAAACATATATTTGCTCCATGTTCTTGTTAGAAGAACCTGAAAAGAAAATTAAAAAAAAAAATTGAAACAGTTTTTACAAAACTGTAACATTAACTCTTGTGTTCTCAGGTTATACAAAATGAATGAAGGGGACTTCACAGCTAATGACACTACATAAGGACAATGACAACCTGACTACGCATTCATTAACATGAGAAAGGAAAACTGGCCTGTCTCGTCCCCAGTTTGTCATGAATTCGTAACTAGTTACACCTGGTTCCGTGGCAACAGCCATCCCTCCACCCACAAGCAGTCATTTACAGATTAACTATTCAACAGGAATGGTACTTTTTCAAGGATGAGAGTAATGCTGTGCGCTCGCTACTATTTCAATTGAATAGACACATTTCTGATGTTTGAAAACTGTGTGTGTGTTTATAAATGTAAGAAATATCTGCCTAAAGACCTCGTTATTATGCACTGTATCAAATGTTCCTTTGGTTTTTATAATTGAAATAAGCTTCCAACTTTAAACAGGTGAAAGTGGACATTATAATGGTTAACATTGTCTTTCTGTTAACAAATAAGTTCTCCTTTATGCGTGTAATATTACTGAATAAAATAATGCCTGGTGCCAGTTGTCTTATTTATAGATACGGTTCTTAACTTGCTTTCTTGTTTTAGCTTTATTTACACCTTCTCGTCCAGTAGAGGACGCTTATCACGTCATGCGACTGACTTGGAGAGCACATATCAATGCTAAACGTAATCTTGCCTACGCCAGACTATCAAAACTGTATCGACTGTCCGGTCTGGGGTGGAGCTATGTCCTTGCCATCAAGCTCAGACCTTCTTTACCAAGTTACCATCAGTCTATTCCCTTGGCCGTCATACTACCGTTCTGCAGTCGCCTACCGCAAGACCTGCTCCTGCATCCTTACAACCACCTGGTGGCAGTTCAACTTGTCACCACGATCAGTACGTCACAGAGGAGCCAGATTGGAGCTGATCTCATCTTGTCCTTTTCTATGGAACTGTTATTTTCCATGTATTTATTTGTACTTCTATATTGTGTCACTTTATCTGTTCTGCCTGGTTTGTAAAGCGAGAAACTCTGGTAGGCCTTTAATGAATTAAAAACAAAAAATAATGCATGCGACTGACGATGTGTTAAACGCACTTTGAACGTCTCACACGACCGCTGGGAATGTTAAGTTATATATTTCATATTCTCACTGGTATTAGAAGAATATGTTACAAAAATCCATGGATAATCACTTCTATCGCCATTAGAGCTTTATTTTTATTATACTCTGTTGTCGTTCTAAACTTCTAAAGGATAAGGAATGAAACAAGTTCAAGCTTGTTTGAACAGTAGCCGGTAGCACAAACTAGGTTACGGTGTGTTTGGTTTTCTCAACGCCGCTTGGTGCGCCTTTCCAGAAGCCGGAAGAGCATCTCAAATTACAGATGACCGCCTGAAGAAGCAGGCAGTAACAACACACATGCCGTGGTTCACGTAATGTTCTTGGAACATGCTGCATCATCAATTCGTCGCGTTTACATCCGGTGCAACTGCATTTCAAACAGCACAAATGTTACAGCAAATCTACACTGGGGTTTCGCTCCTCATGATACAGTATGCACTGCTATTAAACAATACACCACAAAATTCAAACAAGTTGAATAAGAACATTTTATCTACACTTCGCACCTTTTGGTAAAAACTATAATACAAGTACCTAATGTGTTTCAGTGCACACAGCGAAATAGTTTAAATGATTATACCTAAACGCGAAGATAGGATTTCATTGGTTTTTTACGGAAAATTCGAGACACATTTTGATCGTTGTGTGAATATATTATATTTTATTCAGAACCATTAAACCCATTTTGAGAACATAAAAGTTAAACATCTTCCACGTGAATGTTTGATGTGGGGAATTTCAAGAAAATCTTCACTTTATATTCAGAAAAAATTTTCGAGTTTTCCAAAACTACTCCTTTTGAGCTTTTCACCGAACTAACAAACGCACTTCCTTTTCTTCACATACATACACACACGCACGCACGCACACACGCACGCACACACTGAGCGTTTCACTTCAGCCAATAAAAGTGAACAAGTTGTTACACGTCAGGTAAAGTTAACAATACCCGAAAAAGCTTCCAAGATGCAAAGGTGGGTACAACAGTAATACATGGACAAAATCCACCATTCTCTTAAAAATTTCTCCAATTATTTTGTTTGAAACATCATACTAAGGTGTGATCGCAAATAAATAAGTACACTGGTAATTAAAGAGTCAATTATTTTCATTATGATTTTTTCTTTTAATTGGGAAACCATGAAGTTTACAACAAGAGAAATCCAGATCTTCAAACATTATTCATTAGTTTCTTTGGCATTCGGTGCTGCGCTTTTAAATGTTGCTGTTTTCAAGCAGTAACTGCCTGATCTTTCGTTTGCCTTTAAATAATAGATATCATTAACTTACTAACGGTAAAGGTCTCAAAAGCGCCTTTAAGTTTCCAGCTTCATTCTCCTTGAAGCATGGCTGTATCATTTTCCAAAATTAAAACACAAGAAGCAAATCGTGAAAACGAGCTAGTGAATGGCTTCATTCAGTCCAAATTTAAGCCCTAGCGCTGAATAATGGTAACTTACAGCTTGCCAAATTACAAGGCCTACTGGAGGTTGCCAGAGAACTTGGCCCAATTACCGAAACATTATTTCCCAGTCAGAACTAGATCTTTTAATGCGCCAAACTGCCACCACTTATTTAATGTTTCTATCTGAATGGCATTAACAATTAGTGTAACTGCTCGCGCTGACTCCTCCTGTGCGTCTTGCGTCTTTTTGAAACATAATATGTACAGCTACTGCATGATGCAACGAAGTTGAGTACTCATGTTCCTCGATAGTCATACGAATGGTAATCAATCTTGGTAAGTGGGCTGCAGTGGTGGCGAACTTCTAATTGTATTATTCGGTTAATTTTACGCCACTTTTATATTCACACACTAATATAACAGTGGGGGAAAAGGCCTTTTTTTGCTCGACACTATCAAAATGAATGATATGGCTCTTTTTAACCTTCAACGATACCCGGAATTAAACGTACACTTAAAAATACCACATCTGTGTTAGCTGAGGTAATTTTGTAGTACGAGTAATTACGTTACCCATCAAATGCTAATGCTCCATGAATGATAGGCATAATGGTATCCAAAGGATCAAATTAACTTTTCACGCAGACTGTACTGAACATTAAGCTCATTTAGTGCGCTACCTGCAACCCCTCTCCGTTCCGACAGAATTACCACTCCAGCAATTTACAAGCAGCCCTCCATTTTGCCTACAGATTCATCTCTCCCTCCCCACTTCCATTCCAACTCTTGGCTACGCTCACAGTTATTGCTTTTGGACCACAAAGAGTTGTGAAATGTTAGCACGGGCTTTAAATGAAGGAATATACATTAGCACCACAAAGAAAAACACACGTTAACTGCAAGAGGAACACAAATGTGTGCGTGATCCCAAAATGAACGTGCTAACAGTCATACGACTCGCTCCATTGCGATTTTACTTCATTAAAGGAAATATGTATATAAAATGTCTTCACGTATTTAGCGCTTTGTTCTTTGACAGAACGCGACAGCGGTGAAGTGTTGAACCAATGAGGAAAGAATATGACGTGCAACATTCACACGACTTTCTCTACCCATTACAAACATATGTATTAACCACTTTAAATAAAAACTAAATATTTTATACGCGTTCTGTGATTCACCATAAATGTTATTCTGGAAATGACTTTAAATATAGCAATATCGTTTAAGTTACATATCACAAGCACACGTAACGAGCTCAGGACACTTGTAGCTAAAGAAAAAATCCGAAGTCGTGCATTTGCATCATTTTCACTACAAGCTATTCTTACAGGTGATTTTTCTGGTATCGGCTTCTTGTTAATAGGGATAAACTCATTAGTAGGGCCAGACATAACATGATCAAAACATAACGGGAAAATGCAAAATTAAAAATGCATTTATCACCTAAAACTAGTTTTAAAAATACCACAAAATTTTAAAAATGACCAATAAATTATCCATCTCTACTTATTAGTTTTTAGAAGTAATGATTTAATTTTAGAGAACGGTTTAATGGATGACAATGAACTATATTTAAATTTACAACATAAAACACATCTTGTTATTAAGGGGGTAAGTTAATGCTATTTGGACACCCCTTGTGAACAAAAGCCTATTATTGCAGAATTGGCGTGCCCAATTGTCCCTAGTAAATATGTGCAATTTAAAATGAAATTAACAAAAATATTCTTTTTCACTACGGTGCTTCGGATTTTTCTAAAGCGGACACTACATTAGAAAAAAAGGAACTTTTACTTTTATGTAGGTAAATGTACTTGCAATTTGTTTGTCATCCAAAAGTTCCCGTGCTACTTTTATTGATGGAGTCTTCAACCACTTCCTTCACACTTGGAAGTTCTCGCAGTACTGATAGCCTCAATCCACGTTTCTCATCTTGTCAAAACAGGTGCAAAGGAGCTTCTGTTTCGAATACCAGAACTCCGCACGAGGCTTTCAAGAACGATTTCTTCATGCAACAAATAATTAACCTGTCAACCTCAGGAAAACTGACACGTGACACCTCTACAATCCGATGTAACGCATGGACTAGGCATGTGACATGCACAGTTTCTGAGCAGCCGTGTCGGATGTGCATCTGTTATTGAAAGCAACACATAGTGGTGTGTCCTGAAAATGTTGCAAATTGTATGCAACATTAAACACAACACGAAAAATCCAACTCTTCACTGTTCCAAGGCTATTTATCCTTCCCGAGCAACAAACACGGCCAACAGAAGAGCTTACCAAAGTTTCAAAGCAGCATAATCAAACTATCTTGAAATTTCTTTTCAAATCTGATCTAATCACAGAATGAACATGGCTGAAAAGGTTTGTTAAATATGCTTCATATATCACATTCAGAATCAACCATAGTTTGAATATGCAGTGGCAAAATTCTCTAAAAAGCACTCAATAAAAACGATTCACACCTTGAATGCAATGACAAGTGGTGCATGTGTTTCTCCAATCTCACAGGTTGCTGATATTATGACGTCCTGTTTTTTTTTTTTTTTTTTTTTAAATTAACGTCCTCCAACATTGTGTCATATCGGACGAATGAATGAAATGAAATGGGTGAAATGATGCTCAAATGAGCCCGAGGTCCATGGAGCTTTAAGTTACCCGACATTCGTCTTCTCAGGGTAGGGAAACTCTCGGAAAAAAACCTTACCCGAATAACTTACCCTAAGCGAGATTCGAACTCGCGACCTCTTGAACGTGAGGCAGACACGCTAACCATCACGCTACCGAGGCTGGCATTATGACGTCATGATAGGCTAAGTGGTGAGAATACCTTAGCACTTCGCCTAGGTTGCTAGAAGAACTAATGAGCAATCAATCACACGCACGAGCATGCCATCCGCTATTCAGCCTAGTAATGCCACAATGAACTCGAAAGATTGGTCAAACTGTTTGTTGATCGTTGGATACTTCTTTCTCCAACTGCACATAATGTAGTAGAAATTGTTCTCCAAGGTTCCTTGCTTCCAGAACATTTACTTAACACTAGCTATATCTATATTGCCCCATAGTGCCTGTAGTTTCATTTTCCACGAGTTTCCTTCTCCAATGTTTTCCTTATTTCTTCCAATGTGCTGTAGCACCTTACGACGTAGGTACTTAAGATCTGCAGTTGATTTTCCGGTTTCCTAATCTAAAAGTGTGCACAACTTTGGATAGTTCAATTTGCACACTGGAACATCGGCGCATAAAAATGCTGCACTCAGTTTCTCACAAAACGGTGATAATATTAAACAAGTTCGTCCCAAAAATGTCTGTTGCAGGCCACGATTTCTTTTAAGTAGTTGTTGCGACACATGTTTTTCAACCATAAACTTCTCTGTGCAGAAACTCTCACATCAGACACAATGCAAAACAATTACCTTTCCTGCAGCGGAAAAAAAATAGTCTCCATATTGTGAAAGAAATTGTTTAAATTTCACCATCACACTTTCTCTCATTTTGGGCATCTTAAAGTTCAACTGGTCATTCCACTCTTACATACAGACGACTGACAGTGAAATTCCTTGCGACCCACCTGAAGGTAAGGAACAATGAATATGCCTGATGAAATCATTATGGACATTCCTTAAACATATAGGAAACAGGTACTGCTTACACATTTTCTTCGAAATGTGATCAGTTCATTACGCACATATCCTAAAAATAGGGGTAGCAATTATGCTACAAATGTGCTTTGTTTCCTATGAGCATTATAAAGTTCTAAAAAACAAGCATGAAAAACAGAAATGACAAATTCAAAAGATACTGAGATGTAAAAACGTTACAGCATAGAATAAAATGCCCAAAAAATGACCTCTCTTGAAAACAACGAAACATGCAAAAAACAACGCCCTAACAAATACTCCTTATTTTATCAATTAATTTACAATATACATTACGCATAATCGAGCTATCATTCAACCTTCATATAAAATGTGCAAAATCATCAAATGCTGGAAGCTTACTCATTCGTCATTACGTATTGGTTAGATATACTGATTTTTATACGCTTTATTAAAAGGTGAATCTCTACAGGATGGGTTTGAAAAAAGTTATATTTGAAAATTCAGACCAATGAAAATGAACAGCTCTAAATTGGCTAACGCCACAAAACAATTGTTTGCTAAATTGTGCGCTTTAACGAGATGTACAGTTTTTAGTAAGGGTTTAGAATTACGGTTTACCAATTAGACAAGGGTCATTCAGAATGAAGATGGCCTCGAAGGCTATTCCCGGAATACTCGAGATACACATTGTATTTGTTGCAAATGTATAAAACACAGTATTTTAATGCCTGGGATAACTCCGTTGTCAAACCTTTCCTTTCAAATGATGTAGACCTATAACCGCGAGTGTTTTGAAAAGACTAACCACAAATTAGTAATCGTATATCTTTTTACGAGTCTTACACCTTTATTATAGAAACTTAAATACAATATCACAAGAAAAACAGGCTCGCATTCGCGAGGAATTAGGATTAATATCCTTATCCGCCCGACTTGATGTTTCATGTGGTTTCCCCCACGTATTAAAAAAGTAAGGTTAGGAAATATCCATTACCTTCAACTCCACGTGGCAGCAAAAATGCAACACAACTAAGGTAGAGCGGGAAATAAGGACTGGTAAACAAGGCAAACTTACATTGTTTTACTCTTCCTAAGATATATCGCACGTGCGAATGGTCTGGTGAGCAGTTGGCAGATGTCCCAACCTTTTCGTTGTGATAAGAGCAGACTTCTTACTACTGTTATCACTCGACCACCTAGCATGATGCAAAACGTTTTAACAAGACTAGTTACGTGGTTGCATAATCAAATTTTGGAAGGGACCCTGGTCCCTTAAAATCTTAATACGTATACGCTCGCCTTAGACACACCAGCGTCTTCTGAGGTTGTGTCGATGTCACCTCTGGACCACTCGCACACTGGACTCTAGTGCTACGAACGGTCCGAGTTAACAAGGCCTGTGTTCTGCCAAAGTAACTACTGAGCCTTGCTGTCCATACTCCAGTGTTACCACTTGTGCATTACCTTTGTTGCTGTTCTCTTGCGATCGTGCCGTTTACTTGCGTGTTTTACTTTTGAGTTCAATCATTTAAACAGTAATTAAAAGTACTAAATGTTTGAGGCAGATCCAGCATCGGCACAGCAAATTCCTGTAAATACTAAAATAGGGAGCCACGTGTTCAGCCTTTTACTTCAGCCGCTGGTTAACCTGGAATATGCAATTGCTGAAACCACGACTCTACGATATAATTTGAAGTCGGCTGGGTAAAACACATGAAAAGTCCTTTCTACTCTTGAAGAGTTGGTTAATGCTGTGCTAATATTTCACCTGAATTATGTAATTGCTACAAACTGCGTATATGTACGCAAACTATTTCAACGTGCGCAGCCCATAAGATCCCCGACGGTTGATGTGCGTGCCTACGCAACTTTGTTTCATTTTAACATAAGGATAAAATAACTATACGGCGAAAGCTAATTACTTTCCACAAGCACATTCCAAATGACACCTTAAGATGACGCGATAGGTTCTAACAGCTAAAGCGAGAACAAATATGTGCTAATGCGCATTTTTGTACTCACTTTATTATCTCAAAGTCCGAGTTTTAATCAAACCAGTTTCAGCTATTTTCTGAGAATATAAAGGAAAACTATAGGTAACTTTTATATTTAGTACAGTAGAGACAAACTTTATTTTTTCGCATACTTAGGTGCGGCGCTATTCTCACACAAAAGCCCAACGTGCTCTGTGTGTTATCAGCGGCGGAAGTGATAACCATAAAACATGCCCACATCCGGAGGAAGAGACAGTTTCTCAGTTTGCTCGCCTGATAAATTTCACTGGCGTCAAGAACGCCACTCTCAGGCGGGCAAATATCTGCTAACTTATGTCTCAACGGATTCCACAATTCCAATTATTCCAAATAGAATCGAATCTAGTGTGATCAAGTTATCAAACTACTGATGAACGAGAAAGCAAGCAATTAGGATACCAGGCAATTATGTCAACCATGTCCACTAGAATTTGGATCTCATCTGTCCTTTTCTTCCGACTTCCCTGGTCACCAAAATATATTTTATTACAGAGCTGGGCTGCACCACTAGTCAGCGTTGGCGTTTCGATTTATAACTATACGAGTAGTATCAATAAATAAAATTATTTTCGGGTGGAAACAACAAGCGCAACCTTATACGAACCCCAAAAATTAAAATTAAAATTGAAAATACAAAATGAAAGCTCAACATAATGCATTGTAATTTAAGGACTGAACAAATGTTCTATTCAAACGTCAGACCTGTTCTTCCAATTCTGCAATATCTATTTGCAACATATGTATCTTTTGTTTCTGTATTCATTCTCAGTTTTGCTTGTCCCTGTAGTCTGTAACTTCCTTTACAACTTCGTCTGCGAGTTTAGTTTTGCCTGTTTTCCTCCGTTCTTTCTTTTCAGCTCAAAAATAACAAATTACTTCCACTTTGAAGATAAAACATGTAGTACGAAGAGTTGTCAAATACGAGTTCTAGCATAGAAAAAAACGTTTCCGGGCCCATAAGCATATAACATACATGGGCGTCGCGAAATGGGGGCAAGGGGGGTGCCGCGGCCCCCCCCCCCTTGGAAGTTGGTGAACTTAATGTGCAGCCAGTTACTAACTATTAAACTATTATTTTAATTTTGATGTAAAGAACAATTTTTATTTAGTACAAATTAATACGGTTATCTGCAACAAATATTATAAATTTTTACTATAAAATAATGATTTAATATTATATGATTGCAAATGTACAACATGTGCCCCCCCCCCTGGAAAAAAGTCTGCCGACACTCATGATAACATACTTTCTTCTCTTAAGTGTGAGGAATGTGCCCTAATAGTTTGGTAGGTAGTTTGCGCGCGCCCTGGAAGAAGACACTGAAGTATGTAGTATGTTTATTACTGAAGAGGGCCCGGATGTTTATGACATGTCATAGTTTTTGTTTGTGTATTTTTTCAGTGGAAAATATAAGCGAAGCATTGTTTTATGAATGATGATTAAAATTACGCAATTCTCATGAGTCATATACATAAGGTCATATTTTAGCTTGTTTAACATTTTCTGTCATTTTCTGGTCATTTTTCATATTATAGTCACATTTTCTCTTAAATTTTCGTATTTTTGTCACATTTTTATATTTCTATTCCAGTTTGGCATATGTGCTTGCAGTCGTACCAAAGATGATTTTTCACTTCTCCCAATTCTTGTCTGTAATAGTAGGTCTTTTACTGTTACAATGTTGCGTGTAAATAGAAGACGTTCCTTTTTGAAAACTTTAAAAGGTATGTAATTTGCTACTGTAATTCTTCTTTGTGATTGCCCTTCAAAAAGTGACATTTATTTCATTCTGTGCAGAGCTGAGGGTTAGCTCTGGATTGAGCAATTAAATAAATTCAAAATGCAACAATTAAATTACTATTTATGTATTATTGATTGCGCTAGATTTTTATAGTAGATTTTCAATATAATCTTAATTTAAACAGCATTATTTTTTTTTTTAAGAATTCAAAAATGCACCAAAAAATTTAGGTCATATTTATAGTGATATTTTCTAACTTTTTCGGTCATAAGTGCTTGCATATTTCTAATATTTTTAGGTCATAAACATCCGGGCTCTCGTAATGACGTACAGCTTGCTGCAGTGACTACGCAACTGTGTTGCATTCAGTGTGAACAAAGCATTGTGCCGTGTAGGACTTCCAAAACGTGACTCTTCTTGGCCCAGAGGTCCACGGTTTACATATTGCGACATTTTAGTTCATACACATCCAGCCCTTCTTAGCAAATGGTTAAAACGATTTCCATTTGAAAGGGCAAACTGCTATTAGCTTACGTGCCAGGAATTCCTTGAACATCCTCAAGTACCTACTTATCTCCCAAGCACTTGGTGCAATCCCTACCTGTCGTTTTCTTTTCGCGGAACAAGCAATTAATCTGCTGTCACAACTCCTAATTAGGTTCCTGTACTGAGAATTGCTGCTACCTTGGCACAAAGCCATTCTGCTAACAAGAGCAGCAATTTACTGCCTCGGCGTCACTAATGTATGAACCATCGCCACGTTACGAGGCCTTTGACACGAACACATTAAATATTTCTGATACTTCAATCAATAAGGAGATTTGTTTTCACTACACTGGGGAACACCAAATGACCAGAAAAACTCGCATCGATACCATTTGAAACACCTTATGTGACGCACATTACGACTTTCCCCAACAAACACTGTTTCATAGATAACCCGTTTAATTTATGCTACTCAGATAAAAAGTAATTTTATTTATTTACCTATCTTAATCACGATATAAATTTCTGCCTAAAATGACCTCAAATTCAGTTTGACTTACGCTGCGCAAACACGCGCGCGGATGGACCCTTTTCCCCTTTCTTTCTTTTCAGGGGGGTAGGTCCAGAGAGTTTCCAAACGTGTATTTCCGGTGAAATCTCCGTATCAAAATGTTAACTGAAACCCAACGTACTACGTAACTTCCGTAAGTAGTAAAGAAAGTAAAAATATTACACAAAAACTCTTAGAATTACTCTTTCAAAAGATGATAGTATTACCCTTAAAACAAACTATTATAATAGAGAATTTTGCTCGCATGAAAGTATCAATAACACCTAGCAGACGTGCAAATGGGCCTGAAGTAAAAAGCACGCCACCGCGATCAAACAATGAAAAACGGATCACAAAGGTGCTTTGGTAATATTACAAAAGCCTTGACTTTCATTACCTAATTTCTTTATCATAACATACAGGTGCCGTGGTAAACACAGCTCAGGAAGGATCGTTAGCTCCATAACAACGTTAAACTGATTGGCAATACGAACTGGCAATCTAATTCGATTGCTCCCGTGTTCTACCTGCTGCGAACACTGAAAAACACATGAATTCAAACGCCTTTCATAGTGGAAGCAATTTCATTATGTTATTACATTCGTTTTCCATCCCCATCATATTTCAATTTTCAATATCAAAACTCAAACGGGCAGCTAGCACTGCTCAAACAACTGGCAATGTTAAAAAACCCTTGAATCTACTCCACAATTTTGCAGTAAATCAATTAAGCGTCTTCTTTCATGTTTGCTTCCCCTCTATTTTCTGAATCTTTAGTCGAGGTACACAAGTGCCACGTTTAATCCAAAAACTCCATAATGCAATTTCACCCCAGATGTGGTTTTATACCCAGAAAATTAATTATGTTTTATCACACTATTTATTAATAATAAAGTATTAAGAATAAGTAAGGAAACATTGTGTTGCGTATATTTTATTATGCACGATTTTTGTTTTAAGTTTTATCAGATTAGGAAGCAGTCCGTTGTTTTAAACGCTGCTTTGTAGAGAAAGTTGCACCCGTGCACCTGGTATATTGGTGACCAGAATAATAATGAAAAATAGCTTTAAAAAAAAAAAAAAAAAAAAGAAAGAAAGAAAAAAAGAAAAATGCAAGGAAAACCCAAAACATGTTGAGGACTTGGCCCGTTGTGCGTCTGACGTAGAGGGAATCAATAATGATATTAAGCAGGAGTTCTGTAAAGTTATAAAATTGCGTGCCTTACGAAAACGTGATGAATGTCTGTTCGTGAGAGATTTATGCGCTAAGAAAGAATGGAAGTTCATATAAAAATGTAAATAGTCGGTAGGAGTAAAATAACTATACGACCGACACAAAGTTTAGATCAATCGAAACATTTTGCTTAGTAATCCTTTGGGTTAGATAACATTTTGGAAGTACTCTGTTTCTGATAAGCTCTGCTATTTATAAAATGTCCATGAGATGAATTTTAGAAATTATACCAATTGTTCATTGCTATTCGTGACCATGTGATACAGTATATTTCCGAAAGTAGTGCAAGCATAAGAAAGATGTCCTGGCCTTAATACTGTTTGCATTTAACTCATTAATTTGAGCAGAGCTGCTGCTTCCTGTAGTAAGCAATAATCCTCAATCTAGCGCTGTTAACCGAACGAAATGAGGCTCGCATTCGTAATGCCCTGGGTTTCACCACTCTAACCTTCAGTTTTTTTCGTCGTTTTCCCACCTGGGTAGGCGAATACAGAGCAATTGCTCTTCTAACACAAATTTCCTATCCATTTCCTTCTGTTTCAGGGTTGCAGGACCAGCCAAGAGCGATTGGTGCGTTGCGGTGGGACGGTGGAGTTTGCGCTGTGTTAAGGCCCCCCTCCTGGAACTTCCTGGCTAGCCAGTCACGTAAGTCAGAAGGGACTACAGGGGCTACGTGCTGTGTTGAGCTCTGACTAATCCTAGAGGCCAGAAGATGTCCTAGTTGAGCGGGGTTATTTTTCCCCCGGTCGGGTGTTGATACCGCAGTACCGAGCCGCTGGAAAATGTTTTGGCTTCACTGGTAAGGACTTGCCCGCGGGCGGTAGGGTACACATTTTTCATCGATTGTTGACTGCAAATTGCGCTGTAACCTAGCAAATTGAATTCAGAGCGATCTCACTTCATATCGAGACATGCATATTGATGTCCATGCATGTGCAATGAAGTTCCCTCTTTTGTGAGCTGATTTTGTCATCTTGCAACTCGGTCGTTGGTTGTGCCTTTTACTGCACTTCCGAACTGGAATAATTTAGCAATCATTCGATCACCTTGCTCCAGTCACGTCAAAAACTAGATCAGCCGAAAAGCTATAATTATTGATGATAAAAACATGTTTACAGCACATAATTGCTTGCTTATAAATATAGTGTGCTCCTTGCAAGGTCTTACACTATGATTCAACCTCACACCAAGTATTTTACTGTTTTTCTAACGAATGGTACTTGCAATGAGAAATTCAATATATTACACCAGGCGTGGCGGAAAGACAATCCTTTCCCGAGGCCTAACCAAAGAATTACGCAACGTACAAAACATCACTGAGCAGCAGTGCAATACAGGTGGAAATAGGGTCATTGCCGGTCGGAAATGGAGTGGCACGGAGTCAACAATATAATCGCGAGTCACCTTTCCTTCACTCCAACATTGTACGATTCTTTGCGTTGCTTTGAAAGGAACAATCCATGTTCTACATTACGCATTACGCACGGTACACAGGATCTAAATCAGTGCTGTCCAACTTTCACACATTTAACTCATGCCCAAGGAGGCGCGGGCGCCATCACAACCACCGTTAGGGCAAGTACCGTTCTTTTGAAAGGAGAAAGGGAGTGAGTGATTAGGGTTTAAGGGCCCGTCGACAGCTAGGTCATTAGAGCCCCAGGAGAAAGGGAAAACTCTGGCTAGGGAAGTAATGAATGCAGCTTTAGGTGTACTGAAACATACTTAATGTGTGTGTACTGGTAAGATATTCGAAAGGAAACAGTTTTGATTTGTAATTTGAATAATCGAAGTAAAAATTTACTTATGAAGGGCGCCAGAAAAATACTTCAAGGACGCCATGGCGTCCGCGAGCCCGCGTTGGACAGCGCTGATCTAAACTATATCCAAGTCAAAATTGACACGAGGTGGGCCTGTCCTACTCAGTCATTTTCTTCATAGTTTGGTAAATTCCTTTTTGGAATATGTAACTTCCACATTTTAATGTATCGATGTACTTAAATGCTATTATGGTAGATGCCAAGTGAGTGAGTGAGTGGTGTTTAAGGGCCCGTCGACAGCTAGGTCATTTGGGCCCCGGTAGATGCCAAATTTAATGGCGGCTGATAACCTGTTGTGCAAATAAATTTTGTGGATGCAAATGACATAACACCGGCTTCACAGCGTGTTTATACAATAGTGCAAGTGTAGCAAGCCTATGATTGGATTTTGTATCGAGCCATTAAATTTTGCGTCAGCGATTGTGCATTGCAATGTAGTGCACACCCCGCATTAATATTCCGCGCAGCTATAACCTCCGTAATTATTTGCTTTATAATTAATCTTGTTTTTACGTTTGATACATAGTAAAAATGTCATACTTTTTCATATTTGGATGATAGATTTTATATTCTCGCAGAAGTTTTTTTTTTTTTTTTTTTTTTCCTCCATATATTTATAATAAAAGACCAGAATTTATTCAACCTTATATGTTGAGGATAAACACTAACGTTAAGGGCCAAAAGGGCTCGTTAGGGAAAAATTAGATTCATCCTTTGAACCTATTCCGACAACCCATCCAAGTTTCCCAATCTCTTCACGTTCGTTTTACTTCCGTCTACAGGACATTATTTGTTTTGGTGGTCTTCCATTATTCAGCCTGTCTATTTGTTCTTATCAGTTATGTCCATTACTGAAAGTATTCCAAGGTCATTTCTTGTCTAAAAGTATCCTCCTTTATGCATTCCTTATGAGTAATGGCTTAAGAATTTTATTTCTGCTGCTGTTATTCTACTAAACATCTTTAGTCGGTTATATACAGGCTTCTGAACCACACATTAATAAAAGGTTGTAAGGGAACAGGCAGTTCATTCAAAGTAGACATAAACATTACAAAATGATAAAACAGTTAAACATTTTTGCACAGAAATAACTCATCACTTAACTTTGTATATACAAAACCACGAGTCTGAGAGGAGAAATTCTAATACATTTAAGAGGTGGAATCAGGACTGAAAAATTCAATGCCACAGCCGGGATTTGAACCACGGATCTTCTGCTTATCGAGCGACTGCTCTAATCACAAAGCTACCATGGCCAACTTGCTAACATGACATATTCCCCAACCGATTCGTACCGATTGTCATACTGAATCTTCTCCTCCGGCTTTGACGCGTTAACCATTAGAGTAGCACAATAATACAGCTGAATGCACGGAAACATGTCAATGATTGCGATTCCCTTAGTATCTTTCTTTATTTAATTTTGGCAGAAATGCATCTATCATGCGTTCCACGTCAGACCTAAATGAGCCAATCTCTTATTGGCTTGAACTCCAGTCCGACACGGACGCATTAGCCTATGAAGAAAGGTCAAGCGGCGAACGAAACAATTCACCTGAGTGGCTGGAAGGCATTCTTCGCAACGATGTTCCTCACCAGCCGCTGTATGAGTCCATCTCGTATTGGCACTCGAACATAAAGTTATGAACACAGAAATGGAGCGAAGGGGCGAAGAAAAGGGGGCAATGAGACAAACATTAAGTGGAGTTCCAGAATTAGGCAAGGACCTCAGGGGCTGGGCGTGGCTGCTTACCAACATAATCCATTGCGCATAATTTTGGTACAATTCCATGCACTCGACTGCACGTGAGAAATCGAGTAAGCACAATAAATCTCTCCAGATATACCAAAACTATCAGAAGAAATTCTTAGCGGAAGAAACAAAAAGCACTGTTATACCAAGATGAAAAACTGCTTGGCAATAGTAAACATGTGAAAGAAATGGTGCGTTTCGACTTCCCGGCCATTCATTTCAGGTCTGCTAACACACGCACCAAACAAAAATAATACAAGGCAGGCAAACACATCGTCAATTTCCGCTTGCGTTGTTCGCCCCATGATTGCGAACAGCTTTTGACGACACTTGGCGATCAACTCCTATTAGCGCCTCACGGTGACAAGGCAGTAAATTGTAGTAAAACAAATGACGGTGATTCATGTGGCTAGACGTCAAGTCTATTATCAACCGAACTTCCGCCTTGTGTTCATTGAACCATTGCACAATACTCCAGTTTCGCATCAATGGTTAGGTATACCTTCTGCTTCTCATGCTAAGCACACAATTTCGACATAAAGGGAAATCCGTATGCATGGAAGTTGGTTTATTTATGACTATGATATTCACGTTCTATGTACTTGGAGCAACAGCTCACTTGTATGGGACATGTCTAATTCAATCAACGTGAAACACGAGATATTTCAAGAGAACAGTGATGTTAGCATTCTTGGAAAGACAGCAAAAATAAACTCTTGGTTTTATGAAGACAAATCAAGTGATGAACAGTACTTGGTTTTTCTTTTTGTTCTTAAATTTCAGATATTTACAAAAATGTCACTTTATGTGCCCTCTGAGTACACAATACCACCAACAATGGACATGGTTACAATTCAATGCCTATGTTCCCGCAGTTCAACATGTCAAAACTTTGTAATCAGCGAGTACTATTATGGAGTAATGAAGCTGAAATTTATTCTAGAAGTTTTGGAAAGTGGAGCGAAACCATTTACATTTTAATCCTTAACTGGTACACCTAAAAATTGTAACATATAAGGAACTCCAGGTCCTCAGGACCCATATCAATTATGAGGTTGCTTTGATAGGAAAGAAATCAAATGGGTGGAAAGTGAATAAACATGTATAGTAAGGACTTATTATTACTAATTTAAAAGTATATTCAATGCTTCTGATCATCCCTTACAAACGTTATACAACAGGACTGAGGTATATACAGAAGTGCATTCATTTACCATGAATATTTATCTACCCAAATGAAACTTAGCATATTAACTTAAAATAGGCTATCTAGTAAAACTATGTTTTCGGGCTTGTTGGTCGTGGTCGAGTAGATGCGTCAACACCTGACGTTTCGCTCGCCAGTCCGACGAGCATCATCAGAGGAAGGTGACTTGTGTGCGTGTGATGGGGGACACAGTTCGTGACTAGTATGCTTTCTTTTTTTTAACAAGACAACTGTTAATAATGTAAATAATGCTAAATATAAGTCCACCCTAAATTGTAGCCTGTGCGCCGGGTCTAATGTGCCGTCACCAGGCAAAAGCTTGCCAATAAAGAAAACTGGAAAGCGCCCTTTCACAAATCACCTTCCTCTGATGATGCTCGTGGGAATGGCGGGCGAAACGTCAGGTGGTCACGCATCGACTCGACCACAGCCAATATCATCTTACTGGACAGACGCCGGCCGTGAAAGCCTAAGCTTACATATTAACATAGGCTGTTCTAATCTTTGAACACCCCAAAAATGTTCAAATTGTACATAACATTTCTGCAGGGATGACTAACTTATGGAGGATTTAATTACAACAGTTTCAGCTGAATGACATATTACCTCATATATTAAAATCGTAAACAATAGCAGCAATTGAGACAAAATCTTATATTTAGATTGTTTAGTGTCATTATCAGTCAAATTCTGTCTTTTTACTTATCTAAAACGCTTTGGATACAAATCTCTGGAACATTCTAAACACAAAGGCGGTGCTCGACATCTGGCACATGCTCTTGATGTTTTCCTGTCCTTAGATGGGCACACCGAGTATCTTTTCCTCTTTGAGGAGTATCTGAAATCTCTTCCCTACACTCTGGTAGAGCAGATCCAAAATCATGAAAGTAATGTTAAGAGAAAAAAATTTCACCAAAGGTAGATCAGGGCCCTTGGGACCCGATCATCCTTATAGAAGCAAAACTACCGTAGACATACCTGCAATGATGTTGTGGGCTGATAGTCGACAGAAAGCTAGGAGAACACTAGAACACCCACACATTGTGGCACTGATAAAAACAAATTTCCATCGGGTCTCTAGGACCCAGGTGTACCAGTTACGGGTTAAATCGGAATTAAAATACATTTGTTGAATTTACAAAATATTTTACTAAATTTAGAGAAAAAAATATTGTTTTAGGACTGTCATAATTTTCTCCCAGGAATTAACAAAACTCCTCGATCTCTTTGAGGAATCGGTTTGGATTGTCCCCATGCTCATTAAAAGTTGGAGCTACAATCTTGCACATCAAACGCTTAGAGTAGACTGCGTTGCTAGGTGTGGTGTGTGGTTTATGTTTGTATGTCCTGGGTACATTTCAGAAGTATGTGACGATCCGTAATTATTACAAATTTCCTGTTCTTTATTGAGTAGGGGAGATCAGAGGCAGTTGTCACAAAGCTTATAACTCGGTAACCAGGGGCACTCTAGCCGCCATACTTTCATCAGGTGCTCCCGCCAACACACACACATTTTTATAATTTTTATAGAGTATATATGAGTATATATATATATATATATATATATATATATATATATATGACGTACACCCTAAAACAATGTTGTAAATCTATATATGTAGTTGAAAAGGCCGTACAATTTGACATCTTTTGGCATAATTTGATTGTTATTTAAGAATGAGCTTATTATTGTTCAGCATTATTTCTGCTATTATGACGCGGTGGGGCTAGTTGTCACATGTAAATAAATAAACAAACATTTTGTTTGGCAGCGACGATGTCAATTGTCAGGATCATGTTAGCACCATTGGTGTGCCGGAATTTCGTTTCGAAGGAGTTCTTTCACATGCCAGTATAAATCCAGTCGCTTTTAAGCACACTTAAAAACCATCGGTCTGGACCGGATTTGATCCCGCGACTTTGGTATCAGAGGCCAGCGCGTAACCGACTCAGCCAACCAGATCGACACTAGTCATGTGGTAACAAATTCCATTCAGTTGCTTTTTCATTTTTCCCCGTCATGCAGGTTACAAAAAATGGTCTCAGCTTTCGAAAGGAAGACCCAACATGGCACCACACCATCAGTTAGGAAAAGAAAAACAATCCAAAGAAGCGAAAAGAATGGGAAAATCGAAGAAAACCCAATTTGAAAATCATGAAGAAAACCTTGAAGAAAGTTCTGACCAAAAAGCACAAATAGAAAACCAGATACTAGTATCAAAAATAATATTTACTCTTGATGATAGAAAAACAAAACTTCTTTTATAAGGGTGGAAAACTGAGGAAAATGAAAGTGATGAGTTTTTCTCTGGTATGTCTTAATGATTATTCAAATAGCCTGCAAACGGAGACTGGATCCAATGCACCGAGTCCAAGTACTGAGCTCACAAACGGTGCACTCCAGATACCAAACAATACGTATGAATTAATTATGGCACTGTCATGTAAAGGGATGGACAGTACATTTTACACAAACTTCCTGGTTTTCCATATTTATATGGACATCAAAACTGTTTTATATTAACATGATAAAATTTAACAAATCACAAGTTCGGTAAAACCATGTTTACAACAATTATGTTAACATAATATTTCACGTGCAACATGCATTCCTTATTTAAGACACACGTGACAACTAACCCAGGGTATTTGACATCGTATACTTTGTATCGACCACTTCTGATATGCTTAGGATTTTGAAAATTAGCAACAATACACCCCAGAATCCAATCTTTAGTTAGAAATAAAATGTATACTTATAGCACAAATAAAAAAAAAAATGAAAATAAGAACGTAAAAAATGTGACAACTATCCCCGCTCCCCCCTAATCCTCATTGTCATTATTCACCTTATGTACATTTCTAGGTGTATGGCGAACATGAAGTGTGTCCACAACCTCTTGTAATTTATTTGATTTTTCATTTGTTTGGTTTACTTTTTCCGTCATTACTTTCAATTGTTCAGCAATTTCTTCAATTTTACTTTGGTTATCTGTTACTTTTGTAACTAAGTCTTGTGCACACATTTCAGTTCTGATAGTTTCTACTGTTATTTCCTTAACCACACTAAAGCTATGGGATCACAATTTAATTTTAACTTCAACTAATTATTTACAGTTACATTCATGATGGTATAATTTACCTTAATTTCACCGAGTCATTTTTAAAACATCTCTAATTTCAATAATGGTCTCTATCTGAAATGTAATTTACTGAATTTAATTTCTTCTATTTTAGGTATATCAGCTGCTAACTGGCTTTGTTGGTTGTTAATTTCAGTAGCAAGCCGATCTTGTTTCTTTGACATTTCCCTAACAATTTCTTTCCGATCACTGGCTAACTTGTCTTACTTTTCAGTGATTTCCCTAGCAATATAATTCTGTTCATTTGCTATCTCCAGTTTCATCTGTCTCAACAAAGTAATTATGTTCAGATTCCCCTGGCTAACTCTATCCTCCTCTACCCTATTCTCATGGTTAAACTGCGGATTTATGTCGATTTTACTTTTTTAATTCCTATGCTGAAAGTGCAGACATTTTGGTTATATATGCTTATAAATGCCTAAATATTTGTATTAAGTTTTATACTTTAATTTATAAATATTTTACTGTCCTTTTTTTTTAATAAATATACAAATTGTTTCCGTTTTCAACCAGCAGAGGGCACTGAAAACAAAATAACTCGATAATTCGGTGTGTTACGTTATACTGGCTACAGCGCGGATAAGTCGAACGATTTGAAATAAACGAACAAGAAAAATGAAACACGAAAGCCGCGTATACCCTGATGGCAGTTCACTAGTTGTATAACCAGTCTGAGAGTTTGGAATACGAAGTTTGTTTTTCTGAGATGCGTGTGCATATTTCATTCCGCTGTAAGTATTCCGTGAAATATAAAGTGAACACATGCCACAGCGCAATTAATGAAGAACATAATTATGTTCCGAAATGATGGATCGCTGATGAGCCTAAGCTCTCCTCAGATGGAGACTATATTGCTACAATGTTACAAACAAGAAAGAAAATTCAGAATAATGCTTTGGGTTCGATACATTGATTTCACCTTGCGTTTGTGTTGTGCACTGCTAATAATGGTCTATGCGATGTTTAGGTTCAATATCACGCCAATCAGCACATGCCTTTAAGGAAAAGTAACCAGCCCAGTACTGCAGTGTAACCTTTTTGTATCTCGGGGACTTTCTATGTAAATACACAAGCAGAAGAATCCCAGACGAGTCCACATCAAGCAAAAAATTATTTGAGGGCAATGTATAGTTCCGTGAGTTTCTAAAAACTGACGGTTAATATATTTAACACTTAAATGTGTTAAAACAATTCACATTCAAGTTGTTCTTATTTCATGTTAATGCTATCCATAAGTATGTTGCAGACCATTGAAGAAATAAAACGTGATATGAGAAATTTATCCTTCTGGCTATCTACTGATGAAACTATGGCCAAGTCTGAGAGAATGATTGTTAATGCAACTGTTGAACACTTCTGACGATGCAGGAATAACACATTTAATACTATCCAAAGAAGCTGGGGGTACCAACCATTTATCGATTATAAAAATGGTTAGGGATGCCTTAAGACCTTCCTGTTTTCTGTTTTGTTAGTGTGGGTTAAAACCAAACGTTCAATTACTACACTTTTCAGCATTTATTTTAGGAACTTTATGGCCACAGGAGACCTATGACAACTTGAGGTGCTTTTAACAGACAGTGCAGCATAGCGATTAAAGCTGGACAAAAGTGTTGCTAATATGTGGTAACCAAGAATGTGACACTTGTGTATACGCATTTCATACATTGGCTGAAGAAAAAGTTCATAGTTTCCTTCTGTGAACAATCTCATCTCTACTGTAAAGAACGTTTTTTCAAAGGCGAATTACTACATTTGCCAACAAACCCTCAATCACCACAGCCAGTTGTAACACGTAGAGGTATATGGTTACAATACAGGGTGCCTTCTATTGTGCCGAACATGTGCACACAACATTGATATGAGAAAGGGCTGTTTAGGAGGACTGCATGTGTTTATCTTAATATAACTTAGTTATTTTTGTAGAATTTTGACGGGGATTAGTGAGCAAGCATGGCTGAGGCAAATGCTATGTGATGGGCCCAAAGCCAACATCTGCTTTGTTCTTATTAAAGGAAACAATAAAACTACCAGATCACATAAAACAATCAAATAAATAAATATTCCACTTTACATTGCTGTGCAAGTTATGAAGAGAATGGGTTCAACTACTTTGCAAGAAATTTCAGGCAGTACTAGAGAGACAATGAAAAATAAGTACCTATGTATCTGATAATCATAGAACGAAATCCTGATTGGGAGCAAGTGCTATTGATGGTAGCAGCACTGTATTGCTAGGAAGTCCACAGCTGAGATTGGATCCTTGAAATAATGTCCGATCACTTCATATTAGTGGATATAAGAACATTCTTATACACAACAGACGTCAGTTCTCATAACATTTAGAGAAATATTTAGTTATTCACCGGCATAAACAGATTAATCAGCGAGTCATTAATGAATGGCATTTTTAGTGTAAATGATACGGCATGGGTGTAATTCTTTGTGAAGAGGATATTGTTAATGCCTTTTAAGTGTCTGTTTTATAGTAACTAGGTTTACTCGAGCGTCTATTAAAGCATGTTGATCTTTCCCTACCTCCTACAATGCGAATACATTGTTAGGTTTCCTCTGTTTCTCTACCAATCAACGATTTATGATCTATAAACATATATATCATATATATATATATATATATATATATATATATATATATATAGATACATACATACATACATACATACACACATACATACACACAAAAATTATTTATTAATATTTTCTTAAGTATTTTCTGTTCTTCAGATTTCGTTTCACTTTAGTTTGGCTAGATTCTTTCTTTAGCGAACTGACTTTTGTGTTACTTCTTCCCTGTCTTTCACAAACACAAATTCACACACAAAATTTAAAAAACTATTCCGGCAATTATTTTATAACAAATTAAATTCCATTCCAGGTTTATCACTAAAATGCTTTATAAATTAAATTAAATTATTTTGTTGTTTAACGATGCTGTCAATTGCCAGGATCACATCAGCGTTGCCGGTGTGCCGGAATTTCGTCCCGCAGTTCTTTTACATGCCAGTAAATCTACTGACATGGAGCTGTCGTTTTTAAGCACACTTAAAAACCATCGGTCTGGGCCGGATTTGAACCCGGGACCTTGGGATCAGTAGGCTAACCAACTGAGCCACCCAGACCGACAAAAAAAATGCTTTATGAATGACAAAGATTAAATTGGAGAATGCTATTCGTTTCTTTCATCTGAAACATCTGTTTGGGTAAATTTAGAAGATCGTCAGTAAAACTGGTTCTCACAAAGTTTTCCACCAAAAGATGTCTAATCAAAGGTAAAAATTGTATGAAATTGGAGAAAAATAATGTTCGTATGTCTAAAATAGGGGAATATTTAGCACTGAATAAGCTCATTTTCTGCAAAACCAAGAGTTGGCATCGTGATTGAGTGAAAACTTCTAATTTTGGTATTCAAATTTTAGTTACTAATATGGGTCAACACCGAGTAAATTCCATTTCACTCCTAGATAAGCCATTTTGATTACATGAGATTACTGCTCTTATGCCAATCCAAATTCACGCGAATGTTATTGTACTTCTTAGAAACTTCCAAATGCATCTTGTATAAGAGTGTATGTCAATGCTTATGCTAATTGAGTTCATACACTTCATAACATAAGAACTGTTATCGCTGAGTTATGCGCGAATTTGTGGACACCTGGTATATCTTGAAACCAATATATAAAAATTGTTCCTGTGTAATATTTACTTACCGGCACTTTAAAGGAAAAAGATAACATTTTTACCGGTGTTGTTAAACGCTATAAGCTATCTCGTTCTGCCACGCACGCGATGAAACGAGTGATACCGATTCAACTGTTGTGAAATATATCTACACAAATAAATTATTGGTGACTGTTCTAATTGCAAGCCAGATATGGGAAATCCAATTCAGAACAGACAACTGCTATTACACCTGGCGAACTAATTGATGGTTTCAAATCATTTTAATAGCACCTCTATGAAAAATGGGATGTTATGCTATGCACGTATTATGTATATAATATGCTTAATGGTCTTTACGATAGCGATTATTTCTGCGGCGCTATCACGTGGCTTTTAATAGCGCGCTTCATTTTATGCTTAACGGTTCACCTGCCTGCTGTGCTAGGGGTCCTGGGTTCGATTCCCGGCAGGGGGGTAGGAATTTTTCCCCAACCAGGATTATTCCTCATCCTTCCCTGAGTCTGGAAGTATGAATGAGAGTGAATGTATGTGTGAATCCAAAGAAATAAAAGAAAAAGGAAAAAGCAAAAAGGAAAAAAAAAAAAAAAAAAAAAAAAAACGGAACTGTCAAATCTATATTCTAGATCATGTCGTATACATCTTGGATGAAGGTAAATTAAGAATAATAAATATGCACCTCTAGGCATTTGGTTCCGCATAAAATCAATTACTTTTTCGCATGATCGTGTGTTTTCACCTACAGATTACCTAACAAAACTGTAATATGCCTTGGTTGTAAGACGCAAAGGCGTCCTTCCTCTGCACCCCTTATCTACGGATCCCTGGAACAATGTTACGTCAGACGACTGTGCTATGTCACAAGTAATTGAGTTGATTGACTGGTCTGTACTGTGCTATTTGATATAATATGTCTTGGTGCTATGTTTAAGCATACACCAAAGCCCTAAAATATCCTAAGATAAAACCTGAATCTACAGTTTCAAGCTGCTGTGGTGTGGTTAGAAAGCTAAAGTGTGTGAGGTTTAAGTTGAAACATGGAAAGTAGAAAGAGATAGCACTATATTCCACACGACAGTTGGTAATCCTTAACTGCCTAATCTTAAAACCTTTACTATTGAAACTTACTATTTAAATGCTGCATTGCAAAGGTTTTCCTGCTTCCCAACACCTGTTTGTATCAATACGAAAAGCAGCGAGAAAAGGACAGCTAAACATATCAAGATATTTTCCACATTTCTGTAGAAACTTTTCCATACTTCTGATTCTGAGAGACTAGGCAGTGAAGGGTGACTGACTGAGCACTTGGACCGTCATGCTTCAACTTAAACCTCACACACTATAGTCTCCAAATTCAAAGATCCAGCATTCGTTTGTGGTTACACGATGCGAATTTTATTTAACTAGGACTATTCACAATCCCCACTCTAGTCTGCAAATATGAGTGACAGTGTGAACGTGTGTAGGATTTTAAGTTTAAAAGCAAACCTAAAGTAACACACAACCCAAAGATCAAGAGAAACTCTAAACGAATAAGCAATAATTGTTTCAAAGTCAAAGATGTTAGTTGCTGAGGGCGGTTATATAAGTACAATAAAAATCAATTTAAAAAACGAATCACAGCACCTGTGGTTCTCACTGTCAGTCTAGATTCCCGTATTTTTCTTTCTATCCACTCTGAATTCTCTTAATCAAATCACTAAGATATCCTTTTTCTTGCGTTATACCTATATGAGAGAATAACGCTTACAATGCTAGTGTCACCACTCCCTAAAATTTAAGCCAGTTTACTCCAGGAAGCATACTTCATTAACGGGCTCCAATACTGGCTTTTGTGGGGTTCTTGACCTTACACGCTGTTACGCTCATTTACTCCGATGTTCATTGTATTAAAACAGGAGAGATGGCGTGGCGGGCTCTCCGACAAAAATGAACTTATCTGCGTGGTTCCTACCAAAGTTAACTGCCGCTTAAGTGACCATGTTGTTCATGCAATTACTGCTATCTGCGCTTTTATCATGGATAGGTATATTCCATACAGCTCTGTGTCTATCCTTTTCCTTCATTATGTCATAATTACTACTGCAGGGCTCTATTTATTACAACTTTCTCTACCACGTACGCGATACGTAGAGAAGGTACTGCATTTCACCCAAGAATTTCATATCTGAATTTCACCGAAAATGTGTTTTGAGACCCCCTGAAACCATAAAAAATCATGTTTAGAGCAAAATGTCCATGTTTATTTGCTTGTGAACAGCACAACTCAAAACAGAAACTTTGAAGATATACCAAGCTTGGTATTTAACCTTAGTATCTTTCAAAGGATTTCAAGAAAATCACACACCACAAACTAAGTTTTACATGGAATATTTTTCTATATTTCTTTCTTATTTTTTTCAAAAATAGTTCCAAAGATTTTGACTATAATGCCATACATTAAAGATATTAACATGGCAAATAAAATGTATATCTTGAATTTTCTGGGAACAGAAAGTGAAGTCCTCTTCGTTTGGAAGGAATTTTGTATAACTGGTAAACGTTAAGAGATAGGCAAGAACACAGGTACCGTAAATCCACTGGGATGACTTTAGCCCATTTGTAAAAAATGAGAAAATGATAGGAGAGATATCAAACTTAGATCCCTCAGTTCCAGCACGGACATATCAACATGCTGGATAACCGAAGAGACCGCAACTTGAAGATAGGTTTCCTTCAAGGCGAAGAGGCTGTAGCTGAAATGAATTTTCATATCGTTCCAGGGTGCATGCAAGAAACAGGAAACCGGAATATAATAAATGAGATTCAGATGGCGAAATGTCAACTAGGTCAGTAAGGGCAAAAAACAACCCTGCAAAGAATCAACGCAACATGAGACATGAAATCACCATAGCACCTCTTCAAAACGGCTGCCTTTATGTGGGAAATTATCACAGATAGTTCAACTAGACTGTGACGAAATGAATAGGGATCACAGAAGAAATGTGTGAGGGATCCCGCAGAATAATAAATAGGAGTCAAAACCAGGGAAATTAAAATTGAAAGTAACGTCAGATGGCTTGAAGCGCCATCAATGTTGAATTAGGTGATACAGGCGCATCCTCTTGCGTTTGATCAACCAAATTAACAAGGGGTGCAAAAAATGAGCCTTCCCATTTCTTATCTAGGGCCGCCGTTGGAAAATCTGCACAAATAATAAAAAGACAATGTTTGTTACCATACATACTGAAGGAGAAATAGTTGCAACAATGTTCTTAGTTGTTAATAATTTGAACAGTGATGCCATTCTTGGGTGTGATCTTTTTGAGGAATATAAAAAGAAGATTGACTTTGATAAGCATACTTCTTTTATAAAAGGTGAAAATCGCATTGTAATTGCACCATTCGTGAAGGATTAACAGAACATACACTTTAAGAAATGGCAATTATAGGCAGAAAATAAAAAGGAGAGGGAAGAGAAGAAAAGGGCACCAAGCTAAGCAGCAATATTGCACCAAGTGGAATATTGAAATTGCAGGAAGTACTATTACGCGATAAATGGTTGTCGAATATAAAAAGGAAAAGCAAAGATTAATGATTTATTACAAGCCAGCCTATGAAGTAGTAAATAAATATGCTAGGCATACTGTAGAAATTGCCCGAGATCAAGAATGAAAAAAGTTCAGGAAAATTTCTCAAAACGCTACTGAAACAATATCAGAGCAACGATTGGAAGAATGAGGGGAAGTGACTGCGGTTACTCATTAATCCTACTGTCTGTTCACCAGCTCATGGCCTTAGGGGAATGAAGGGCAGGAGAGACATTTCACCTAGTGTAACCTGGGTTTTGTAAACATTCGGGCAGATGTTGCTCTGCTGGTCACGTTGCCAATTTACCTCCGATATTATTCGCGCCATGTTTACTCGTTGCTAATTTCTCTTAATTTCAGTTATAAAATCGTACTTGTCACTAGTTTTGTGTCGGAAGTAATGATAAAAGTAATGTAAAAGCAGATAATCGTCCACCTAGGAGTGCTGTGAAATCTGCTATGATAATCAATGTGGTTGCAGGACAAAGGGGTTCAGAGTGACAGTTCTATGCGTAAAACAGGATGATCGAATCAAACAAACCAAAAGAGGCTCTTAAACCCGACACTTTTTTTTTATTTGGCCACACTGTCGTTTACTTGCCCCCATACATCTGTGAACTCAATCCCATAGAACTAGTTTGGGTCACGGTAAAACGAATACTTAAAGAAATGCAACAGGTGATTTATTCTTGCAGAAATTGCACGATGGATATATCACTTAACACCGAAACAGACTGGCACGATTAAAAATATAGAAAAGGCAGAAAATGATCAGCGGGAAAAAGACGGAGTAGGAAAACATCGTTTACGTTTTATAAGCTAAATGTACTGCATGAACTGAAAATAACTTAAACTGTGCTTTTTTGAGAAAGTTCTTTGATTTAATCTAGCGTGGATATATACCAACAAGGTTGGTAACATTATCGTAAATGCGATTTGAAGCACAACTCCTGGCTCAGATATGTGGAATTGTTTACTGACAGTGTTTACTGTTTACTGGCAGTGGCTGCATACCTGCTAGGGACCATGAGCTGATGAACAAACTGTACAGTGCATACCAGTTTTCATTACCATGTATGTTTTCAATATTTCACTACAGTTATAGTCCTCTGAATTATAGAACTACACAAAAACTGCTTCTGTTTATCTAGAACTGATTCAAAATTATGCCCAGACATATACTCAATGTAAAACAGCAGAATAGGTACATAAAAGCACGATCATCTGAAAAATGTAAGACCCTAAAGTATTCAAATAATTAAGTTGATGGTGGGGTCCCAACGGGCCCTATAAGCATTCCAGGACAAAAAGTTGTAAAAATTATATAACATTATGCTGTATTGAAGATATAATATTAGGGAAATGAACATTTATGCAGTAAACATAACTAATAACGAGGTGTAGTTTAAGTATTTTGTGTAGTAACAAATGTTGCGCCGAAAGATTTGTGATGTAAAAACACGAACAAAGTAACAATACAGTCAAATACAAATACACAAGAAGAAGTGAACTTGTTACTGTCTAATGATGGTGCATAATGAACTGAGAACGGGACTTGTATGTGTGTACTGTCAAGGTCATAGGTACCTAGGTATAATTTACGAATTTCTTTCAGAAGGATAATTACATAACAGTAAAAAAATTAAAATCTATGAGGAGGGATGTATGACTAATTATTATTAGCCGAGACAAATCAATTTCTTTCTCCGTGGCCAAGCAGGAACTACGCATGTTGTGAATGATGACTACAAGTCGAGTATTAAGTTGTTAATCTATTTGTTATCTGAGTGTGACGCACGAGAACCGTAATAGATTAACATTTTAATTATTTTGTTGTTTAACGACACTGTCAATTGCCAGAATCACATGAACGTCCTCGGTGTGGCGGAATTTCGTCCCGCAGTTCTTTTAGTTCTTTTACATGCCAGTAAATCTACTGATATGGAGCTGTCGTTTTTAAGCACACTTAAAAACTATCTGTCTGGACCAGATTTGAGCCCGCGACCTTGGAATCAGGCCAGCGCCTAACCAACTGAGCCACCCAGACCGATGCGAAGAGTACGTAACACAGTGGGTGTCCCAAGTAACAACTTCCAAACATGGAAACTCCAAAAACCTCACCTCAGAGACTTACAAACTCGTAAAGCACAATGACTCAAAACTCGAAGACAATTTGCAGAGGGGGACTTAAGCACCTCGACCGAAAGGCGATCGTTTGTGCCTATGTCCCTGGCGGGGCACACTCCATGAGGATGGACGAGGCGAATGGATCCAAAAGGCGGACGACAGAGCAGGCGGCATGGTTCTTACATTTTCCCAATTAGAAGCACCCCGGTGTAGACTGGCTCAGCTCCCCTCCATCCCTCGAGCTTGTACCATCCCATGGGGGGTGGGACCTTCCGAATGTGGGCCTCAGCCATTTTTGGAACATTACGAGATGCTTAGAGATATTCCAAGTAGAGAGGAAGATTAATTTCGGTGGTGAACAGAAAACATTCTGGCAAATATTAAAGGATATGGGATTTAGTTTCAAAAAATCTGATGTGTTGCACTCACATGGCTTTCTCTACTCTTGTACTAACCATTCTTACAAACTCGTATTACTACACTTCTTTGAGTTAGTTGAGATAAACATTTTTACAAATTATCTTCTTGCTTATTTCCTTGTAGGTGTAAGAGGAATATGGGAATACAGTAGGCTTTGAGCGATAGTCATATCTTTTAAAGCTTTGAGATCCCGTTCTCTTTGCACGCTTAACATATAAAAAATGAACGATGTTCCATTGCAAGAAAGTTCTAAGTTTTCCGAAACTGACACACAAAACAAGGAATAGAGTGAAATGGTTCACTATACAAAAAAGCTTATTGAGACATAAATTGTGTATTTTAGCAAGATCTACATTTCTTGTATAGTAAGATTTTGTCTATCTCTAACGGTTTACCAGTTATGCAAAAGTCGTCCAGAGTAAATACCACTGCAGGGGCTATAGACAGAAAATTCAAGATATACATTTCATTTCATTTCATCTGAAAACTTAAAACTTTCGTGAAATGGAACATTGTTGTTCATTTGTTTTGTATGTTAAGTGGGCAAAGAGAACGGAATCTCAAAGCTTTAAAAGATTGACTATCACTCAAAGCCTACTGTATTCTAATATTCCCCTTGCACCAACAAGGAAATAAGAAATAAATTAATTTGTACAAATGTTTATCTTAACACGAAGAAGTTATAGGAACAAGAGTTTGTAAGAAAGGTTAGTACAAGAATTGAGAAAGTCATGTGAGCGCAACACATCAGATTTTTCATATTGGTAGTATTGCACATGATGATGCAACTCGTGAGGTGGCGAGAACTAATGCTGAGTCATGTTGTCATGCAGTGAATCCCCTGTTTCCATCCGTTCATTATATGTATGTGCGTAGAGAAAAATCAGTGCGTTATCTGAGAGATTTATATTAACAAAGATAAAGTGCAGGTCAACGTTTTGAGCAGCACGATTATAGCAACGCTTGCCTGCCCACCAGTAGTTATGTCATGGTCTTCAAACGTAACAGTGTTGTGAACTAGTTCCCACCAAATTAAATTAGGCGTATAAAATGTTAAAAAGCTCTTCAAATGCCGAAAGTAAAACCAACTTCGAGTGCTAGATTAATTAATTTACTGAAAGTTTTCGGGTGATTTAATATCTACGGATAAATAGGGTGCTGTTTTGTGGATCGTGTGAGAAAAATGTAGAGAGTGAGAAAAGATTCCAAATAGTTCAGCACATAAACACAGCAAAACATAAGGAGAATTTAATCAGAAAACTCGCAAACAAAGAACCTGTTCAAAAACAGCTAGCTGAGCGTTTAGGAAGTAGGGTTACTCAATTGGGCGATTGGAAATTGCACTGAAGGTCTCTACCCCACTATGAAAACTGCACTGGACCACCAAAGTTACACATGGTAAATAGCACTGCTTATTTTTGTACTTGCCGTGTAAGCTGCACTGAAATATTATAGCTCGGGATACAGATTGCACTAACAGCTTGTTGGATGTTTTTGCACCGCGACTGACTGTTCTTTACTTCACTTTGAAGAGCAGGTGCTCTTGACGAATGCGAAGCGATTAATTTGACCCTGTTCATATTTACTGATTTGCTTCACAACGTAGTGCTGCTTATTTATTGTGAAAGAATTTTTTCCCCACGTGTGAGCTGTTTATTTTTATGTACACCTCGTTCTGATAAGATGTTAGCTCTTCCACGAATACATATAAAGATGGATGACAGGAATTAAAGTTTGCATTGAAATGCGAATTAAAAGATTCGCATGCATTCTAGCAGTGCGTATTCACCGCGACATCTGGTGATGAGTATTGAGTACAGATTAGAAAACTGCCCGAAAATAGTCATGGTAATCAGTGCTATTCACATATAATAAATGCAGTACTGCAGCGCAGTTAACATTTTGTATTTGGTGCAATTTACAAACTCCGTCATTTTCAGTGCAATTTATCCCGGTGCAATTTTAAATTTTTCAGCGCAAATTACTACCCCACTGAATTTTCCTATGACTTGTACCAAGTATTTTTAACTGCTGATATTCCCTTGTTCAAAATTAATAATCCGACATTTAAAACTTTCTTGCCAAGTACACTCGACAGCATGTGCCTGAAGAAAGTACACTGCGTAAGACTTACGTAGGACATTGTTACAATAACGTATTGTCAAGTATACAAAATGAATTAGTGGATCAGTTTGTGTGGTTGTCTGTTGATGAAACCCCTGATTCTGAGCGCCGTTCTATTGCTAATTTAATCGTGGGTGCTTTAAATAATGAACAAAAGAATACACCTTATCTTAATGTGTGCGAAATGTCGGCCACTGACAATATAACTGTGACCCAGTTTGTGATAGACTCTTTGAAATTACTATGGCCATGTGGAATCAAATGCGACCGGTTACTTTTATTTGTTACTGATGCAGGTCCTTATATGGTAAAATCAGGACAAACTCTGAAAGGTATTTTTCCTAACTTAATTCACATAACTTGTTTGGCACACGCTCTTCATCGCATTTCTGACACAATGCGTGATTCTTTCCCATTGGTAGATAGATTTGTGTCCAGTACAAAGAGAACTTTTGTTAAATCTCCTAAAAGAGTTGTTTAGATCAACAGCACCTAATATCCGACTTCCTCCTGCACCAGTGTTAACTCGATGGGGAACATTGGTCGATGCAGTTTTATATTATGCTGAGCACATAGAAATAGTCGAAGAGGTTGCTAATTCATTGGACTCGAAAGATACGTCATCAATAGAAACTGCAAAATATTGTCAGGCACTGGGTGAAACGAGGATCTTAGTTTCATATCTGCCCATTTTTCTTTCTTCCCAACACCCATAACGGCATTGGAAGCTGTAGGATCTCGGATCTCCTTTGCATGAATCACTTACTGTCTTTTAAAAAACAATATGTGATCTAAGTTCAGTTCCTCGTAGCATAGGACAAAAAGTGAAAGAGAAAGTGAGCTATGTAATTTCAAAAAATTCTGGTTATAAACATGTGCGATATTTGAGACACCCTTGAAAGAAAACCATCTGTCACACCAAGAGACTTGACTCTCTGTGAAGCAGTTATTTAAATATGCTCCTTTAACATCTTGTGACGTGAGGGAAGTTTTTCACGTTACGAAAGTGTTTTGCGAGACAACAGACAATGTTTTACAGTTGAAAATTTGTGCAAAGGTGCTGGTTGTGAGCTGCAATTTAGCAGTTAATACTAGCAGAGGGACCACTTCTGCTTCAACCTCTATAAGGTAACTTTATTTACACTAACTCGTCTTGTCTACTGCAAAGGGACATTGTTTTAATTAAATAGTGCATATTTCAGAGCATATTTTAAAGTTTTTAAGAGCATATTTGCATGTATATTTCAGGTTTTTTAGGGCATGAACTTCCGAGCCCTAGTTATTTGTATTGGCTCGTGAATAATATTCTATTTGTCTTTCGATGCTTCATGAACGCTGCTATCGCAACACAAAGAAATGCTCGCTCGCTCGCTCGCCCTTCTACTTCCTTTTCAGACGTAAAGAGATATCGACATGGTGTGAGTCATACAAAGAATCACAAAACCAGTTTTGTATTCTCTTTTTTAAGCAGTACAAACTCACTGCAAGGGAAAAAGGCGAGCTATTCATGCTGGCAGTTGAGAAGTAACCAAATATATGACACAAACAAGAGACAATAAAAGGGGTAGAAAAGAAAGGAAGGTGAGGGGCAGACAAGCGCACCACTGTCAGTAAAATATCCGTTCCTGGAGGAAAAATATACCCTCTTTAAACACAAAGTCACTGTTCAACACATTCTAAATGTTGGAGCGTTACAGAAGTTAGCAAAACTTGATTTTTCTGTTTTCTTTAAGGCATGTCTGCTGCTAAGCAGATAAATCTTTTTTGTAACATTTAACTTACAATACTCTCACGACTCTATTTCATAGTGATTCCACAGAATATGTTCAGCAATTTCACGAATGATATTAGTTTTCGGTAATTTATATCACTAGTGCTGATAGTGTTGCAGTAATTTAATTGAGATCAGCAAACAGGAGTTTGACAGCTCATTTCGATTACCTAAGAAATATTATCAGCAATAAGGGATTTGCTGAGATAATTATTATAACATGAGAGCGGTGTATTTCTCTCCCACCCCCCCCCCCCCTCTCGCTTTACTTTTAATGTAAACGCTGAAGTGGCTTAACCGTTCCATTTTTTGTTTATTTATTTGTTTTTAATTCGCAGATCTAACATGTCACCATTTCTACAGTTTGTGCAAACATGGAAAAATGATTGAGGGCATTTGAAGAGCAGAACATTTCGAAGTCCCGCGTCGTGTTGCACCGCGGTTTACAGAAGTCAATGTTTCCAACGCACAGCACTTTATTAATAATCTCTGTTCCATATGTTATCGTCTATCGGACATAGCTTTTGAAAAACAAACGAATGCACACTTAACACTTCAACATCCCATATAATGCAAAGAAACCTTCAAACTGGGTAGGTACTCAATTTACTGTCTTTTTGCAAAAACGATTTGTTCCTGTTAAAATAATATAATTAACGTATTATTTTTCTTGAAACGGAAACTTGCATATGAAGTACATGTTTTGTATTACCTCCGGGTGTATTACGCACAATCTCTACATAGAGGCAGCAAAATTTGAACAATTTTTTTCTGGTAATTTTTCGACTTTGCATGTAAATTGAATCTAACGATTACCTTAGTCATTTTGTTTCTATATGGCATTTTAGTTACGTTCCCCAAAGGAGGATTTTAACGGGGCGCAAAATAAAAATCGAAATGTCGCTTATTATTCTTTTTTGACAAATCTAACCTAACAAAAGCTTAAGACCCATCTCTGTGGTGTTGAGGTAGCGTGTCTGTCTCACAGTCAAGAGGTCCCGAGTTCGAATCTCGGTTAGGGTGAATTATCCGGGGTTTTCCCTTATCCTGAGAACACGAATGCCGGGTAACTTTATGCTCTACGGACTCCGGGCTCATTCGAGCCTCATTTCACCCACTCATGGTCCGACCTACCAGGTGAAACTACGTTAAGCGTAAAGTGTTAAGTTGCTTACGTATTTCAGAACATGGTGGAGATTAAAGCAGCCACAGTTGGGCATATTCTTACTCGTTGAAAACCGTGAAGTTTGAATTAAGTCAACAAAGCCAGTACGGTTAAGAATAGTCCATTTATTTAAGCTCTTTTAATCACAAGGCTAATGTGCAATAAAATTAAATAGGCATTATATCAAACGGATATCATCCAAATATTCGGTTCGTCAGTTTGCTAGCGCTTGCAGCGCTGGGTTCCTGACGGTCTGGGTGGCTCAGTTGGTTAGGCGCTGGCCTCACTGACCCCAAGACAGCAGCATTATATCAGACATCGTTTCCTCGTCTTATTCGGAGCAAAAGCTGACAAATATTGTGGCTCATCTGAATGTTAATGCTGTAGGTAACAGTAAAAACATAGACGTAGTAATAATAAATACAAACTCCGTTCCTTAAGTCAACAGTAACGGTACACACACAAACAACACAACTCTGGCAATTAGATAATGTAGTAAGCAGTGTAGTTACACAATTAAATTCCACAAAAAGACACAAAAAACATATGGTAAGCACCAAAGGAAAATAAACTACAAATGCACAGATGCAGATAGATTCATGACATTTGACAGAAATGTGAATTCTTAGGTTAATGGTAATACAGCCAATTTTTTTTCAGATTCAGGAGCACTGTTTTTAGATTAAGGTTTATAAAAAGATAAGAAATGGACGAATATATTAGAATTGCAAAAATAAATGGACAAAGAAGCAAGCACGCTATGTACCAGCTACGGAAATTGAGGACCTGTATCTTGATATCTGCAAATAGGAGCCATATATGGTAACGTCCGCATATGCAATTTCTTGTAGGAAATAATAAAATGGCTGCCATAGTAGTCATTAATCCAAATTTACAGGTTGTGAATATATCACAATTTTTGTACACACATATAAACTGTTTAGAAAATACACATAAATATGAAAATTTATTTTGACCAATTACTACTTTCAGTATAGTTTGTGTATAGAACCATTTCACTAAAATTAAAACAAATTCACTTGAAAGATAAAGATACATATGCACTACATTTAGCCTACTGCAACGTAAAATCCGAATATTGGTTTAGTAGGAATACAAGTGATAGGGCTTGTTATACTTAGCCAAAATAACTCACACACTTTTCACAATAGAACGGGAGCTATCGAAAATATAAATATTACTTTATGTTCAGTAACAAAAATTCAGTACCATAACTGGAAAGTGGGTCAATGTTTGACAACAAGTGATCATAATATTATATACCTTAATGACGACACAATTAGAAGAAATATAAATAATGAAAGCAGAGGTGATTGGTCATTTAATTCTAAGTCCGCAAATTGGAAACATGAGAGAAAAGTTTAAAAATTTAAATCTGGGCTACCAAGGATATCCAATAGATGGAGATGCAAAAACTAAAATGAAACCAAAAGAATTTCGGGAGAAATTTGGACGGATACCATTAACCAGAGAACTACACAGAATATATCAGAAAACAATTATACAGGGTTATTCAGAAGTCCGTGAAACATTTTAAAAATTGATGACAACTTAACTATGCAACGGGTAACGAAGCATTTTACACTAAAAGAGAGAGGAACTCTACACAAGTTTTGATGCTTACTTGCCACGCCTTACAAGTGCTCAAGTGTCCACCCTTGCTTATATGTACATATATCAAATATCGATGCACTAATCCACGCTCCGCTCGTCACGGTTGACGATAGGCAACTGTCATCCGGTGGCGGAGTTCCTCAACATTAGCGGACAGCGAAGGCACGTAGACAATGTCCTTCACAAATCCCGACAGGAAAAAGTCACTCGGAATTCAATTCGGTGATCGTAGTACTCGGGAATGCCTTCTTGTCGAGTGCGTCCCATCCAACAGTGAGTCACTATTGATAAATCATGGCAACCCAGCAAGGGCTTTCGTTATTAAAAACAAACGAAAAAAAAAACTTGGGAGTTTCTCTCTCTAATGCCACAATTACCATGATCTGTCGCGTATATGACTTGTTAAACTTCACTCTGTCACTGTTTCACTCACTTATGAATAACTATTTACTGAAAGGGAAAGTAATTTGCAAAATTACCGGAACATACAAGGAAAAACATTGGCAGTCATTTGTGGAAGATTTGTTTAAACCAATATATCTGGGACTTGCCATATAGTATTGCAAGAGAAAAAATAAGAACAGCAGAACTAATAACCAATATGGTAGAAGTTAGTAATTTATATCTCTTTCGTTACACCTTTACACCTGCGTTTCCGCCTCTTATCTAACGTCTAAATTTTTCTTTTGTATAGGTATTAAATTAACTATTGTAATAGTTGTAACTGTTTGTGAAAAGCGTGTGTTTTTATGAAAATATATACTCAGCCTGAATATATGTCCCGATGCAATAACCTAGGTATCGAAATGCAATATTCCTATTTTATTTATTTGTAGGCAATTCATTTCTCAACCATCCGTCCCTCTACAAGAGACATATTACATTGGGCTAACCAGTTAATACCAATCAGCAGAGTTCATAAAGAGGGGCTATTTCGGACTCCTTTGTTTCAATGCCGCTCAATTGATTCAATTTTTTGTTTTAAGCTAGTACTAGATAATTGTGATACAGGGTAAGCTGAGTAGACTTGGAAATCTTACATAACTGTGAAGTTTGCACCCAAGTTTACATAAATCTGTACCAGTCGTATTGTAAACACAAGCTTGACTACCTTTAGGTACCTTTCCAAATCAGCATAAGACACGTAAATTGCATAGGAGAAGATGGTGATGGAGGGGTTAAAGTGGGAAAACAAATGGAGAGAGGGAAAAGAGAGATGGAGGGAGATAAAGTGAAAATATCAACATTTAACGCAATGACGCCAACGCAATAAGTAATAAACGGTTTGCCTGCATGCAATGCTATACTCGCTAACGTACTCATTTTCAGTACTTGCTGACCTTCACTGTTGTCGAACTCTTTCGTTCACCTTCCCACAGGCTGTTACAATATCCATTACCAGGTTCAAAGTCAAGGTTTTTCAGACAGTTGAGCCTTTCTCTTTTAGAATCTGCAAATGACCTACAAAAGCTACATATTTCATTGGGATATCGTGCTTCCCGCAATACACAAGCGCTGTAAACTGCTTATCAAGTGGTCACGATTGCTAATGGTACATCGCGTGGGCTGTATATACTCTTACTTGCATTGCTAGCTAAACAAATTCACTTACTGAGTGCAAGGTGAAAAAATGCCAAAATCAAAGGTGGACTCGACTCGCTTGTCACCTAAATGTCCCACGTATGACCTTCAAATGAGTAGTCATTTCTTCTATTTTACACCTTGTTCGCAGTTTTCTTCACATTTTCCTTAAAATACTATTCGAAATACAGTTCTTTATATTGCTTCATTACACAATGGCACAACATATTGCATAATTATTTATACCACTGCTGGTTGTATTCATTATGAAGACGAAAATAGCATTTCAATCTAATTTCTCACGAAAACAGCTCTAGAAACCATTAATAATATATAGTTTTATATATTGGGCAATCTTTCACGTTATTATGAAATCTGCAACGGGCGATAACTAAATAAAATAACTAAATATATAGAAACTTCAAGTCTGTTACGAAACATTAAAGGAACAATTGAATTTTACTATTTTAATTAAATAAACAGCTTAGCCCGTTCGAAAGCGGTTGTCCTTGTATTTAAGTTGTATCTCTATTTTAAAATATGCATATAAAACCAGAGAATAACATTGTTTTCTGATAGTATTACTGGGTGGGTTAAGATGGGAAAGATGAATCTCTTTTCGAAACTTTAATGCTGTGGCAGGACTCGAACGATGAACCTTAGATTAAGGAACAGTTATTAAACAGTTGTGTGGTAAACTAGACACCCAGAAATAAAAACATACTATAGCACTTTAATGGATGTACAATGAAATAGAGAAGTTCGGTACAGGTTCGAATTCCTTGTCGTGGTAGTCCGTACGGATGCCAAAGATCCGTGTTTTGTGTCCCACTGTGGGATTAAATTTCAAATTTTCAGCGTTCTCGGATGTTTCAAGTATTCCAGATGCGTCAATATCAAATTTAATTTAAAATATACAAAATGTGTTCGACTTTGAACTTAACAAGAACCAGGTAAGCCTGAGCTAATTTCAAAACTAAGCTTTAAAAACACCGATTTAACAATCAGAAGATTCGAAACTTGTTACTACAGAGAAACATTTTCTGCACAACTTGCATTAGTTGTGCTGAATATTTCAAAATACATAAGATCTCAATTAACAAGAGTGCGCCTAATACTGCACAACAACAGTTGCAACCAAAACCAAGTCCATGGAACATTTTACTTTTGTGGTAAATATGTATGTTAAATTTAATTAATTTTATATCAGAAAATTCAACACAAATGTGTACATTATTTAATTTTAACCGTCTTAATTAGCAGTTATATTATTTGAGAGGTTAAAATCACTGCATGTGAAAACAAGTGGAAGTAAATCAGCAATTTAAAGCTGAATCTGCAGCAGAATCATGAAAAAAGTTTCAAAACCTAGAAATGCTGGGTATTGAACAAGATTTTAGGCAAAAGTAACTCAAAGAAAGAAAAAACTTCATGAAGTCCACTTTAAGGTACAGAAAAAAATAGGATAAAATAAGCATTCCAAATTTGGATTATACAGGATGGAAGTGAAATGATCTGTCAGATAAAAATATTTTTATCAACTTCTTCCTTTGGCGTATTTCAATAGATTAAACGGTTTTTTTTAAATTTAATTTATACAAAACCCGTTGAATCTATTGTAATTTATTCAATTTTCTATGAATATAGCCATAAATCAAGAACCTTCAATCAATAATAATTCAGCCAGGTGATGATAAATTTTTTTTGATAAAAATACTTTTTTCTAGAAAACTATAAACTTTTCAACATTTTGGTATTAGACTTTCTTGTTATTCACAACATGAGAAATTCGCTGTTAAAGTCTGGCAGATCATTTCACTTCCACCTGTATAATTCTAATGACAAATGAATATACTCTTGGTTATTTAGACAGTTTTCCAACTCGCCTTATATAAATTAAAGAAACCATCGAAAGTCACGCTGAACATTTGAAAACACGTTGATAAAGCTAGTCACACAACATTTTAAAAGTAATAAATGCATTACAAGGTTAATGTAAATATAGAGTTCAAAATGCATCTATAAATGTTACGAAATACATCAGTTGTGCATCTCGTCATAAAAAGAAAGTAGAATTTTCAATTTTGAAACGAATGTATGATTTTTGAATGTGTTAGTGCTTTACACTAATGAACGTGTATATTATGACAATACCGGAAAAAAACAACCTGATTATAGGTGTCCTACAGTACCTGTACAAATTACCCCACTTTTTAACAACCAAGAAAAATGCCTACATTTCCAGCAAGAGGCTATAACTGGAATTACCGGTACTATTTAATCGGAATTCTTGGAACGCGTATCCGGATGGTGGGCTCGTTACAAGAAAGAGAGAGACAGAGAAAGAAGAAAGAAGAAACAAAAAACAAAAAACCGATCTACAACTCATTTTACCTGGACAAACGTAAAGCGGCAGAGGGGTAAAACTGAGCTTTAACCGCGCTGACACCCAGTGCGTTTATTAAAACGTCGGCCGAGGCTTGTGGCCTTTAGCCCAACCTGCAACAAAAATTAAAATTCGTCTTTGATAATAAATGTCAATCTGACACATAAATCACAACAAAAGAGAAAACAAACATTAACAACCCTTTTATCTTACTTTTTAAAGTTTCTTCAAGACAAGATTCAACTTAGTCCTTAACAATGCCAGAGTAGCTTAGTTTTTCCATGCATTCACCGCTTTGTGAGAAAAATTGGTTTAATATTCCTTGGAGAGATGAACAATGTTTTTCTCTGCTATCTTTATTTTCCCTCGCCCCCCCTTTATTTCTGTTTGCGAGGGTATCCCGCGCTAGAATGAATTTCGTTAAAAATCCTGCAATTAAATATGCAACATAAAATTCTTCCTAGAATTTTGAGGGGGAAAACCATGCACAAGCTATAAAGCAACAGTGAAGTATAGCAACTAGGATTTAACAAAATATTGTTATACCTAACGTGTTCAAAAGTCACTTTTTGCCTTATGTAGAAATTCGAAATATTCTTTCCTTTATTTTGTTTCACTGTAAACCCAATTCCTCACCCACAATGCTCTATTTGGCCCTGAAAATCACACATTTGCTCCATTTTATATTGCAACATTATAAATACAGATAGAATGGTTTATTCTTATTCTTCTTTCGCTGATTACCCTCCCCTTATGTAGGACTTACACCCCCTACGACTTACAAGCCAGTGCCTAGGGTCAGACGCCTGTCAGGGAGCACAGGAACCTCTGGACCGGACAGTGTGAAGACCTGGAAGCAGGTGGTCAGCTAAGCACCAGGTATGATGGTGAGGAAGTGGATGATATGAAGTGCAGGCGAAATGGATGATTGGAAGTGTGATAATGGAGCAATTGGTGGAATTAATGGCGGGGGAAACCGGAGAACCCGGAGAAAACCCGCCCAGACGCCGCTTCGTCCACCACGAATACCACATGTGGGTCCCGGCTAGGTGGTAGGCGAGCGGTCTAACCACTCAGCCACGGCGCCGCCATTATACTTCCAGACTCAGGGAAGGATGAGGAATAATCCTGGCTGGAATAAAATTCCTATCTCCCCCCCCCCGCCGGGAATCGAACCCAGGACCCTTTGCACAGCAGGCAGGTGCTCTACCAACCGCGCTACGTCTATTCTAACGTTAATTTTTACTACCTTCTTTGTGTGGGAGCCAATACTTTCATACTATCTGCCGAAACTTAACCTCATATATTTATAATTTACTGACTTAAAATATTTTGGAAAACTCTTCGTATGCCGATTTCTAGTCAACACCCACATCAAGTTAAATACTTATAGGAGAAACCGCTTATCGGCAGTTCCCAAAAACTCGATATGGCCAACATTACACTAAACTGCAATCGACATTTCACCAAAAAGCACTACTGCCAACAGACATAATAACAGCATTATTTCTAACCTCAAATATCAAAGGGTTAAAGTAGCATGCTTTCAAACGATAATAATGCTTGAACATCGTTGCCACACAACACATGATGGATCTCCACACGTCCGGCAAATCTTGTTCTGTAGTAACACTTTTGGATAAAATCACTTAATATATATATATGTAATGCACTACTGTGTTGCGAACACAAAAGCAACAACAATAACTATAGCTGCTCTAAAACAGTTCGGACAAAACCACGCACACACGAGCAATACAACGGCGTCCACAGATTAGTTAGTCAATTAAATACGGCGTCTAAGCAGAACCTTGTTTTAAAATCAATCGGTTGGCTTCTCTACAACGGGTTCATAAACAAGGGCTTCTGTGGAAACATAATGGATGCAATAACACTATGGCCGAGCTATATTTTACTAACAGTTGGCAGTATTAATGCGAACTAACAGATGGAATATCACCAAATATAACCAGACCGCGCCATAATGCGGGAAAATGTTACTTGGTTTTTGGGGTACTTCAATAAGTTGTTTCCTCTATACTAGAGTTATGAATTGTTAACTGTTGCGGAATAATTATTTTGGTTATTGGTCGGGAAGACAGTAAGGCAGTTCGGCACCACTTTGCAACAAGTATGTACATCCGCTGGCATGGAAGCTGGAGAATTAACTGTTGTGCGCATGCCTGGCTCTATTTATACTAATCCCTCTGGTCCCATAATCACCCTTACGGGCATTGCTAATGCTAATGTTTCGTAGTTATGACTCTATAATAGTCAGCTGCGCAATTATTAATGCAAATAGGAGTACGCATGCGATCGATCCCATGTAGTCGTGACCACCCAGAAAGAACACACGTGAGATCAGATGCTGCGTAGGTATACCTCAACAGACAAAGGAAGTGCGTTTCCGTTACAAACTTTGGATGCTGAATTATCAACACACGGATTCCATAACATCGCATCTTATAATTGTTGCATCTTAATATTGCTAGTGTGTAATAAAGCCTTATCGTCCCAGATTATGAAAATGCATATTTATTAACGCATTTTTGTTTTCGATTTTACGCTATTGTCTTTTTCTTGCCCTTTACGTCCTTTTATTTACTTTCTTGCATTTACATTTAGTATATAGTGTTATAACGCCCTATAACCTGGTAAGTCATATCGAACCATGAATGAAATGGGTGAAATGATGCTCAAAAGAGCCCGGGGTCCCTAGAGTCTTCTCAGAATGGAAAACCCCCAGAAAAGATTCTTATCCCGATTGCTCACCCTGGCCATGATTCAAAGTCGGAAACTCTCTATGCCACAGAGGCGGGCTTAGGTCCTTGTTCTGTCACGGTGTGAGGTTCTCTGCATTCGCTATGAAGACTCAAGGGTTAATGCTAGTTTTGTAAGAGCTACTTCAAAACAATTTTCTTACCTATCTGTCCAGATTCTTAAAACAAGGAGTAAATATATGGTATTGACTAATTTCTAAACTATCTTCATGTGTATAGTTATACAAAGTAATAAATTCATTTATACTTCTGTACACTTTTAATAAATCTGTTTGGGTAATTTTTGTCATGTCATTTTATTTTTAAAAATGTTCAATTTATAAGTTACATATTTACGTCAACAAAATTCAGGTAGTGGCGATTATCCTCGAGAATTCTTGGTATTTTCTGCAAGTAGCTTCGCTAATAACTGCGTTGCGTGAAAGGTCTATGCACGTCGATCGTTGGCACTTTCTAGTCGCACAATTTTGTGTAAATGTGTGCATAAACTAACACAAAAATGAGTTACCTACACTATTCAACAGCATGAAAAGACCAAATGAATAGGCAGCCGGAAAGATAGCACACTTCATCCACTTTTTAAACTGTCACTTCACCAATGTGAGCGAGTTCAATGTTCACTGTCACTTCACTTTCGTTGCACGACGTTGCCTCTTCTTACGTACAGTTCACTCGAACAGTTGCAGCACTCATTGCACGCCGTGACCTCGCTTGGGGAAGAGCGCTTTTCGTCGCATCACCCACTCGCTTCGCGTCACTCCGCAAGACATTCGAGAGCGCTTGAGTCGCAGTGTACACGTCAAGCGCCGGCGCGTGTATGATGAGAACAAGACACTCACTATAGTGCACAAGACAGCGTGTTTTTTTTATACATATTATATTCTTAATTGACCTGTTAGGGTGAAAATATTCCATGTTTTCACGTGTCCGCAGAGAACAACCCATGGTATGTGTAGTTATACACAACAGTTTGGTCGTCAACATTATTTCATATAATTGCAGTTCTTGAAATACCTACATCCTGTCTGGTTTTTCTCTTTTTTTAATAGTTATATAGACGTTCATCACATAAAATGTAATTTTTGTCAATCAAATATCGTTGTCTTACTTGTCTGAAAAAAAAAAATGATTTAAATATTACGACGTAAAAAGCTATTTTAATGCATATTTTAGCTTACAAATTCGGAATAAAATGAGCATGGCTTTGAATATTCCGATACTTTTCAGGGCATAATGCGGGAAGCAAACTAGCTCTATTAAAACCTATTGTCATAAAACAGTCGCGAATTTATACAAACACATGGTATCTGCTTTTGAGACAGCCTCAATCCTTTGACAATTTATGCAACGTCTGCTTTGATTTTAGGATTGTAGTATGTTTCACTGTTTAAAATTTAACCTTGTTTCTCTTTCCCATGTGCACCTCTCAAAATTACCTTAACACGGAGAATTTACAGGCATTGTGATCTCTTGATAATGGGATTTGACGATTTTTGTTGCACGTTTGAGTGGCATAATAAGAGGATTACGTGAACAGTCACACAGAGTATGAAAAATCTAATATTGCCGTTTTTGTCCCAATCCTACCACGGCTCTATCTAGTTAATTATAGTTTCGGTATTAGAAATTCGGAATTCGGTCACACAAGCCCGTTTCCTATCTAAACACTCTTGCCACAGCAAACCCTGGCACATCGTCTAACTTCGTTGTTCTTGAGGGGATAAATAAAGGGGTTAATTGGTTTTTATGTCATCTACATACTTGGGATATATATTTTTTGAATCAAAGATTGTTCTATTCATCAGTTTTAATCCCTTGCATAGTTTTGTATGCATGTTTAACACTTATTTATTAGCCAATGTTTACGAATATGTAATAACTAATACCTCATGCAAGAAATTAAAAAGAAAAACATCACTGTAAAACTAAGCATTTCACATAATCATTGAAATTATTTACAACTAAGCAATATATAAAGATTGAATTAAATATTTACAACAGTTTGAAGTTACTGTAAGCTTTTCAGCAAGCGTTATTGGTTTTCTAGCTGTTATTGTATGATCTAGTCCTCGCCCCTATTTTGATAATGCTTAAGACGTAATTGAACTTATTCACTTTCAGTCGGAAAGATCCTCTAAATATCTGCTCATCATTTATCAGATATAATATATTTATTAAGGTGCTGAAACCTTCGTGTTCTCGTTGTGAACAGTAGATTAACTTGCTTCTTGACAAGATTTTCATCTGTAGGCAACAACAAAATAAGATCGCCATTTTCTTCTTTCTGTTGTCATTTTGCGAGAAACTGCATCCTTCTTGTACCTACCACGGATGTATTGCTGTGAGCTCGACAGGCGTAGCATTCGTGCCCATCGCTGTGCTCAAACACTTGAACGTCTCGCCACTAAGGAATCACACCTTTATATAGCCGTAGCAAATTTTCATAGGGCTCCTTTCCCCAATGCGAATCTTCTAGAACAGATCTGACCAACGATAGTCCATAAGTGTGAAGAGAGGAAACCCCCCTACATTACAGTAGCTCGCTTTAGCTACCCTGTTTTTCAACTGATGATTGACCAGCAATATCCAACGTGTGCGAGAGGGGAGGTTGGATTTACCTTCTTCCATTATACGCGGAATTTGCCACTCAATTGTGTTACAGTGGCGGTTTGGTTATATGTACGCTGCATTTGATTTACGAAAGCACTTTCAATCTTATGCGATAAACATCCATTCATAAGTGACTTCTTTGGTACTGCTTACGTTTAAGAAGTCTATCAATATTTGGCGACAAAGTCGAAGTGCATAGTCTTAGAAGATACACCAAGCGATAGTCCCGTAACACATTGCGATACAGACTTTTAATTTAGTTCAATTTGAAGAAACTGTTCGCAAATATATGTAGAGCTATACTCACTCTTAATACACACTATTCTTGCAAATGCTTATTTCTCTATTTACTACATTTTAATCGTCATAAGCATCTTTAGAAATGCAACTTTTCTTGTAGATGCAACGGAAATATGGGAATACAATTTTAAGTGATAGTGAAATGTTTTAAGAGCTGGTTGGTATGCGATGCCGCTGAAATTCGGTTCTCTTTGTAAGGCCAAGAGATAAAAAACGAATAGCATATTCCTATTTCAGAAAAGTATAAGCATAGGCAAATTCAAACAAATAATAAAGAATATCTAGTAAATGGTTCACTCAAAAGGAAGACGAAGTATTTTATATAAATTGTGTGTTTTATCAAGATTCACATTTTTTATTCAGTAAGAATTTGTCCGTCTCTTACTGTTTACCATTTATGCAAAAATCATCCAGAATGAAGAAGTCTTCCCAGAAAATTCAAGGTATGACTTAGAAACTGCCATGGAATCGTATGTTTGTGACCGTCACTGGATACTGACTGATAGTTGTTTCTATGCGTCACAGGCATTGAAAGAGAAGGTGGGGTCGTAGAGACCAATTACGTAAGCGCCTCCAAAGAGACAAGGTTGGACATCGCTGATGATTGACTAATGAACAATATTCGAATGCGTAAGACTATCTGAAAAAGTATCACGATGTAGAATTTACGGCTCTCTCCTCAATTGACGGTTTTATGTGCTTCATGACTTGGCTAAAGCAGTTGCTATTCGATGTAAGAGTTCGCCATTTAAGATTGGTGAAACCGATACACTTGTCGAAATTGTAGTCATGAAGGATGAATGTTCCCTTGGAGTAAAACGAAGACAGTTCGCCACTGGGTCCAGAGTGAGATTCCTCTCACAGTGCATTGCCACAAGGTGAAGGTCATGTGCAAAATGGTGGAAGGGATAAGGAAGCAGCGAAATGCATTTGTTACTCCCATGGGGTGGGGGGAATATGCCAATCTGCTCCAGGCTAAACAGATGCCGGCTCCCACCTCCATCCAACCTTCAATTCAACCGCTATCATCGGCACGCCTAAGATACTAATCCACCACCTAAATGTATGTGTATTTACATATATTTCACGGATAATGATGTAGGTAACAACCACCTCTAAGTGGGCTGCAAATTAGCCATAGGTATGCAACAACCACATATATTGCTATATTTCTTTTCGGCATTAAATCAGGCATATTTCGAAGACACAAGATCAGTACTGAAAATGCCATTTCATAAAACGTTTCAGATCATTTGACTGCAAATTTAATATTACATTTGTCTTACGTGAACACTGGACGGCTGTTCTTACTTTCTCCATCACTACATTGCAAGTAGAGAAGCTATTGCATTCCACACAAAAATTCGATTCCTAGATTTCACTAGAAATGCACGTTTTAAGGTGCTCTGAATCAAAAAATTAGGAAAAAAGTGTGTGCATGTGTCCGTATCAATGAACAGCATGACTCAAAAACGAAACGCCTGTTAAATACCAAACTTGGCATTTAAGTTCAGTATCTTACGCAGTTACATAGAGAAACTTGCATGACGATTGCACTCAAGATTTTTTAAGGAGAAACTTTTGTGGGAGCAGCAAAAGCTCTTAATGGACGGTGCCTTGATGTCGGCAGTAAATAAAACTACCACTAAGGTCCTGAAACCTTTTCTTATTCTCCCCATTACAGTACAAAGCTCGACAGAATTTGCTGAACTGGGCCGAAAGAATACTCTCAACTCCTGGAAAGCTGAAGGAACGCTTATCAGCTTGTCTGTTAATGGATTAGGGCAAGGAAGTATCTGCTGGCGCCAAAACCTTCTTCCCTAGACAAATGTGAAAAGTGACGCCAGTAAAACAGGCATGCGAACTGAGTAAACCCGGAGTGGTTGCATTCTCTCCATACATAGGCTCTGCTGTTGGATAAAAGGAGTGGCTCACTTCAGCTGCCTAAATGGCGAAACGCCCAAAAATGACATTTTTACTTTGTATTCAGTGTTATTAAATAAAAGTTCCTCTTTGATTTTATACATATTTTGTCACTGCAAGTACAACTGAATTTTTAAATGACACTGCATCTGCTTTTAGGCAATCTTTTAGGGGAAATTTTGCTCTACGAATTGGTACTACTATTAAGTACGGCAGCCTCTGTGTGCCCGAGCCATATGATTGATTTATTTCCAAATATATAAGAGTGTCTCATCAAATTTTGCTTTGAACAAAATGTGTGAATTACATGTACAAATGATCCGTTTTCTCAAGAGTTATTGAGATAGCTAAATTAAATCTTAGGGTGATGAAATCAACATGTGCTACTATGGATCTATTTTTGGTTTGATAACTCATTTCGTTATTTTTTTAAAAAAGGATAACTGCTGATAAAGTTCAATCAAAAGATGATAACACACAAACGCAATGGACACAAGTAAATCAGGCATGCATCTACATACTGTAAATTTCGCTTGTATGAATGCAACATGTTTAGTATTGAGTGACTTAGCACTACGCGAAAAAGTTCTGTGTATTTTACACTCTGCTCTGTAATTATTAGTACTGTCTACTGTTCCACACATCACTCGTTTTATTCAATATCAGTGTTGTACATTGGTAAAACGAAGTATTTATGGAAATTAGTTGGCGCGGTATACCTGTAACGTACAATCGTAACCCGAGTTTGGCTTGCGTAGACAGATGGAAGCAAAGAACAAATTTTTCCGTGCGCTCTATTTTTCGGTAGTGTTTGACGCGGCTGATAATACAGCTGGATTCAGCGTTCTTGGCCCCTAGAGAAAGTAAATGCAAGCGAGTTTGCTTACCAAGCCAGGTGACAGCAGAAAGCAAGCGAATTGGTGCGTCAGCTTCATAATGCTACTCAGATAACGTTTTTCTTACTAAAGCAGTACAGTCTATGCACAAAAGAGTCTACACAATGTACCTAGCTTAAATAGCTGTGCAAATGTGTTGGTATTAATACATGCATCACTGCAGATATTGTAAACAAATTTATTCAAGTTGTTCAATACCAGATTAAGTGTCTTCTTCTCTGGATACGTCCTCAGTCGAATTATCGCTGTCACTGTCACTATCACTGCTATCGATTAAAAGCTGTTCAATTGTATTCTCTACTATATCTTTACTGCAGTAGTGATCTAAAGGATGAACTTCTGCCCTGAAAGTTAATGATTTCTCTTAAAATAATAAGTAATTTAGCTATTGTAGGAACATATTTTTCCTGAACATAAAAATGATGAATCGTTCTTCTAACGACACATGTATCTGAGTCATCTAGATCTGTTACTCATTTCGGAACATTGTGTTTTTTTGTCTGGAGTTCCAAAAGATGTGTTCTGATTTTCATTTTGTTTGCGTTATTGAACAACTCTTTTCGCCGCTCTTTCTGGCACTCCTGTGGCATCTGATACGCGCTTTTGAACTTTTTAAATTTTTGTGAAAAATCTTCTGATGTAAGCAGTTTTTTGCTTTTAGCTTCTCATTTCATGTATGCCCATGCACTTGAAACAATTTCTCTACTGTGGCTGTGTCATGTTTTGGACCCTAATTTAGGAAGTACTGATGGCATAATTGATGTATGCTATGATCAACGTCCCACAAATTCACTATATACACTCCATATCGCAAAGCTCTGTCTTCAACAGCACGCTGTACAAAAAGCAACTGTGAATTAGCAAGGACTGTGTCTCAGATGGAGACGATATCACTACCTCCCCCCTCCCCGCCCCACCTGTTGTGCATGGTTTCATTCGCAGAATCATACGAGTTGATGAAAGAGACAAAAGCTATGGGTTCTCCTACAGGACTTCCAGTCAAGGCCAGGGGCCAAGAACGATGGGTCCAGCTGTACATGGAATAATGAATGATACGGCGGGGGAAACCGGAGAGCCTGGAGGAAACCCGCCCCCACGCCGCCTTGTCCACCACCAATCCCACATGCGGTCGCCTGGGATGAGAGACGACCACGGCGAGGCCACTGCGCTGTATTATCTAATGTCTTAAGTTTTATTTGTTTGTGTTGGATTCACAGGTATGATCACAGAAGTAGTAAACGTACAGGCCGAGAGCGAGTCATCAAAATGATGTATATTACATGAGCCCCTCTACTCCTTCTCCCACTGTTTTGCATGTTTTAATTTGGACACAAAAGTCTATGGAATGTTGCATTCATTCATTAATTCATGGGAAACGTGGTCAATAACTATAGTCAAGCAACTCTTAAGAGGCAACAACGTGAAGTATACTCCTTTCATTCCTTGTGTAGCATAAAGGAACCTTCAATAATGCAAAACTTATACATTTAAGGTTTGTCTCAAAGAAATATTTCGATACCACCAAGTATCGAGAGTATCGAGTTATCGACGGTATTTACCGAAGTCTCATCCTAATAACCGGCTCGGAGACAGCTGTGGTTCTGACAATACTCGTAAACATGTACTGGGTACGTGTATGATCGTTAATTAATCGCGAGAACAGATTTCCTAATTATTACTCTGGGCGAGAGCATTTATAATTAGTGATACTCTTAATTGCCTCATTATTATTCACTGCTAACCATCGCGTCGTTATGCTTCTATTTTGCTACGACACCAGAAGGGTCGGGCCTTTAGTAACTTTAAATCGTCTTCTAAACATCCGCCTTGAAACATGTCCTAGGTATACACGTGTAAAAACATAATGCGGAATATTTAACAATCCTACAACTGTTCAAGGCTTCCTCCATTAACGTTAGGTATAAAAAGATTGACGTATTACTTTCTTTCCTACGTACTTGCAGCAAGTAAAGCAAGTATTGTATTTCATCCAAAAATTCGATACCGAGATTTCACTGGAAATAGGACTTTTGAGACTCCTTGGATAATCGCATTTATAAATGTATTTATAATTAATAGAATTTAATAAAATAGCATTTTAGAAAAAGGTGTCTGTGTCTCCCTCTGTCTGTCTGTGTGTGTGTGTGTGTGTGTGTGTGTGTGTGTGTGTGTGTGTTGGTGTTGGTGTTGGTGGTGGTGAGTGAGTGAGTGAGTGAGTGAGTGAGTGAGTGAGTGAGTGAGTGAGTGAGTGAGTGAGTGAGTGAGTAAGTGAGTGAGTGAGTGGGGTGTGTGTGGTGTGGTGTGTGTGATGGTGTGGTGTGGGGTGGTGTGGGGTGTGGTGTGTGGTGTGGTGTGTGGTGTGGGGTGGTGTGGGGTGGGGTGTGGTGTGGTGTGGTGTGGTGTGGTGTGGTGTGTGTGGTGTGTGGTGTGTGAGGTGTGTGGTGTGTGAAGGTGTGGTGTGTGGTGTGTGATGGTGTGGTGTGTGATGGTGTAGTGTGATGGTGTGGTGTGTGTGGTGTGGTGTGGTGTGTGTGGTGTGTGTGGTGGTGGTGTGTGTGACGGTGTGGTGTGTGGTGTGGTGTGTGGTGTGGTGTGTGGTGTGGTGTGGGGTGGGGTGGGGTGTGGTGTGGTGTGGTGTGTGGTATGTGATGTGTGGTGTGTGTGGTGTGTGGTGTGTGGGGTGTGGGGTGGTGTGTGTGGTGGTGGTGTGTGTGACGGTGTGGTGTGTGTGGTGTGTGTGGTGTGTGGTGTGAGTGGTGTGTGGTGGTGTGTGAGTGGTGTGTGTGTGACGGTGTGGTGTGTGTGGTGGTGGTGGTGGTGGTGTGTGAGTGGTGTGTGGTGTGTGGGGTGTGGGGTGTGGGGTGTGTGGTGTGTGGTGTGTGAAGGTGTGGTGTGTGGTGTGTGATGGTGTGGTGTGTGTGGTGTGTGTGGTGGTGGTGTGTGTGACGGTGTGGTGTGTGTGATGGTGTGGTGTGTGGTGTGGTGTGTGTGATGGTGTGGTGTGTGGTGTGGTGTGTGGTGTGGTGTGGGGTGGTGTGGGGTGGGGTGTGGTGTGGTGTGGTGTGTGATGGTGTGGTATGGTGTGTGATGGTGTGGTGTGTGTGCGTGTGATGGTGTGTGTGGTGTGTGTATGTGGTGTGTGGGGTGTGTGTGTGGTGTGGTGTGTGTGAGGTGTGTGGTGTGTGTGATGGTGTGGTGTGGTGTGGTGTGGTGTGTGTGATGGTGTGGTGTGGTGTGTGTGCGTGTGATGGTGTGGTGTGGTGTGTGTGTGCGTGTGATGGTGTGGTGTGGTGTGTGTGGTGGTGGTGTGTGAGTGGTGTGTGTGCTGGTGTGGTGTGTGATGGTGTGGTGTGTGTGCTGGTGTGGTGTGTGTACTGGTGTGGTGTGTGTGATGGTGTGGTGTGGTATGGTGTGTGATGGTGTGGTGTGTGTGATGGTGTGGGGTGTATGTGTGGTATGGTGTGGTGTGTGTGTGGTGGTGTGGTGTGTGTGTGATGGTGTGGTGTGTGTGATGGTGTGTGTGTGATGGTGTGGTGTGTGTGTGATGGTGTGGTGTGTGTGATGGTGTGTGTGTGATGGTGTGGTGTGTGATGGTGTGGTGTGGTGTGGTGTGTGATGATGTGGTGTGTGATGGTGTGGTGTGGTGTGTGATGGTGTGGTATGGTGTGTGATGGTGTGGTGTGTGTGATGTGTGTGTGGTGTGTGTGATGGTGTGGTGTGGTGTGTGTGATGGTGTGATGTGTGTGGTGGTGTGTGTGTGGTGTGTGATGTGGTGTTTATGGTGTGTGTGGTGTGTGTGGTGTGTGTGGTGTGTGTGATGGTGTGGTGTGGTGTGTGTGATGGTGTGGTATGGTGTGTGATGGTGTGGTGTGTGTGATGGTGTGGTGTGTGTGGTGTGTGATGGTGTGGTGTGTGTGGTGTGTGTGATGTGGTGTGTGTGGTGTGTGTGATGTGGTGTGTGTGGTGTGTGTGATGGTGTGGTGTGGTGTGTATGATGGTGTGATGTGTGTGGTGGTGTGTGTCGTGGTGTGTGGGTGGGTGTGAGGGTGAGGATGTGTGTGTGTGAGAGGATGTGTGTGTGTACGTCTGTCTGAACAGCATAACTCAAAAACGAAGTCTGTTATATACCAAAACATAAGCTCACTGTCTTCCAAGGATGGACATGAAGATTAACAAAGAAAATCTTCCCGTTCCAAACCACCCTTTAAGGGAACATTTTTCGAAAATTTTGATTTTCTAAAAACATGGCTTAACGGTTTTGATTACGTTACCACATGTTTAAGATATTTTCGTGACAAGTGAATCGTGTATCTTGAATTTTCTGGCTGACCATTCCCGAGATATTGCTTATTATTGGCATAAATATTCCAATACTTATACCTTTATCGAATGTGAAGTCGTTATTCGCTTCTTATTTATTCCTCGTCATGTAAAAGAGAATAAATTTCGAAGTTATCACATAGCCACCAGCTATTGAAAAACTTGACTATCGCTTGAGCCCACTGTATTCCCCTATCCCCATTATACCTACAAGGAAATATATAACAAAGCAATTTCTAGAAATGCTTACCTCGAATAACAAGAAGTAGATATAAGAATTAGCGTTCGTAAGAACAGTTTATACAAGAACCAAAAAGGTCATGTGGGTGCAACATATTCCTTTTCACATTTCCTTGTAGGTACAATAGGAATTGGGAATACAGTAGGCTTAAGCGATAGTCAAATGTTGAAGAATTGGTCTCTATGTAATGGCTTTGAATCTGCGTTCTATTTGCATGACAAAGAAAAACAAAAGAATGAACTACCATATGATAAAAGTGTTAAGTGTTGGAAAATTCAAAGAAATAACACGGAGTATTTCAGAAATGGAACTCAAAACAAAATACTGTACATAAATAGTGTGCTTTGACGAAATCTACGGTTTTTGCTTAGTACGATTTTGCCCATCTCTTCCGGGCTACAGATTATTCAAGTCATTCAGAATAAACAAGGTACATTTTCTTTGTTACGCATATATTTTAATAAAAGTTGTTAAGAACCATTTTTAAGAAAACCAAAAATAACGGAAATGATTGGATCACATGCATGGGATAGATGGTTTTACTCTGAATAGAAGTTTGGGATAGAGGGTACTAAAAGCAACTGTTGAAAAATGAATATCTAATTTAAGAAGATGAAGATGTACGTAGCCGGAAACCAGTAAACAAGTGCTCATAGTCAAAGAAACAAATCCAATGATCATGGCTTGTGGTTTCCATGCGACATTTGGTTCTGCCTTTGTTGGAGGAATCAGCCCTGGCAGAGAAATGTGGCACCACTGCGGTTACGCGCGCGCGGAACACGCCTGCTTCATATCGACCCGTGGCCAACTCTACCACCATCCGTCATCCCCCGTTTTGGCGAGAGCATCAACCGGCAGATTACACCCAGTTACCAGGTCGATCAAACTGGCGAGTTCACTGATAAAGAATTGCATCCACTCCGCTAGTCCATATACGTTACATGTTTAATGCTTTCCTCTACGTGCCTATTTAATGTAGTAAGTGGGTAAAACCTGCCCCTTCCCTTAGAGATCCCTTTATCACCTCTTAAGGCGATTCATCTATACATTTTCATATGACTTTCTCTACCCTCTATCATTTTAATGCGTATACAAACTATTGTTAAGAAGGCTTATTACTTTCTGTACTACGTATAGTAAGTTGGGGAAGTATTGTATTCGACCCAAAATGTTGATGTCATGATTCCAATGGAAATATGTTTTGAGGCCCCCTGAATCCAAAAATATCAGTTTTACTTTTTAGAAAAAAGTCTCTGTGTGTGTGTGTGTGTGTGTGTGTGTGTGTGTGTGTGTGTGTGTGTGTGTGTGTGTGTGTGTGTGTGTGTGTGTGAACAACACAACTCAAAAACGAAGTCGGTATTTAACTTCAATATATTTCAAGTATGCGACACGAAAATTTTGAAGAAAATCGAGGTCTACTTTTTCTGTATCGTAAGATACAGGTCTCTCTTACGATTTACCAGTTATGCAAGTCATCCAAAGTAAACAGGACTACATGGGCTATAGCCAGAAAATTCAAAATATACTATTCATTTGCCATATAAATATCTTAAATATGTGGCATTTTAATCAAAATCGTCAGCCAGTTTTGAGAAAAGCAAAATATTCGAAAAATTTTCCATGTAAAGAGTAGTGGAGGAGTTTTGTTCAAAATCTTCGTGTCGCATCCTTGAAATGTATTGAACTTAAATACCAACTTTGGTTTTTAACCAACTTTCGGTTTTTGAGTTATGCTACTGGGCGCGCGCGCGCGCGCGCACGCACACACACGAACGCGCGCGGACCTTTTTTCTATTTTTTTAAATTTTTTTTTATTCAGGGGGCCTCAATAAATTACCGGGTGGAATACAATACTTCTGCTACTATACGTAGTAGAAAAAGAAAAAAAATGACAAAATCCTATTACAAGAAGGCATTAAAATATACTATTTAGGTTGTGTTTTAATGCCAATGCTCCATAACTGTCATTTTGTAAAACATGGGGGAATTTAAATTTATGACTGGTGTCGATAAAGCATATTATGTGGCCCTTATCGGCTACCATTGTCAGTAAAATCGTCTTCACGAGTTCATTGCTTCCGTTCGCAATTACTGACCATATCTGTAGCGTTATTGCCCGCGGCGCGAGGACCCAGGTTCGATTACCAGAAGTGCTTGGAGACAACCAAGGAAGTTGCGGCTCCAGTGTCGGAAACCCTGCTAAAGCGGCCGAAGGGAGGAAGAATGCAGGGGGTTCAGCGGCCATGCGGTAGACCTTGGCACATTAGGGCTGCTGTGCCGAGAGGTTTAGTTTCATAAACAATTACTGCATGACTGGTTACTTAATTTCGAGTTAGTCTCAAACAGTTTGTGATTTCCAGTAGCAAGAAATTATTAACTAAGTGTAGAATTAATATATTGCCATTATTCGCTGTATCTTCGTTTCCATTTAAATAGAAATGGAGCACTGATTGCCAATTCTAATAACTGTCTCACTGTTGACTTACATGAAGCTTTTTACTTGTGGACTGTCGTTTAAACCACAAAAATTAATCGTCCTGGCGGGATCGAGCCCATAATCTTTGCCACGGCGCCCGATGAAATGTGCCACCTCGGGTCGAAGCAGATGACTTAACGAGTCTTTAAAAAATAAGAATTATACTGTGTGAACGAATTTTAATTATTTCACCAGTATATAAATTTAAAGTATTATTTTTAATAAAGCCAGACCAAACTAAAAAGTCGTGAATGCATAACGGACAAGAAAAATGACAGTAAATAAGTCAAATTACTCTGAACAGGCAAAATAAAACTTGGCGAAATACTTTATTTTTCATCATACGTGGACATATATTTAAAGTTATAGCACTTTCATAAACATTCCATGTCTAATAAAGACACATTTAACAAGCAATTATAGGAACTGAAAAGTGGGCATGGAAATGACGTACGACATATGAACTATAATTATTATTCAGCATGCTAATGCAGTAATAAATTTCTTCCCTTCTGTTTTTTCTTTAAATTAGGAATGTGCAAGTGAAGGACTAATAGAAGTTATTTAACGTCTTTGGTATCCATGAATACAAACTACTAAGAATAATTTATATGGTAATTTTCGATTCGTATGAAATGCATGACAGTATTTTGAAGCGTTTCGTGGCTCATAAAGTATAAGAACTCAACAGAGTAAAATTAAAACCGATATGTATTTTAAGCCCCATTCGAAAATAAGCAAACATCGAGTATTTATAAGCAAATTTGAAATGTGCTAAGTATATAAAAAAAATCTGATTTTACAGATAACGATTTGCAAAAATGATTCACTGTACATTTAATTATAGATATGAAGGGAATAGAAGAAAGTGAATCAATGGTCAGATGTTTAAAAGCAGCAACTTCAAATCCCAAACTACGAGGGTCTCTACGAAAGTTTTGAGGTGTGAGAAAATGAAAGTTGATCCACTCGAAATGAATGTAGGAAGGGATAACCCCTTCCATTATAAGTATATGGTATCAGGTAGTAACTCTCCCACTCCAGGAATTCCAGCAGCACAAGGATAAACAACCCGCAGCGCGCAGGTAGTCCGGAGCTTGGAAGAGAGCATTTTTGCTATTTCCAGGTATGAAATTTTTTATCACCGGGAACAGAAGAAAGTCACATAGGGCCAGTCGGGACCGTATGGTGGATGAATAATAAGTTTGGCCTCTATAGACCCCAGGAACCGAACGGTCATGTTGGCTGCGTGTGTGGACGCGCTGTGGTGATGAAGGATGCCTCGCAGTCCCGTGCATTCCTGAAGCTTGGCAAGCAAACTATGGTGTACCAATTAGTGGTAACCGTTGTTTGCTCCTCCAGAGAAATGGTTGCCACAAGACAACCGTTTGGGAAAAATGAGGCCACTGGCGACACGTCACTTTTGCCGATGGACTGTCATCAGAAACCATCCACACCGCTGATTGCCGCTTGGTCTCCGGATCAAACTAATAAATACAGGTTTCACCATCTGTGACGATGTCAACAAACCTGTCTGGAGTAAGGGGACTCGCATCTTGACAACATTTTCTCACTCCATTCAACATGGGCGTGTTTTTGTTCTGTGAGGCACTCGTCGGTATGTTATACTCCTCACATTTTCTTTAAATGTTGTGCGATTATTTTCGTGAAGCATTTTTCTCAACACTGCGGTGTTTTCCTCAGTCACTGACGTTGCCGGACGCGCGCTTCTCTCATCTTCAAAAATGTTCCGCACCTTTAAAGTACCCGAAACGGCGGGAAAATTGTGGTATGGGAAGAAGCAATGTGCCCAAAAACCTGTGACAAACGATGAAAACTTTGGCACTGGTTTAAGCCATTTTTAAGATCGTAGGAAATCGTCGAGAGAAAATATCCTCTTCCAAGGTCCATTGCAGGGACTGACTACGTGAGCGCCACGGGTTGTTCATTCTTGCGCTGCTGGAATTCCTGGAGTGGGAGAGTCACTACCTGATACCAGTTTACTCACAAAGGATGCGGCTATCTCATCCTGCATCCAATTCGAGTGGGTCAACTTTCATTTTCTCACATCTCAAAACTTTCGTAGTCACCCCCGTATTTCCATGACTTAGCAAAGAACCGCTGAATTACAACACTTTAAAAAATAACAAAATATTTAAACATTCATAACGGATTATTTTGGAAATGGGTACTATAAAAAATTATTTAAAATAAATTGTGTACCTATACTAAAGATATGTGTGTGATTTGTGTAGTCTCTCTCTCTCTCTCATGTTTATGCTGTTCCCAGAAAATTAAATCTATACATTTCATTTGTCATGTAAACATCTTAAATGTATGGCATTTTAATCAAAGTAATTATAATCATGTCAATTCGGTAATACCATTTTGTAGGCTGAGAGAGCTGCTTAAAAGTATATGGTAATTGCACATATTATATATATACTTTTTCTCACTTATTTCTTTTGTTGTAATGGAATGAACTAATTTCTTATCTTAAAAAAAATATTGAGATCTGCATTTGATCCCATGACACTTTTATTGGCACTTTATTTCCAATTTTGGTTCGTTCTTCTGTTAGTAAAATGTCTGCTTTCTCATTGTTACTCAATTCATAATGTGCAGGAATCCAATGTAAGTCTATATTCCTTTTTAAATGTTGTACATGTTTAACCGAACAGTGGATTTCTCGTGGATTTTTTCTCATTTTTGTAACCTATTGCTTAGATTGCAGTTCCAGAGTTTGATACTCACATGTACCAACTGCTCCAGGTCCATCATCATAATTTAAAACTGAGCAATCAATGTATCCATACATTCTTCTTCAGGGTAGGTAGGTATTTAATTTACAGTGTTTTTAATGCCATCATTTTTGCTATTTTTGGATATACTGTTTGCTTCTTGAACATTCCACAAAGATTTAAATTCAACAAATTTCAACATATTCGTTTTATAGGAAATTTATCAGTTTTTATACCTTTAACTTCTGCTTTCAAATTTTGCTTCATTAATTCATATATTAACAAACAAAAAATACAATCAAAATAATATTATTTAAGATTGCATCAAATTGTACGATAAGTAAATTTAAATGGAAATGAAAACCTTAAATATAAGTTCACAGTTTATATTGTGTTAATGTGATGTGATATATGGCTTCGATCCCCGCTAACGACGTGGGGATCTTTCCCCGCAGGGAGGCTGGTCCGGGGCGCACTCAGCCTTGTGATGTCAACTGAGTAGCTATTCCGATGGTAAGGAGGCGTCCCTAAAAGGTTAAGTTGTCCCCTTACGTTCGGGGGAGTCGGCGCGCTGACCATCCCCATTCTGTACTTCTCCGAGGTCTTAGCTGCGGCTGGAGGACGCAGCGGCCGGACGATAAGGTTACCCTCTGTATAGGGGAGACGCCCTATGGATTATTATATCCTTATAGGTACATGCGGATTTTCTTTTAATTTCTGTACTTCCTACCGAAATCTTTTTGGATTTTTAGTACATATTTGAAATCCTGATGTTTTCCCAATTTACTAAAATTTGAAATTCTTATAAGTTTTCCATGTGTTAGCAGAGTTTCTTCTAAAACTTACAAGTTTATTGGCTTATTAGATTGCAAAGACAAGTGTTTCTATTGGCATGGTTTAGTGCGCGGGTTATTAAGTATAATGCCTGGTTTTGAGCGTTCTCTACTTCCTTTTTACATTACTCAGATGCTGTTATTAACACATTACCGCAATGTTCTAGAAGTAAATCATTTTAATAATACTAACCATTTTAATCTTACTAAGAATTTGAATCAAACTATTCTATATTTTTCAATAATTCTACTGGTAGTAATACAATGTTGCAATGAATAAGTTAACAAGTCAAGTAGACTCACTCATTTTAGGAATTAAATATGAATCGTACCTGAAATAAACAAAGCTACCATACATATGTATTATAAAATTAGTAATAGAATCTACATAATAAAATATTTGAGAATTTAGATAAGCATATGCTGAATAATATTATACTGTTACCTATTCAAATTGTTATTGTGTAAAGCCTTGGGGTGCTACAGTTAAATATAACACTGGTATTAATTTTACACACGCACACAATACAGAGATAATACAAACTCCTGCATCGAGCTCTAGGAGAGAGAAATACACACACACACACACACACACACACACACACACACACACACACACACACACACACACACACACACACACACACACACACACACACACACACACACACACACACACAGTGGTTTTACTAGTATAAACAGAAACAATAATGTTAACTTTAGGCACGCCAGATAGAGCAGGGAACAAAAGTAAATATCTAGACAAAAAAAAAAAGCTGATGTGTTGCACTCACATGACTTTCTCTACTCTTGTACTAATTATTGTTACAAACTCTTCTTTATCTTCTTCATGTTAGTCGAGATAAACGTTTATAGAAATTACCTTATTGCTAATTTTCTTGTAGGTGCAAGGGGAATATGGGACTAGTACAGTAGGGTTTGAGCGATGGTCAAATCTTTTAAAGTTGGTCGTTATATGAAGACTTTTTGAAATTCCGTTCTCTGTGCACGGTCGGCCAAGAGATAAGTGTTGCAAAGCTCCACAAACAAGGAATATCTCTGAAATGTTTCACTCCACAAAAAATGCAATTGGGCGTAACTTGTGTGTTTTAACAAAATGTACGTTTTTTGTATAGTCAGATTTGCTATATCTCTTACGGTTTACCAATTATGAAAAAGTCATCAAGAAAATATACATTTTATTTGGCATAAAAATACCTTAAACATATGGCATTTTAATCAAAATCATTATAGCCATGTTTGAGAAAATACAACTTTTCGAAAATTTTTCGATACAAAGAGTAGTTTAGGGTGGAGGAGTTTTCTTCAGAATATTCGTGAACTTAAATACGAACTTTGATTTTTAACTGCCTTTTCGTTGTTGAGTTAATGCTGTTCACAGACACGCACGCGTGGACCTTTTTCTAAAAATGCTTGTTTTTATTCAGGGGGCCTCAAAACATATTTCCGGTGAAATCTCGACATCGAAAGTTTGGGTGGAATACAATAGTTCCCCTACTTACTATACGTAGTAGAGGAAGTAATAATGAAGCTGTCGTTTAGAAAACTCGCACAACAATTCTTTCATTTGTAGTGCAATAAAATTGATTCATGCATCAACTATGTTTCGTTTTAAATCATACATAAGTATTTTCATAGCTCTTCGACATTCATAATTACTCATTTTATGGGGTTATAATTTAAATAATTATTGAGTACGTTGTTCAGGCACTCATTCACGCCCCCTCCCCCCCCCCCCCCCCCCCCACCACGCACACATACGGTCCTTTTTTCTAGAAAGGCTTTTTCTGGGTTGAAGGAACCTCATTACGATGTATTTGATGAAACTCCCATGCCAAATGTTTGGAAGAAGTAGATAAATACTTCCTCTCTCTCCTATGGAAACGTGGGAAATCCTTCTCCTTTGAAGGAGAAAGACTTGAAACATATAACCATGGCATAAAACGTATAGTTAGCACTTTGCAGTACAGTTGCATTTGTTTTCCATTCTAATAACTAGGAACTTGAATATACTTTCTGAAAAGGTTAACGTTTCTTAAAAGCTTGCATGAAACGAGCACAAGACAAATTACGAAATTATTTTAATTAAGACGAAATTACAGGTAGTAATCACGTGGGTTCAAATAAGGCAATACAGAAATCACAGTTTTCAATAACCAGAATTTTCTCCACAGGTTCCAAACGTTGACTCGTTTTTGTATTTCTATTTGGATTCTTCACACAATTAACAATATGAAGGAACGGTTGAGATGTGTTTGAAGAAACATCACGTAAGCTTCGTTGCCGGCTGGTTTGAATTCATCTTAAGACGAACAAGATGCATGTCAGTCCTGGTGGTTCTTCTCGCAGTCTCTTCTGGGAATAGTCGCATGGTCCAATCTTTTTCCGTTTCTTTATGCTACGCCATATTGACTTCTTTCAGAAAAATTATGTTTACTTCGTTGTTTCAATGACAATGTTTTTCACCTTGGTGTTGCTGTTCTAGAACCATTAGTTCACCATACTTTGTTCATTTCGTCATCTGTTTGGCTCGAATTGTTTCTTCGGGGCAAATTATTGCGACTATAGTTTGGCCTACGTTTGGCTTCTGGAGTTTTCTGACAGAATTTAGGAGAGCACTCAGACCATAATTTATGCACACGACTCCTTTTTAATGCCGTAGGTTCCTCATCCTCTGATGTACTCTCTATAGCCGACTCAGAGAGGTAATGATCATCATCACTACTGGATTCTCTTCCAGAATAGTCAAAGGAGCTTAACTCACTTTCATAATTATCATCTCTATACAGAGTACAAATGCTAATCGTATCGTCATCTTCTAATATATTTGGGTGTTCTTGAACTGTTGTTCCCGTAGTTGCACTAGAGGAACCAACAAAGGAGCTTGGTTCTACCTCACTTTCTCCATTCACACGTTCCGTAGACCTAACCCTGCCAATGTTGACAGAAAGCTCCGCTGGGGTATTGACTGGTGCAATGGATGAGCTAGTTCTTGCCTCATTCTCTCCCTGTACATCCTTTGAAGGAGTATCTTCCGTTGTTGTGGCGGGAGCATGTTCTCGCACTTCAGCAAGGTGTTGCTTTGGCGCATCTAAATCCGCACGAATACCGCCGCTACCATTAACTTGTACTAGCGATTCGTCTACGACTTCATTTGTCATTTCCATTTTTGAATTTCTAGGAGAACCACGTGGGCTGCTTTTAAACCCAATTGCCTCCCCTGGATATGGTACGAATACATCACTAAAGGTGGTGATTTTGAGTTCAGCTGGAAGTTCCGGATATTTCATTTCCGTTTTTGTACTTGTAGATGATCTATCATCCATTTTCTCAATTGCCTCTCTGATTTTATTTTCCCTAAGTGTATCCCTTTTATCCTTTTGGTTGGGAACTTCTTTAAGCAGTTCAGTCGCCGTTCTTCCTCGCTGATATGCTCTCGCATTATTTCCTATGTAAGTTTCGGAATAGGTAAATGTATCGTGAAAAGTCACGGTTCTCCTTTCAGCATGTACTTCAAGAGACTCTTTAAAAGAAGCGTTCCCCTGCTTAGCTTCTGTGTAAGCAGTGTGCTGCTTTTCATAATCACTTGTGTCGCATATCTTATTCTCAGCAATAACATCATCTGTGTCATAATCTACATCAGGGCTACTCTTTATGAAACTTTTATTTTCACTGAGAATTAGACTCGATGAATCCAATTTATTCAGGTTATCAACGGACTCAGGGCTACAAGGCTTGAAAAACATTGCCAATTCCCAGTCCATTTTTTTCCATCTGCTACACCAGGACACTTACAAATCTTATGCTCCTTTCTTTTTTCCTCAATCTAATTGGTACTATTAAGGCAAGTTTTTCGGGTAATTTTTAATTAAAAATTGTCTTATGAAGTAATCACACCACTTACTTGAGTCTGATGCAGTACTAGAAATTTGGATGTTTAGATTCAGTCATGTTTACGTGGTTATGCTGTATTAAATCGCCCAGAACTGTGGTATCCTACATCTTGTAAATTTTGTGCACATAGGCATGTAGATCTAAACGAAATACATGCGCACGAGTCTCTAAAACGTTAAAGTTTTACAGTGAATTTTAATTACGACATCTTGAAGTATACTATTGCATTTGTTTTTTAAACATTGACTATTTAGCGCCCTTGTTTTGTTTTAGAGTAATTAAAAGCAAAGAATCTAAAGCACAGATAGCAACAACGACTGAACTCTGCTTGGATCAGGATTCACATATTCTTTATGTTCAGGATGTAGGGAGAAAACATAACGGAGAGACATCGATTGCTCTTGCTTCTTGTGCAGCTGTAGTATAGCTATATACTCTCCATTGTGTGCTGTAAGTAAGTGAAAAAGTGGAATATATTGTTCACGGATTTCTTAACAACAACCGATTGCAACATAATCACTGATCGGTGTCCATTGCGCAAGCAGTTACTGGTAGCAACCGTACGTGCTATTTGCTACGTACTGGTTCTGAAGGAACTAAAATTTGTTGGAACGTCTGAACGCAATACGCGGATGCAGTCACATTTTGTTGGAATGTACTGCCAGAATGCCTTGAGGCGTTTGCTCAAACTATTTGGGGCTGCTGTTGGAACAACCCTGTAACAACTTTGTTTCCATATCCACAAGCGGAAATGAAAGAAAAAGAATCTCATGTGGCACATTCATAACACTTTCTCTACAGATGAAAAATTCAAATATATCAGTTATATTTATCCTATCCACATAAACGTTAAATTACTCACGGACTACGTTTGCCTAAGAATACTTTCAAATAAACTAATATTGACTTGCTTATATTTGAAAACACACGAAAAGACGGTAACAAGCTCTTGAAACGGAACCAAAAAATAAGACTGTATCACATTGACATAACTTGCTCTAGTGACTATAGCTTATTACTTTTTCTACTACGTATAGTAAGTAAGGGAAGTATAGTATTCGACCCAAAAATTCGAAGTTGAGATTTCACCGGAAATGTGTTTTGAGACCCCTGAATAAAAAAAATAAATAAATAAAAAGCATTTGTAGAAAAAGGTACGCGCGCGCGTCTCTCTCTCTGTGTGTGTGTGTGTGTGTGTGTGTGTGTGTGTGTGTGTGAGTGTGAGTGTGTGTGTGTGTGCGCGCGCGTATGTGTGTGTGTGTGTGTGAGCGGCATAACTCAAAAACGAAAAGTCGGTTAAAAACCAAAGATGGTATTTAAGTTTAATATCTTACAACAGCAGTCGGCAAACCTCGACTAGCTGATGACATGACGTAATACCACAGTAAGGGGCAAAGCTCTAGTTCACCCTCTCTCCTTCAAACTATACGTATTCACCGCATCGATACATTGCTCTTTCGAAGCCACGAAAACGCAAAGGAACCTTCTTACATATTTGCGTAGGTATGTTAGCAAAGTTAAAAAAGAATTCTAACGCAAAAGGTTGCATGATCTCAAAGCAATGAACCATAATTTTCAACTTTTCGCAAATCCTTTCACGTGGACAGTCATATGGTAAAACCACAATTACGAATTGTGAGGTTGTAAATTTACACACAAATTTTGAAAATCACAATTACAAAATATGGCGGGTTTAGAATTATTTAGACAATTGGACATGGCAACATTTCCATGTTCAGTATATGCTCCGGGGTGCCATGCTGCTGCTGCTGCCGCGACGCTCGCCGACGCTTCTAACCCTGAAAGAAACCGAGTGGGATGAAGGGCGAAATGAAATGATTAATGTAACGAAATGGAGGGACAGGAAATTCGGAAGATATGGAAATCCTTCCCAGTATTCGCCTGGCGACTCGGGAAAACCTCCGAAAAAAACCAATGGGTCAGGGAGGTCGACCACGAGGGGAACCCGCTACCTCCCGAATACTCTCGATCTTGTTAAAATACACTGTTTATGTCCAAATGCATTTTCTTTTTTGTGAAGTGAACCATTTCGAATATATTCCTTGTTATTTGTGCGAGTTCTGCAATACTCTTACTTTTCACAAATGGAAGGTCGTTATTCATTATTTTATCTCTTGGCCGTGCAAAGAGAACGGAATTTCAGAGCCTTCATATAGCGACCAGCTTTAAAAGATTTGACAATCGTTCAAAGTCTACTGTGTTCCATAAGATAACTTCTGCAAATGCTTATCTCGACTAACATGAAGACGATAGAGAAATAAAGAGTTCCTAAGAATAGTTAGTACAAGAGTAGAGGTCATGTGAGTGCAACTCCTACTCTGAGGTGATAATCACAGTGTTGCCAATAGAGGATCAAGAAAAATAACCAGACAAAATAAGAAATCCGCTAAATGTCTGTGTTGTCAATGTTGAAGATATTTTTCTCCAACTAAATGCAGTTTATCAAACAACTAAATTCCTATACTAGCAATGTTAAATTTATAAATTTTGCCAACTAAACATCTTCCCAAAAAGACCAGTTTTAGTTTAAAAACAACTAAATTGGCATCACTGGATACTCTGCTTGTATAATTCATTATCATTCTTTACACGCCTTTCCACATGATCACCACGCACAAACGAGCCAACTCACAGCTCACGTCGGTAGACCAATCCGAAGTCTACAACGACAAATGAGGGGCATTAAGCAAAAACATCTCTTTAACTCTGGTGAAGTCTACTAAAGCGTGGTAAACAAAATGTTTACAGCACGTACGTATCTGCGTGGGTTCCGTTTATTTCCTCTCATTGGAATAACGTGTGTAGTACAATATAGCCGTACAGCACACAGCAAGGTCGTTTTATCTTTATTTCAAAACAATAAAAGGCAAGCAGGGAAATGTCCCGTGGTTACTCAAGCAACATACGTCCGTGCTGCTTGCGAAACATTCACAGTCGTAAACACGATATGAAAGCTAGTGGAAAACGGGTGTATGTGGTCAATCTATTTTGGGTCCTCCTGCGGAGAAAATGTACAAAGGCATTCCTTAAAGTAGACCTTCATTTATTTTTGTGTTATAGAACGAAAATCTTTATTAATGTTTGGCTGCCGTACTTCACTGTTTAAGTGAAAACCTCAAGACTTGCTTTTAGGACTTTAGAAAATATATTGTAGTGCACCGTACTGCTTATTCTAGAACATAAAAGCATATCACAAACATAGGTCAATTAACACGTATTTCACAATGAACATATGGTATTTTTGTTGTGAATACCTGCGTTGTAAATCTGTCACATAAAATGGAAGTATTTTCATTTGAAAATATAGACATAATTTCAAGAGTAAAAAATGTATATTTATTATCCATCAATTATGGGTGGGTGTATGCGGTTGGGGTCAAAAAATCAATTTTGTGTTTATCAGCTTATAAATTAGTTGGATACCATGAGAATATTAACCAAAAGTTTCAAGCATATATTCCATCTAGAACTGTGTTAAAAATGTTTTTGTTTAAAGGGTTGCATGAGGTTACGCCCTCTTTCTGTCAGATATCACTCACAAAAAACAAACAATGACTTCTACTTTCTTTCCTATTTGGACGGGCACACTTTCAGGAAGCGTAGATACCTGGTTTAAGAAGGCTGTGGCAAGATGGCAATTTGCGTGTTTTGTTTGTAAACAGATCTGCTACAAGCTATGGTTATGGCCAACATTAAACATTTTTTCCCAGGTACATAATGTTCTCATTTTTCTTTTTCAGTTTGCCGAAACTTACATTTCCATTATGTAAGGTACATGTTTCTCCAGAAGTATTTAAACTATAGCACTGAAATTTTGCACAGTTATTAAAGATACCAAAATGCCTTTTGCTGTGGAATAGAATTTTGCTAAAGTTTTTAGAAGGTAAGCTATTGAGAAATACATGTGATAAAAATAATCCTAAAAATTATCAAAATAATAAAATATTTTTTAAAAAATAACCATGACGTTTAAAAAAATTCTGTTCCACAATACTTCTTATTTATCTCTATGTAATGTCTGAAAAAACTGAAAAGGATTGGTTCAATAGTTTTCAAAAAAACTGAACCCTAATTTGATCCTGTAGTTTACATATTTTAATCAGCATAAATTAAATATAAAGTAATCATTTCATGAAACTTTCCGGACATATTCTATATGTGGCCTTCTAACAGGGTGCAAAATTTGGTAATTATATCTCAAACAGAAGTGAAGTTATGTAAATGGGGCTGCATTTTCGCATACGTCCCCCCTTTGATAAGTACACAATGTTTTTCTCTGGACACACGAAATAACTAATCAAAATAAATGCGCCATGAAAATCACCGGCTTCACTTTTTAAACATTTTGAAGCGTGAACAGAGGAGTAGCACGTGGAAAGCTGCGTCGCATTTATATCGGTTGGTTTTGGCTTGCTGATCGTGATAACCCTAACCCCCTTTTGTAAAAGTCATGTAAACCAGAGTGTGAAGCACTAAACAAAACAAGTCTTTCGCGGCAAGGCAGTTAAAATGGCTTTCTTGTTGTCATTCTCGAAAATTCATGTATAGCTTTCTATCATAAATACAGCCATCAAATAAGAGTTTAATGCAATATAAAAATCCATAGTAGAATAAAATGTCTAAATCGATTTCTTGCAACAAGTATAAAAACAGACAGGTTTTACTCCGATATCCAGCATTTTCTATTGTACGAGGAAGTTATTTATGATCATTTATAACCCGATAACAGCTGAGAATGCAATAAATTCAATGAAGAGAAGTAAGATTTTATTGTCTTGTCGAAGAAAATGTGATTAGACATGGTTTGCTGGGAATTGCGGCATAAAAGGCAGCGATAACTTGCTTTAATGTGTGCAGTAGTAAGAAGTTATGCCATGTAGTATGTGAAAGCTATTTACCACGCCAGAACGAGCTTAATGCTATACTAAACCACGTCATAGTGTGTTGCGAGCAAAGTGCTTATTATAAGTCCATGGATTAAAACATGTGCTGCGTTTCTCAATACTAGAACTGTTTCAAATTGTAAACCACAATACTGGGCTTAGTCCTATAGGATTAGTATCAGTGGTTTCATTTTTAAAACAGTAACGTGTGGCAATTTGCCTCTTTAAGGCAGTGGCGGCTACTGTGCTTAACGATTAGGGTTTTATTGGTATGGAAATCTACTCCAGCACACATAACCTTGTATACAGGATGGAAGGGAAGTCATTACATTCCTTCTAAAATGTGCTTCATAGAAGTATTTCAAACAAAAAAGTCTAATGACATTTTGTTCTTTGATTAGCCGATTTCGAAAAAATAAATGGTTTTTGATCCAACTTGGTTGCGTAATTCCACAAGATTAGAGTGGGTCATGGAATTGAGAAATGTACCATGAGAATTATGTGCGTTTCATTTGCAGTTTTTAAGTTAATTTGAGTTTCTGAATACACGGTGCAGTGATACAATTGTGCGTGTTTTGTGATAAAGTCTGTGTAAACATAACTTTCAGTGACATAATTAAGCCACTGGCAGGGAACTTTCCCTAACCTATATAGGTTACCTTTTCTGTTGCTTTTTCTTTCCGTGAAACAAAATCAGCATTAAATATGGCACAACAAAGCTCATCCAGCTTCTCTAATAGTAATGAAAGCTGTTTAAAGAGAATAAGAATGGATAATGAAATCACTATACCAACATCAAATGCTTTTGCACCTCTAGCCAGCCTTGATGAACAACATGTACAAGAATCAGCGGTACAGCCAGTGATGGAAAATTCACAGATAAGTAAACCTCCACCAATTTATATTCACAATATACACGACATGAATGCTATGATTAAAGAACTAAATTCCCTTAATTGTGGAGAATTTAGATGCAAGACAGTGGAGAATAATGTAGTTAAGCTAAATATGGATCTAATAGAAGGATATAGAAAAGTAACTGCGTTCTTAGAAATGCACAAGGCAGAACATCACACCTATCAATTAAAATCTGATAGGGCTTTCAGAGTAGTTATAAAAGGACTACAGTACACCTGCAGCACAGAATTAATGATGGCTGAATTAAAAGAGCTGGGATATGAACCATTACAAATGTTACCAGTCAGACACCCAGTCACAAAATTACCCATACCACCGTTTTTTCTGGACCTAAAACCAAATTAAAAAAATCCAGAAATCTATAACCTAACCCGGCTTTACAATGCTGTTATTAAAGTAGAGCCACCCAAACCAAAGCGAGAAATTATACAATGCCATAGATGTCAACAATATGGGCATACCAAAAACTTTTGTAATCAAACAGCAAGATGCGTAAAATGTGAAGGACTTCATCTCACGGAAAATTGCAACAAACCCAAGGACACCCTGCCGATATGCACAAACTGCAAAGGATGTCATCCAGCCAACTACAGGGGTTGTCCCGAATACCAAAGAATCCAGAGAAGATCTCCTAAATTCCAGCAAACCACAGACAGAAAGCGTCCATTAATCGTTGTCACATCTCAGAACGCAACAATAACAGCACAAAGTGCAATACAAACCACGGAGGATCAGCTCTACCCAACTACACTGACGCTACCAATCGACCTACTTATGCTTATGTTGCAGGTAACTCCAGAAACAAACAAGATAACACTGGTAACACAATAAATAGCACAGTAATGACTGATATGATCAAAAAGATTGACATGCTTTTATCACTACTTCAAACTACCACTAACACATTAAATATCCTGATTCCAAAAATACTGCACAATGAATAATACGGCATACAGAGTATTCAAAATTAGCACATGGAATTGTCAAAGTCTAAATAATAAATACCACGAGTTGAACTTTTTTCTAAAAAATTACAATATAGACTTATTGATGGTGACAGAAACAAAACTCACTCCATCTTTAAATTTTTTCATGCCTGATTATAAAATATATAGGGCAGATCATCCTTCCTACAGCAGGAAAGTTGGGGCTGCAATAATCATTAGAGCTAATATTAACCACAATCAGCTCCCTCCTATCTCAGAAAATGAAGTGCAAGTTGCAAGAGTAGAAGTAAAGATCGATAATGTAAACTACCAACTAGGAGCTTTCTATTCAGCTCCTGACCAACATGTAACTCCTAGCATAATATGGGGAATAATGCATGAAATGGGGGATAAATTCATATTGGGAGGAGATTACAACAGTAAGCATCCAAGGTGGGGATCTAATGTAATTAATCCACGAGGAAGAATACTGTATGAACAAATACATAAATTTAGACTACAAATAGCACATCCATTAGAACCTACGCACTTTCCAGATACAGGAAATAGACCTGATGTTCTTGATTTCTTTGTTGGAAAACAATTTTCTCACTTATGCAGCTTCCCAACAGTTATTCACAACCTAAGCTCCGACCACTATCCTGTTCTACTTGAAATATCTGCAACTGTCCCAAATAACACAAAGAAATACTCCCTCATAAACCATCCATTTAACTGGTCAACGTACAAATCATATCTGAATAGCACTACAATTACAAAAATCCCTTTAAAAACCAAGAGAGATGTTGATATAGCAGTCAGTACAATAACCAAGAATATTCAGACAGCAGCAAATCTTGCATCCTCCATGTATTCAGATAAATACTTTAGAAACAGAAGAGTTATTTTTTCACCGCACATATTACAACTTCAATATGTGAGAAATTCAGCTAGGAAACTATGGGAAAGAACTAAGTACCCTCCACATAAGAGAAATTATAACAATGCCACCAATGAGTTAAAACTGGCATTAAAGGAACTCAACAGAGAAACCACAGTAAAACATTTACAGTCTTTAGAAGTCAAAGATGGCAGCCTTTGGAGAAAAACAAAAATTTTGACCAAGGTCGTTGACAAAATCCCTCCACTTAGAGTTGGTAATCAGTGGCTTACAACCTCACAAGAAAAGGTAAACAAATTTTCTGAAATTCTACTGCATCAGTTTAAACCCAACATCTCAGAAGACCCTACCATGAATGAGAAAGTATATAACACCCTAGTGCAGCCACTACAACTGTCACCAATGTGTAAACTATTTACTCCAGGAATAATACAAAATACCATTAATAGATTACCATCTAATAAAGCTCCTGGATTTTACCATATTGTGTAACCTTTGCTTAAAAATTTACCACGCAAAACCATAGTGTTGCTGACACAAATCTACAATGCAATGCTACGTTTAACATACTTTCCAACAGCATGGAAGCATGCCAATATTATAATGATACAGAAGCCCAACAAAATTCGCAATGATCCATCAAGCTACAGGCCAACTAGCCTACTACCACTGTTCTCCAAAATATTTCAGCGCTTGTTATTGCCCAAACTTTTGACACTTGTTGGGCCATTACTGCCCATTACACAATTTGGATTTAGAAAACTCCACTCCTGCCCACAACTTCACAGAATTATCGATGAAATAATGGACACCTATGAAAACAAGCAGATCTGTTTAGGCGTATTTTTAGACACTGAGAAGGCGTTTGATAAAGTATGGCATGATGGTCTTCTATCAAAAATTAAGTATCATCTCCCGGATACATATTACCGAATAATTCAATCATATCTCTACAAACGCACTTATTCTGTAGTTTACGAAGATGCACAGTCCCACGTCAGACCTATTAATGCAGGAGTTCCTCAGGGAAGCATCCTGGGACCCTTTCTATATATAGTCTATACACATAATTTGCCCAAATCTGACGATCTACGTATTGCCCAATTTGCAGATGATATAGCTATTATGTGCAGAGGAGACACTGGTGAAGAAGTTACAGCACATATACAAGACTACCTAATTAAAATAGAATCATGGAATAAACAATGGAAAACTGTAATAAATCCAAGAAAATCGTATGCCGTCACCTTCACCTATCTCAGAAAAGAACATACTTATCCTTTATTCCTAAACAACACTGCCATACCACAAGCAAACGAAGTAAGATACCTTGGTCTTATCCTTGACACACGTTTAACATGGAAGAAACACATTGATCACATTCTACAAAAACTAAGAGACAGACTTCGACAGTTAAAACCGTTGCTGCATCAAAACTCAACCCTTTCCATTTCTAACAAGAGACTCATATACAATATGATTATCAAACCAATTTGGCAATGTGCATGCTCATTATGGGGTTCTGCCTCTAATTCCCAAATTAAGCGTATCCAGACATTCCAGAACCGGGTGTTAAGGATAATTACCAGCGCACCCTGGTACATAAGAAATGAAAATCTCCACTTAGATCTAAATCTACCTAAAGTAACCACAGTTCTCCACTCTTCCTATAGAAATCTGTATACAACGTTAGCAAATCACCCGAACGTCTTGATGAAACAAATACCACAAAACATGCCACCAGAACAACCACAGCGCCGTCTCAAGAGGAAAAGACACACAGATCTATTGATTGATTGAGGAACATCAACGGATGTAACCCTCAGAACACGCTTCATGACAATACTAGATTAACCTATGTAGCACAATTGTAGTACTATGTACAAAAATTATGCATTAATAAAAAAAAAATTCCACAAGAATGTACGAGGATAACAGTTTGTTACTTGTAAGATGCGTACAGTAACTTATTTCTGATATAGCGTTGGTAGTAATTATGTGACATCACACAGGGTTTCGATATAATTAATCACTTAAGAAATGCGAAGGAATACTCCAAGCAGCTTTTTCACACGTGCAGTAAGTTGACAAGGTTGCGTTGAGGTTGGTCAGGGAATTGAGCTGGTTTGTGGTTGTAAACAGCTCGGGCACTTTCGCTTTAATGTCTTGGGGGCTAACGCTTGTGATTGGCCTACACTCGCGCAGTAAACACAGAAGGACAAGGCAGGGTATTTTTTTGTGTTCTCAAGAAGCACCGTTACTGTGTTTGTTTATGTACTGATCTAGGGAAACTGGCACCCACAAAATCTGCAGTGTTGCCAGCTTGTTTTCGGGAAAACTAAAATGTGTTCCAAATATCGAGATCTATCATGGCTTAAATTAATGTAATGACTTCCCTTCCACTCGGTATGTGCCACTAGTTTTCCTAAAAGCAACAGCAATATAGTATATTTATGCAACTAATTTATAGGGTGACCCTATCTTATTTCTGGTGCGGGAGGGGGGTAACGTTAAACGCCCGTTGTTATTACATACGACACCTCAGGCAGTGCACACAAATATTTGGAAAAGGAATTTTGGCAAGAAAACGTTTCTGTGTATGTACGTCAATGAATAGCATAAATCAAAAAACGAAAAGTCGGTTAAAATACCAAATTGTGTATTTAAGCTCAATACCCTCATATGATGCGACACTAACATTTTCAAGAATATCTGCTACCCCACATTACCCTTTACATGGAACATTTCTCGAAAATATTTTATCAAAACAGGCTCTAACGATGTTGATTAAAATATATGTTTAAGATATCTTCATGACAAATGAGATATGTTATTGAATTTTCTGGTAATATAATCAGAAGCCCTCTTCATTCAGGATGACTTTTGCATAACAGGCAAATCGTAAGAGATGGACAAGATAGTACTACATGAAAGATATAGATATTTTAAAACACAAGTTATGTCAAACATTTTTTGTGGAGTGTACCATTTCTGAGAAACTCCTTGTTACTTGTCTGAATTTCCCAATAGTTATACCTCTAAGTCATTATCCATCCTTTAATCTCTTGGATATACAAAGAGAACAGAATTTCAAAGCCATCACATAGCGACCAGCTTTAAAATATTTGGCTGTCGCTTAAAACCTACTGCACTCCCATATTCCTCTTGCACCTACAAGAAAATTAGCAATAATTTTTGCAAATGTTTATTTCGATTGACATGAAATAATTGAGGAATATCTAAGGGTTGTAAGAATAGTTTGAATAAGAGCAGAAATAGTCACATGAGTGCAACACATCAGGTATTTTTTTTATTCCTGATTAGATATTTAATAGTCCTATGAAATGAGTCCACCTGAGGAAATATTAGAGGAAGGACTCCAGCATTTAAGCGACATTTATATACCTGTTACTCATTACAGTCCTTGAGAATCGACCATAAAAGTGAAAGCTGTCGTGTTCCGAGTTCCAAATATATGGAAAAGAGAAAATGAGGCGTAGCTAAAGGGCCATTCACAATGTACACTAAAAGTTAAGATAACACACATCTCAGGCCATTTATGTATTTCACCAAAAAGCATCTGATGTGTAACATTCACACTATTTTCTCTAACCTCCATTTATTGGTGGGTATACCAACCATTCTTAGGAAAACTTACTTTTCAATCTACTCTATTTTAAACGAGATAAGCCTTAGCGAAATAACGTTCCGTTATTGATACAAAGGAAAAAGCAATAGTCTGGACACATATGCTGTCTTAAAATGTTATTACTTCCACGCAATCGCGAGAAAGCAATTGAAAATCGACAGGACTTTAAAAAATGGCAAAAGTTGTGAACAATTCGAACCATTAATAACGGATATCTCGGAAATGGCTTATGAATCAAAAAAAGCTTATTTAAGGTGAATTGTGTATTTCAAGAGAGATCTACTTTTTGTGTGTGTTCAGTACATTTTCGTAGATTATTGTAAACCAGTTAAACAAGATTATACAACATTTCTTCCGCATGAAGAGGGCCTGATAGACTATTCCCAGAAAATTTAGGATACCTATACATTTTGTCATATAATAATTATTTTTAATTATTCCATCGATTGCAAAGGTCATATCGGTAGCCTCTACTCGTTTAACATTGGGTTTTTGTATATTTAGGGTTTTTAGTGCATTATATCACACGCATAATTACACTTATTCATCTTGCTTTTTCTTTGTGTTCAGTGAGCCTCAAAACTTGTATATCGGTATCGAAGTTTGGGTGGAATGCAATAGCTGCTCTAATTCTGGGTAAACGGTAGAGGAAGCAATGAAGGAATGTGGGCAGTAACCAATCCCTAGTGTTGAGTTATAATGGCGGACTGCGATGCACATGCCTTTATCACAGCGTTCTGAGCCTGGACCTCCCACAGTACTCACCACATGGAGAGGTTTCAACAAAAGTCGCTCTTGAGATTCACTCACTAATGCCAATACAGCGAAGTGAAATAAGTTTTACAGTCCTAAGTGCATGACTCAGCGTTTCTCTTCTTCTATTAGTAGGGGCAGGATTGATATACTCTAATAATCCCATTAATAAGTATGCATTTATGCACTGAACACTTCCATGTAGATGTGCCCACATGACAAGTATTAAGACTTCATATTGACAAAATAAAAATTTAAGTCAATTTCATGTAATATATCCTTAAATAAAATACTATGTAAATCATAAATTATTCAATGCATTTTAGCTATACTTAATACTGAAGAGTTAGGATATATTTTCCTCAACAATGAAACAAAAATTGATTTTAGTTGTTCACACACTTTTTGTGCTTTTTTCTGTTGAACTTTACGACCACTAAAAGACAAAGGTTTTCCTATTGCTTCTTAAGATACAGCAGGACGAACTTCTCCCCACCTCCCAAACCCCTAGGGTTGCGTATACAAAAGCTGCAATTTCATCTGCTTTTAATTGTATTTCAGCACGTTACCCTGCTAAGATTTCTGCACGATAATACCTATTCTGCATTTTTAAACTATACTTCATTTTTCACTACATTGCCAACACTTTTACGTGCGGAGACAGCGATTTTGAAGTTCATTATGACATTTATACCCCAACTTAGCTTTGTCGCACTACTTTTGGCAGGCAGGATTACAGGAAAACAAAGGCTTGTGTATCAACCGGAAGTTTCAACTGGATAACAATTCAAGCGTTTAAATCAAAAGGGGACTAGTCAAGCATTTTGAGAAAAGAAAAAAAAGAAAACTTTCTTACTTGCAATGTACACTACAACTTTGAGTTGTTCGTGGCATTCTGAAAGTGATTGAGAAATTTCAATTTTAACATGTATTTAAACTAGTTTCAAAACTTGGATAGGTCCCCTTTTTTACATAACATCAAGGTTTCTTAAGAAGTATATATTGCAATTTAGTTTTTTATTTGTAAATACATTGTTGACATGTTAATGAACAAATATAAAGTATACTGGCATAACCTTTTAAGCCATTTATCACCATTCCAAATGTCAGTACCTGATTCTGGAGACACTTCGTTGTTACTGCTACGAATATGAATGCCTTTTTGCATACCACGCCCGCTTAGAAAACAACTTTAATTACAAAAATTACTTGTTCTGTATTACAAGCTCTACCAACGAATCAGTGCTTGAAAATAAAAATTAAATTTTCTTTATAAATAAACTATTAACTTCATAAGGACCTTTTAGAAGAAGCCTGCTTTCTTGGTTGATGTAGCAAATTGTTTTCTCTTGGCTTTCTTGTTCATTTTGTGGGTAACAAAATCTCTGAATCCTGTGAAAAGTAAGGCATTGCCTTTTGCATCTGTAATTAAAAGAAACATGATAATAACTACTTTAAGGTATTGCATATTTCAACATTTACAAGTAATATGGAAAGGAAAATCTACACTGAATTTATAGAAATTGTCACCAAAAACAATGAACTTTTATTACCTGCTGCCAGGGCCGATTTGTGTCGATGGAATTCTTTATACATTTACAAGTTACGCATTCTTCACCTTTCACTCTTCTATTCTTCTTAATATTTCTTCTCCAGAGTATCGGATTCCGTCGTATTTTTACGAATACAGAGCCTGAACTTCATTCTCAATGCTACTATCTGCCATAATTCTTCACTACAAATAATGGCCTGCCCAGAAATTTCTCCACCAGAGCAACAATACTTTTGTCCATAAAAAACACTTGTTTCTGTTAAAAGATGCATAATGATATTGCATACAACATAACACTTGTAACTCAAATACCGTAAACTCCTAGAAAAGTTCCGCAGCGCAGTTGCGAACCCGAGGAAACATTTTCGGAATTGTATTCCTAAAACTATTAATTACTGAATATTTTGAAACGCTTTCCTTTGCATAAATTAACAGGTTCTATATTTTTTATAAATCTTAAAGACATACTAAATAAAATATAAACTACGTGCATTATTACGTAACGTACGTAAAGTACATGTAACCACCACAGCTGAAGTTTCAAGACTGGCCCAATGACACATGATTTGGAAATCGTATGTGTTATGTTTGTAAATAAAATATGTAGATAAAATAAATAAAATATATTTATAAAACATACATGTAAAACAAGAAAATATGAAGCATAATTTGCAAAATGTTGAAATGCTATGCGTATTAACTAAACCAGCAAAATATGCATTATCGTGGATAAAATATTGTTTATATTGTTGGAAATCAATCAAGTTACATAGCTAAAGGCCCGACATTCGTACAGCAGAGAGGAAATCTGCATTTGCATTAAAATCCTGGCCCTAGTTATCAGAGATGCATTTACATAAACGGAAATCAAATTGTATTTTGAACATTTATCTTTTATGAGAATGCATATCAAATGTAACACTGAGAAAACGCCACAGGGCATACAGAAGCGCGAAAGTCCGTAACAGTTCCAGGTTTAAAGACCCGTCTCACTGCTGCAGTGATGAGATGATGAACGACCTGTTGACCAAGCAGCCCTCGTATGCACGGGGAATACTACTCCTTTTGAGCAATCATCCACACCATATGTCCGGTACTGTCACACCCACGAAACCTAGAACACCTGGATGATGAGAAGGAAATGGAATGAAAGGGAAATGATGCAAGGGAAATCGTAGTAAATCCTAGGCCACGGAAAACCACGAAATCCAAAGGTTCCGATTTCATTTCTAGTATTTTGTTTTACTTCTTCCAATGTATGAGGATTTGTGTCAAGTGTGTGTGTGTGTGTGTGTGTGTGTGTGTGTGTGTGTGTGTGTGTGTGAGAGAGAGAGAGAGAGAGTTGAGAGGGACGGGGATTCCCATTAATGAAGCACAGACTGCATGCTTCATCACAGTCGATCCTGCCGAAAATGTTAACATATCTCAAAGGCAATCGCAACTAGGGCTTATCTAGAATTCCCTATCCTCATCTCATTACTTAGTCTGTCTATACGCACAGGTTAACCATTCACAGAGAGGTAGTTAGATTCTTGTCAACTCGACATTAGGGCTCAGCGGAGGACAGCCGTATTCACAAAGCTGGAGAGATGCAACACTTCTTTCTGTGAAGAAGGACTTACTGCTTTACAGAGTATTTTAAATATAAACGTTGGGTAGGAGCAAAAATTAATTTACTGACAGGAAAAATCTCACTTAATCGAGATAACCATACATATGTAGCAATGCTTTTATTGCATATTTCGTTGTAGGTACAATGGGAACAGGGGAACCAAAAAGGCTTACGTGAGTCAAACCTCAAGAGCTAGTCGTTATGTACTGAAAATCAAATTCTGTTGATCTTTGCATAGTCAGGAGGGAAAAAAACGAGAGACTTTCGATTGGAGAAAAGTATAGGAAGTATTTGAAAGTCCAAACCAGTAACAAGGAATATCTCAGAAATGGTTCACTAAAAATGTATTTGGCATAAATTGCTTTAAAGAGATATACCTTTTCGATGCAGTTAGATTTTGTCTGTTACGGTTTACTAGTTATGCAAGTTATTCAGAATGAAGAGGACTTCAGAGGTAATTCATAGAAATCAAGATATGCATTACGTCATGAAAATATCTGAAACACATGGTAATTTAATCAAAGTCGTTTGGGTTAGGCATTTATTCTTGGAAGACGCTAGGCTTAAGTACTAACACCAAAGTCGGTATTTAACAGACTTTTCGTTTTTAGAGTTACGTTATTCGTAGACAGACGCGCGCAGAGCACCCATACAGAGAGAGAGAGAGAGAGAGAGAGAGGGAGAGAGAGAAACAAGAGGGGTGGGGGGTTCGGTACGATAATTGCAATGCGAGAACGATGCCACTGTGTCAGGAATTGCTTCTAATTGCCTCCAGTGTTATTTGTTTAGAATATTCCACGAAATAATTAATAATTCATTTATTTAATACTATTTAATATTAATAGTGATTTAAAAGTAAACAACTTCCAACTTACAATAACATTCATACATTTTAATTAAGATTTATTTTCACAGTTGCCACTACAACTAGTTCATTAGGCTGTAAGAACAACAACAATTTTAGCGTTTAATTCAGGAAAATGATGAATCAGACATATGATGAATAAAAATGAAGAAATTTGCGTTAGTGCGCTATTCATTACAGGTAGGTCTGCTCTATTTAGGGTTGTTTGACTTCGCCTCTTCAATTAAAGTAGCAATTTCCTCTCTAGAATGTTCGCCAAATCTTTTGACTACCATTTTTGAATGGCCCGAAATTGTTTTTGCTGCGCATGGCTACTCCAGATGTTCACAAACATAAGAAAAGGAAGTGATACGACCCATAAATCGCCTACTTTTACTAATGCTCATTTGAAGCACCTACATATATAGAATTAATAAGGAAATACAGAAACGTAAATGGAATTGGATAGGCCACACAATTAGGCACATTCGTGAATTCATATAGGCAATAGGCAATCTCACCAGTGAAAACAGAAACTAAGGAAAATGAGAACGTTTATGATGAAAATCCCCCGTAATTAATTTTCCTTTTGTACTTCTTTCTATACAAAATGGGTCCAGGAAAAAAGAAGAAGAAGAAGAAGAAGAAGAAGAAGAAGAAGAAGAAGAAGAAGAAGAAGAAGAAGAAGAAGAAGAAGAAGAAGAAGAAGAAGCTCGTTTCTACCTAACCCGCATAACCATCCGAAGGAGTATATACACACGTCGTTGAAAAGTTTTTCTTTACTTGCTTTCTTTGCAACGCCTTGCAGCCGAAAATTGTGCTGCTCATTTGCATAACTACTTCTTAAATATAAAGACCTGGTGTGGTTCCTTGAAGGAAAAGAGTGGGGGAAGAGAATTCTTACGCTAACGCGCTGGACCTCTCAACTAGATCATTAAAATTCTTCGTCACATTTCTCATTATGCACCACTTAATATTAATGAGAATTAAACAGGTCATGTGCAGCCGGTCTCCAAATGAAAAACAAGTGATTGAAAGCACTGCGAGTTTCGCTAATCTGGTTAAACCGGTCATATAGGCCAATGTGGTAAGCTTCAATGTCATGGAATAGGTTATACACATGTTTTACTGCAGTCATGAATACCGGCGCTGTTTACCGCAACAAAAACCTTCATCTGTCATTTTCATTTCATTTGCTCCAGTTTACTGCGGAGAAGAAACTCTAATGTGTAAGTCATAACTTTCTCTGCCCGTTCATGTTTTACACCCAATCCATGAATTACTGCAATTAGAAGCATACTTCTCTTGCCATGATCTGCATAGCTTTGGTACCAATTACCTTGATATGCACATTAGGCTAATGCTATGAGCTAATGATAGAATAAGAACCCAAATTTTAAAGGAAATGTAAACGCAGTCAATATTTGAGAAAGAGGTAATAGCATGCAGAAAAAAGTCAACCACAGTAGATCCGTACTTGACGTCAACAAAACATCCTTTCGCGTTAGCCTCGTGTTCAGCTGTAAAGAACAAACTGCTCATTATATTATGAATGCAGATGAAAGGCGAAAGATTCCACATACAATACAACGCTCTTTAATTCTATTACTCATATTAATTACTATTTTATTTTAATAAGTTTTTGAACTATGATTAACGTACTTCTTGAAAAATCAGACTTACGGCGTGCTTTGGTTTTCCGCGTATTGTGGACTAGCGTGGCTAACGAAGTCTTTTTCGCTAGCCACTGTGGGCTGGTTAATGACATCATTAGATCATGTGTTTACATCAAGTTGGGTTCTGAGAGTGGACGATTATATAGATATATTTAGTAAGTTCTACATTTTCTTCGCCCCCCCCCCCCCTCCGCCTGGGCCCGTCTCTCGGTCGTGATAAAAATAATTTCCTGAAATAAGTGTTTTCTTTTCCTTTTTTTAAACCATAGCTACCACTGAAGTATAGGAAATACTATATTTGACCTTAAGTTTCAATATTCCATCCGAAGTACACCTTTTTGACAACTGCTGAACCCCCAAAGGCTATTCTTGGAAGGTACATCTAGATTTCTTTTTGTCTTAGAATATGAAAAGTTGGACAAATGCCAAACTTCATATCTGATTAAGTATGCCAGACAATTTTTTAAAAAAATTTACCCATTCCAGCTACCTTTTACAGTTCATCAGCAACGGTTCTAACGATTTTGATTGAAGTATTATATGTTTAAGATTTGTACAAGAAAATAAATTGACGCGCAATGTTTTATGCAACGTATCATACGCTTCAAGGCATTTTTAAAGCAATGAGCACTACCACTTACAAGTTGTTTTTTGTAGTAAACGATAATAAAACATATTTAATAACATTTTTAGGTAACGTTGGCAGTTTCTTGATCTCAGGAAAGTAAACAGCTGGAGTGAAAGGGGATGATGATCCTCCATGCGCTCACGAAATTAAATGGTTAAGAAAAAAGTTCCATTGATCTCCCTTCTTGTTCTACTTCAGTTTTTTTGGGACCTGGCCTGTTTCCACATCGAGAGATCGAAGTGATCGGCGGATGATGATTATTAGTGTAAAGATGTCACACACCGCATTACGGGCGCTAAACCCTACAGAAGAGGAAAACTAAGAAGCTTCGGAAAACTTAAAACTTTCGTGAAATGGAACATCGTTGTTCATTTTTTTATATCTTAACCGTGCAAAGAGCACGGGATCTCAAAGCTTTAAAATATTTGACTATTGCTCAAAACCTACTGTATCCTAATATTCCCCTTGCACATACACGGAAATAAGCAATAAGATAATTTGAACAAATGTTTATCTCAACTAACACAAAGAAGATATAGTAATAAAAGTTATTAAGAATAGTTTAGTACAAGAGTAGAGAAAGTCATGTGAGTGCAACACATCAGATTTTTTCATATTATGCTGAATTTTATGTTTACGTTCTTCAGAAATTTCCGGAATGTGGAATTTTACAGAACAGTAAAGCTTTACCGGACACTTCATGAATCCTCAAACAAAATAATACACTGTCTACCCTAAGAAAGCGCAATATAGATTTTATAAAATATTTGAATTTGCAGTCCTGGTTATGAATGAGCCATGAAATGAGCGTATGGTGTTACGTCCTAACTTTTCATTATAGAGCGTAGATTTGGCATAGTATGAAAAACAATATCATACGTTGCAAGGGAAGGAGTAAGGGTATACGTATTCGTTTCAGCCGTTAATGTAAATCTTCAATTTTGGGGGGAATAGCCCCTGCAGTCCTCTTCCGTTATGAATGACGTCTGCACAACTGGCAGTAAACAGTAGACAAAAGCTTATTAAAGTTGTTATCCAAATATTTAGATCTCGTTAAAGAAGATAGCTTGTCAAATTCTTTTGGTGGAGCTAAACTTTTCCGAGACAATTAGTTTTGGTTTGAATTTTGAAGTACTTAGAAACCAATAATGGCAGCTGTTGTCGCAAATAAGAATATGCGTCATGCTGATTACTGTTGTTTTAGCTGTTAATGTAGTTTTGCAACTCCTTGTGGTCCCTAAGGATACCGTGGAGTCAACCATGCCGATGATTACATAAGGGCAGAAGGTTCAAGTGGAAAGGCTTAGTGGTTTCGCTTTCTGGGAGTCTGGGAGCTTACCCACAAGCAACAGACAGACCGCACTGACACACACACACACACACACACACACACACACACACACACACACACACACACACAAACACAAACACACACACACATACAGGTGCCTGGAAGCAGCTGCAGGTTTGTGTAATCCTTCCTTGTCACCGTAATCAACAGTGTGGAGTTGGTTGAGCACTTCACAAACATAACAGAACTCCCAAAATTTCCCAATTTCTCATGGAACACGTAAAATGGGCATGTTTAGACAGTCCAAGGTAAATAAAGCGCTTTTAACCCTACACAATATTATTTAGACGGACAAAATTATGCCACTAACAGTGATATAAAATTATAACCACACTCCAGGGTTACTAGCTCAAATCCGGTCCAGATCCATGGTTTTTAAGTGTTCTTAAAAACGACAGCTGCATGTCACTAGATTTACTGGCATGTAAAAGAACTGCGGGACGAAATTCCGGCACACCGACAACGCTGATGTGATCCTGGCAATTGACAGCGCCGTTAAACAACAAAATAACTTTTAAACGGTTACTAGCTTTTATTTCCTGGCAGATATAAGGATTATTATCCAAGCGATGTACTGCGGATAATTTGAATGCACTAGTTTTATTATGAAATCTGAAGAAACAGTCGAAATTTTGCAAGCAGCGTAGAGGAAGCATTAGAATTGCTGCCAAATAGTCGAGAAAACAGTACAAATAGAATATAACAAGTTTCTTCAACGGTACAAGGTAAGAAACGGAACGGACAAATTAATTATAGTGAAAATGTGCTGTTAGTATGTTTTGAAGATAGAGCCAAAACAATATATCAAAGCATGTAATCAATTCTATTCCCACTTCCTCCGCCCAGTAGCTCTCATGGTCTAGGGGTAACATACCAGCATCTGGTTCCCGAGGTCGAGGGTGCAGCGTGAAAATCCATAGAATGGCTTCCTTTGGAAGGGCAGTAATGGCGGTGGTCCCGTGTCGTAGATTTACAGCACGTAAAAGAACTTCAAGCCTGATGAAAAGGCCAAGGCCCCTGAGCCGAATTAAGCGCTCTTCACGCCCAATATAGAATAAGACGCTAAGAACCAAAGCAGTTAAAGAACGTCTATAAATAACAACTGAATTTCAATTTGTCTTCTGCCCAAGGAAATGCAATTTTAAATTGTAAGAACTAGCGAGTGGATTCTTAGGTACATAAATATTTCTTTTGCAAACACATATGTAAATGCCTAAAAGGGGGGAAACTGAATAAACGATCATGAGCATACATAAATATAAAATCTTAGTTCACATAAAAATACATATTTTGAAGAAAAAAGATATGCAAATACATATTTTCCAATAATCTCCCATAAAAACATAAGATTTGAATTAATATTTGATTCTATTTATTATTTACGCTGCACAATTTTAAATGTATATGACATGTATATGTATTTACGAATGACTTGTATTGCATGGAAGTATTAAAGAATGTCCATTATAAGCCTAAGCTGTCATAAGTCCTGTTGCGATGTGACCAAATGTATGTTTGAGAAAAGCAATGGTTTTGAAAAACTGTGTGGCTCAAGTCATGGAAGGTAAACAAGTCGGTGATTTAGGATGTGTGGATGTTTAAATATACACGCCTGACATCCTGTCACGTGGAAAGGTCATTTTCACAATATAAAATGCTATGTCGAAACAATGATGGACAATTCGGAGAAGACTTTTGCCCACTGCAATATTAAGGGAACATCTAAGAACTGCTATCAATTTACGGCTGGCGAGTACCTCTAAGTTAATAATTCTCTCATTTGTGAATTTAAGTAAAAAAGTTAACATTTTTACCAAATATTTTAGCACATAAAAATAAATATTTTAATTTTTAGCACATAAAAATCCGCTCCTAGTAATAACTATACGAGTACAATCAACATTTGTTTAGTTAAAAAACTAAGTAATAATAAAGTTGCTTCACGTTAATAGTAATATTAATTCTCATAGCCTTCTTTATGCATGTTTTTTTCTAACTCGTCAGCAAAGATGCTAAAATGAAAGAAGTGACCATAAAGCTTCGCTGAGCATCTCAGACACGCAGTAGGTACGACGAATCTAATTTATAATCTATAATTTGTTTATAAAATTATTTATGAATTTAAGAAAGTTACTTTTCCATGGCGAATTCAATTCAATTCTTTTGCCGGATTGAACACTTACTGCATGGAAACACCAACTGATTCAACTTGATTTCTATCCAGATATGCTAACTTCTACTGTACTCGTAACAAGCTGCACACTCGTCATTTTGTTTTCTTAGCGAAAGTGGTGTAATAAAACAAAACAAGTCACTTTTATTGTTTCTATAATCTCGCGATAGGTACGTTCTTCTCAAAAACATTCACTAACCTCAAAACCTTGTTAAAATACGCAAGAAAATATTTTTACACGTTCGCCAACATAAACCAAGTGACCAACATAAACGCTTGAATTATTTGTGCTTGAGTATTCTCATTTCAACATGGAAACGTAGTGTTATGATGTGCACGTTTAACGCAATTTCATTCTGCTTGCAGGTTTGCTCAACTTGTCACGTGCATTTCCCAATCATTCCTCCTATTTCAATGAAAATCTCGCTTTTAACTATTTTAACATAAATAACTATTGTGTGTGTGTGTGTGTGTGTGTTTGTGTGTGTGTGTGTGTGTGTGTGTGTGTGTGCGCGCGCGCGCGCGCGCAGAAATACTACAGCGATACCGTAAAAAATCTCGGCAAAAATCTTCAACAAAAGATATGAAAAATCTAGCAGACGGAATTTCATGTTAATTGGTGACATACATAACTCGTTTTTAGCAGCCGGCTAAGATGAGGTCTAATCAGTGTCGGCGCCAGAACTCCCAATACCTTCAGACATTTTGTACTGCAACACCGTTGCGAGTTTGTGGGCATTCGCATTTGCACTTGCTATGATCAAGCTAAACTAGTTCCTAATTTACATCTATGTTTTTATATCTAATTGCAGTTAACTAAGTACAGTAAGAATTTGTGACTAAATTATTTAATACAATGGATAAAGTATTATAATAAGGCCAGCTTCCATCTATAGCGGTTGCAGAGCTGCGAGGCAGGAGCCATTTTGTGTTTTATTTGTATTGGCTTAACTTGAGAAACAACTGTTGGTGTTATTCCTCGTTGAACTGTAGGCTTTCTTCATTTTGTTTTAATTCATTCCCAGTCATACTTCCAGACACCCCAGCCAGTAATCGACACGGAACCTCTGACTGGACCGCTGAGGCAGACCTATGTAATAATCAGACGAAAGCATTTGGCTTCAGGCTATCTACATCTACATTCAAGACATTTCTATAAAGAACGCAAAACACCAGATGCCAAGGTCACTGACAAACAGGTAAAAACCGTCCGAGTGCTGTTTGCAAACGCCAAAAGCCTGCACGAGGGATGGGGGATGCTTTGTTATCTGACCTCCCTGCCTATAGTCCAGTGACAGTTCCTTCCGCCCCGGTTTTAATGCTTAGGAATTCCATTAGCTTGCAATAATCTAGGCTATGTCACAAGCAAGCGAATTTATCATAGGTGTACATTGTCTTGAATGCTTTTGTAACATGGGGCTTTGGTTTTAATCAAAATTAATGTATGGGAGTTCCTTCTTTTTAACTTATATGGTTATAATGAAGATGTTTGTCTTCAGAAATAACTTGTGGTGTTATAAATTCCATTAACTGTTTTGACGATTTTGGTTGTGTAATTACAGATCAGTCGAGTGAGTGAGTGAGTGAGTGAGTGAGTGAGTGAGTGAGTGAGTGAGTGAGTGAGTGAGTGAGTGAGTGAGTGAGTGAGTGAGTGAGTGAGTGAGTGAGTGAGTGAGTGAGTAGGGTTTAAGGGCCTATCGACAGCTAGGTCATTAGAGCCCCACAGATCAGTCGATGGTGAAGGCATTCCCGCAGAGGGACGTGGACTGATCGACGACCACTTAGACTCCAAGAGAAGAAAAAAGAAAGGTGAGTAAAAAAATGAGATTTTTCGATAACAAAGGTCAAAATACACTTTACCATGAACCATGAAATACATTCACACTTCCCAAAATGCTGACCTCTCAATCACATACCAGTCTTCACCATTGTCAGTATATTACAGTGCAGGTTTTATGAACGATTTACTCGTGATTATTAATATTTTACTATCCTGCCAAGTTATGGAAACTGTTTAGTTATGCTGCGTTCTTGTTAAGACAAATTAAAAATATTTCCTCTGTGAAATATTTTAATCCATTGCTGAGGGAGAAGGCACAGTTGCCTATGATGGCCTTAACATCTAGTATTCATTGCTGATAGCTGCGATGATCAACACCTGTTTTATCTCTTGCCCATTTTTACCTGTCTCAAAGCCGAACATTTTCTTTCACTCCTTCAATGTAGGAGTGGTTGCAGCTATTGCTACCATTTTGAATATTTTGTAAAATCCCAAAAAAAACTCCTCAATAAACCCCTAAAGCACAACATATTTTTCACAGAGCTCTTTCAGCCTTTCTCACATAAGTTCCTGTTCTTCCAACTTTGCAAACTAGTTAGGATATCATTTCCTTTTTTTACACTTACTGGAGAGTGAGTTACATTCTTTGTACAGTTGAAAAGTTAAGATTTATTCTCGGAAAAATTCTTTACACTGTCAAATCATTATGTACTATTTTATACATTTACTTTGTTATATCTTTTAAATAATGTATAAATCATTATCAGGGGTAGGAGGTCTTAAGAGTGGACTTGCACCACTGTCACAGATCCTGGCTCTACACTCTGTGTTTTGTTCTTTCTCTCAAGTGTTTATTGCTGTTTTAATATCTGGTCTGTAAAATCAGTGAATGAAAATTGATAAACTGAAGCTCTAATGAGCTGCAAAAGTTTAGACTATAATTGATTTATTAGTATAGTGATTGGGCTGTATTTGCAAGTGCTGTACAGGTCTAACTTCCTGCATTAGGGTACTAACATGGCCTAAGTCCACTCTGACAAGTTTATGAAAACAAATTGTGGTGATGATGATGATGATTGTGATGATGATTGTGATGATGATGATGATGATGATGATGATGATGATGATGATGATGATGATGATGATGATGGATTCCATATGGCCTACAGCTTTTATTAGTAAAATAAGAAGCTATATTTTAGGGAACATTTTTAAATTTATTTTGGTAAAAACCTCACTTAATCCAGGTAAAAGCCTGACAAGTTTTAACATCTTTGAATACATGATAGGCAATCTTTATAGAAGTAGAACTCGAAGAAACTTCTGGTATTAATCTGCTCTAATTTTCACTCCTTCAGAGGTTCTGAATTACCTTCTCAAAATGTGTACCGCATCCTTCCTATAATGTTTAACTGCAACAACTCCCCTCTCAGCAAAACATTGCCGGATACCTCTGTGCGACAGAAATTACACCTTAGTACATCTAGATTTAAAGTATAAAATACACAAGGGTAAAAAAAATATAAATCATAATAAATCTTAAAAACGTGGCCTGAAATAAGAGAACAATTATATATACTTAATTATTTTGAAAGTCAACTCCTGAGAACAATGAACTGCTTAAACTGTTACGGAAAAATCTTCAGAGGCATCAAAGGTGAATGTTGACCTCTAGAACTTCAACATTTGAAAGGGAAAGAGCAAACACAGTAAGACAGTTTTGTTAGCCCAAGTTCCAAATTTGAAATTCTCCTCAACCTTTCAACTTAACATAGAAAATTAAAATCAGTAGAATCCAAAAATGCAGTGTTCGACATAGTCCATGCAAATTTGTGTTAACTGACAAGAACCATCTGGCAGGAAGAACAAAAAGGTTTAAATATCTACACCAGACTACTGTGATAGGATGTAAATTTTTATGCACTGGGTGAAACTGAAAACCAAAACTGCAGGTTTGTCTTTTGAAATGAGAAAAAATTTAAAATGACTGAAAGAATCATGGGCAATGAATGCTCAGATGTTATTAGAAAGAATGTGGCTAAAATACTTCAACAATGCAAATTTTCTTAGGTGGGGCTTTTGAAATACATGGGTAATTTGAAAAACTGTCTCCCAAAAGATACCCCTAGCTCCATTATTTCCAATAAGCATTATTCCAATACAATATTTTCATATGTCCTGATTCCTGCACAAAATCCCTTAGTATTCATAAAATCTGTGCTGCATGTAATCATTCCAGAGTTACATTAAATTAACCTATAAGAAATGAGGCAATCACAGCATATCCATTTCTGCGCCAGTGAAGCATACACATTTATATTCACTATTAGATAACACTGGAGAAATTGGCAATGGAGAAACATAATGCACATAGCACGCTACTGTTATGAAACACACAAATAACAAATAAAAAGACATTGAATGCAATGATGACAAGATTATAAGCAACTTTTATCATGCAACTTCAAACATCTCAATATAAATCAATGCAGTGAAGAAAAAATGCACAGAAATACACTGATATGAAACATCATACATGCTGAAGGCACTAATTAAAAACCCAAATCAAAAATTTTTGTAGTGGTAATGTTAGTATATTACAAGCTTAAATTCAGAAGTGAAGTGACATGTGTACTTCTTTGCTGCCTGTATTGCAGCAATTGCTATTGGCAAGTCAGATCATGCACGCAGTTACGACACCAAAATAGAAAAAAGAGTGGGTAGAAAATAAGCAAAGGAACTGTTAAAGGTAATAGAATATTCTTACCTTTAACTAGTACTTTGTACATGAATGGTTCATGGATTTCATGTACATCACAATGATGATATCTTTCCTTCAATACTACATTCTTTAGCCTGCCCTTAAATATTTATCAATGCAAAATATGCCACAGTTAAGCTATTTTTAAAATCTGGAAAGGCAACTTTCAAAACACAAAAATACAACATATGGCAGTATTAACATTTGAATTCCTTATGTCTACTCATTTTGAAGTTTTGGTTGATATTTTAAATAGCAATAAAAATTCTTTGCATATTCTTACTAAAAATATTAAAGTTGACTTCATTATTGGCCACTGATGAAGCTATTTTCACATCTAACAGCATTTTCAATTTTCATAGGATCTTTAACTAGACAAGACTCACATTATTCTTATCACACGTACACACACACTCCACCCCCTCAGGACCCCCCCCCCCCCCCAATATGTGGGCACTTGTCAGAGCCATTCAAAGAGCCTCAAAATTCTTCTAAAACAGAAAACACAGGCTTGTTATTTGCAACTTCTGTGAAACTGCTTTCTATGTAAAACAAAGACTGAGCCTAAAAAGCACCACATATCAATCAGAAGTTAACAATATTACAACCATGAAACCCTCAACATAAATTCATTGTTACAATCACACAACTTTCTATGTCCACCACAATTTCCTTTCCTTTGATATTGATAAAAAGGCTTGTTTTTCTGCCTACATCTTGTTAAGCATAAAAAAATGTGTATACATTTTGTTGTACCTACAATAGAAGGAATAGAAGGAGGCAGCTCTAAACACATGACTTGTTGAGAAACAAAAGAATCTTGTTAAAAAATTCAAACAAAAAACGTCTTGGAAATGGTTAATGTCACAAGTTTTTTACTACTTTAATTGTTTTAATAAGATCTGTTTGCAATAAGTTTTATTTCATAGGGTTTCTAGTTATTTGCACAAAATTCAGCGTATACACTTTGTTAAATAATTATCTCAGACATTTTAATGAAAACCTGAGTCATTTTTGAGCGACTAAAAAAATTCTTACATTTAAAGGGAGTATGGGGTGGGAATAACCTTGTGGAATTATTTATTTATGCCAACATAATTGAATTTTTAAGTTCCAGTTCTACCTCTCAAAGCTTGTGGAAATCGAATACTCAATTTGCCACTAATCTGACATTCATTTTTTTGAGTTATGCTGTTCAACGGTGCATACACATCTCACTTTTTAGCAGATCAAAAAATATGTTTCCGGAGAAATGCCTAATTCCATTTTTTGAATAATAAATGAGTTTATTGGAACTGAAAATCTGAACTTAATTGAATGGATGATTGTTAAAAGGGACCTAAGTCAGCAAATTGGTCTGTTTGAGTTAGTGACCGATTTCAATTGCCTCTGGTCACATGTGAGGTTAAAATAGTCCTAATGTCACCCTTCTATCATGGAGCACCAGGTCATGAGTTTTCAGAGCTGATTATAAGAAAGGACCTCAGTCGCCCCCTCAGGTACCTTTGAACCCCCAATGTTGGTAGTATGCTTTGTATGGACTGGTGTTCATTTGTTTCATCAGCTGGTGTTTAAGGTTATGTCTACTCTCATGCGAAGTTGCAATGTTAGTAGTGTTTTTATTAATATTTTTTGCCCATAATTGTTGATTATTATACAGTGTTCATAATGAGGGGGAGAGAGAGTGAAAACCATCTCCAAAAATTACAAGGAAAAGAAAATAAACAACCAGAGAGTATAAAAGGAATATTAATAAAACAGCTTGGGCCAGAGAAGAGTACATTCACTATGGTGGCATTGGAACGAGAGCGAGAATGACCTGTTTGCCATGCAGGAATGTGTAATTTAACAATATACTGTCCCTGAACAGATGTAATTTATAGAATTTCACTAATGAAAGCATGGCACTATGGTTTTCATTACAGGTGCCAGAGAAAATCCTATGAGCAGTCTGATGATGTTGACGGAGCAGTTATCTTTGATTTGTTGTATTTGTTGGCCTCCAAAAATGAATAAAATTTGTCTACAGAGGATGATTTAATGAATGTGAAGTGAGCAAGCACTGGCCCAGAAAAGAAGAATCCATACTCAAAGAAAAGTTTCAAATATCACCTGTTGTACATAAAAAGGAGTAGAGGTCTGTAGAGAGTCCTATTTTAAGCTTTAGAATATCTCTGATAAGAGAATAAGATATTTGCAAACGCTCTTGTTAAAGGGAAAATTCCCCAAAGATAAATGAAGTCATCATCCTTCATTGAAAATTGAAGGGAACGATGTTGCCAAGTGCATACACATATAAGCTCTTTCCCCTGAAACAGCTTCAGGCAGTTGCACTTACCTTGCAGCAAAACTTTCTGTTGCTAAAATGTAGTCTTTTTACAGAATGGTACTCTAACTCAAGAATTAAATACCAGTTCTATTTACGATATGTCAATGAAAATTTCAATCTCAAGTTTGGCAGGCACTTGCTGTGAATGTAAGAAGAAAAATAAACTCAAAAAGAAGTTGTTAAACGATAATGCAAAAAGAGTAATTGCTGCAGAGTTAATGGATCACCAAAGAAAATCCAAACAATTTACAAATGCTTTACAAGAGAGTGAACAGAAATCTAAATACTCTAATGAGAAGGCTTAGTAGGTCAGCTACATTAAAGAGGATTCAAGTTATGCGCGTTCGTATTGCACATGATGGCTCAGTGTGGAGAACCGGTTCTGTTCAATTCTTCTACAGACAAAACGTGCATAACTTCATGCATTTGGTAGTTCACCTACTAAGTGTAGTAATGAGATTCTGGGTCTTGTTTGTGATTACATCCAAAATCTTGTACCACCCAAAATTCTGCTATTACATATATCATTGAAGGAGAATCCACAATGCATGATGCATGAGGCTGCATCCTTTTGCTCGACTACATCACTAATAATGACCAGGAGCTTCACATTTTTGCAGAAACTGTCCAGGACAAAATAAGAATCACACCTTGTCACGTTTCACTTAGCCATCACAGACGTTGGGTGATTCAGGACAGTCAAGCACCCCTCAGTGGCCACTCGTTCCTCCTTTGTGACAGGAAGTTTGGTGCTATAATGCAGTCAATACAAAGAAAAGATTGAATTTATGCACTGGATGATATCTGCAGTCTCATCTGTAATGCATTCAAGATGACTCAAGGCACTGTAACAATAGTTGAGAGTAGCACGATGGATTTTAAAAACTTCTGGCCAATGTACCATAAACAATCAGTGAACTCAACAAGAATACCCCTCATTCAGAAAGAGAACATTTCAGCATATTCAAGTTGCATTCTGAGTACTGCAGAGAGTTGAAAGATATTGTGAAAGCATCAGAAGCAATCAATAACAACCCCTGTCACACATTAGTACTCCACAAAATTCACCAGTGAATTTTTTTATAGCAAGCCTACCAGTCTGGTAAGATACTGGTTAAGACAGCCAAGCTGGATGATATTCAGAAGGTATGCAGTTATCTTCCACAAGAGTACTCTGCCTTCCATGAAGAAATTTTGCAATGGCGCACAGTGTCTGGTGAATGGATTGGATTGATGGAGTTTAGGGGCCCGTCGACAACTAGGTCATTTGGGCCCTAGGTCAGAATATAAAAAATCTAAAACTCGCCTAAAAGCTGCCTAAAATGTGAGGGCTAAAAGAGCAACTAAAAGCGCAAACATAAAAGCACTAAACGGCACATAATTGCGCTAAGTTAAAAACTTGGTAAAACCATTCATAAAAAGTGTAAAAGCTCAAATCTAAAAAAGACATTATAACTAAAAATCTAAAACAGTAAAACGTAGAGCGCCAAATTGTGGTAAAAACGAGTGCTAAAAAAAACTAAAAATCTCAAACACTAAAAAACGTGTTATACTTGCTTAGCAAACCCAATTTGGGCAACGAAACGCAGCGCCTTGCAGGCAGACACCGGGTCGTCACCCAAAATTGAGGCAAGTGTACACCCCAGGCCAACGGACTGGCGCTCACGAGCGTATTGCGGACAATCTATAAGAATATGGGCCACAGAAAGTTGAATATTACACGTAGGGCAGACAGGCGCCGGGTCCCCACTCAAATGGTACCCATGTGTCACCCGTGTGTGACTTATCCTCAGGCGGGTGAGGATAACTTCAGCCCGCCTGGAGTCCCTGCAGGTCTGGTGAATGTAATGATTTCAATGACTGACAGCAATGGTTATAGTGTCACTACAAGACTTGTCAGTGTGTCTGCTATTATTGTTGTTATCACCATTATTATTATTGGACAGTTGGTAACCACCTTATTAGACCTTCCCAAATACACCAAGGATGAAATATCAATTAGGCTCTTCTATTTTTCCTTTTCTTTGTACAGAACAGAGAATCGATTTATAAAAGTTACAATATTATTTTTCAGCAATAGAAAATTATTCCAGTGATTTATTGTGGCACAGAAGCAATAGGTACATTATGTTTTGATTATTAAAAGGTATCCACGTCATCATATTATATTTTTTATACTTGAAAAACATTGGAATGATCATGGAACAACAGGCCCTACAATCCATACCCAGTTAACTATTCCCTAAAAAAAATGGAACTTTTTGGTACAAAAAATCCAAAGGACTTGTTTTTCTCAATACTGTTCAAAAGCGACTTAGGTCCCTTTTAACAATCACTTGTTCCATTTCATGAGAAGTATGAAGTATTAGGTCATAAAATTTTATCAGTAGAACCATATTAAGGCGGCAACCATCTCAACCGACTCCAGTGGTCAAGGCTGCATGCAAGTCTACCTATAATTGGATGACCCAGTACAGGTATTCACTTCGAGACACAACAGTGCCATTCCTTCACCCTACAGCTATCTTCTGTTGTAAAAGTCTTGAGTGGTGATCCAGCATTAAAGCAGCATCGTTAAATATATATCTGCAGTTCTTTTGCAATTAAATACACTCAAGAGTTGACATAAAGCCATTAGTTTAAAAAAGAAAATCAAACTGGAAACGCCTCAGAGTAATGATGTTGCTGGACCAGTGTGTCTCGACTCCATTGGATTACCAAGCACAAGGTCGATGTGGGTTTTAATGACCTCCAGTAGCTGAAGGGAACAAAGGAAAGTGAAAATAAGCATGCAGCTGATAAATTACCACGAAAATCATCACTGTAAGATTTAAGCTGCCTTTCTAGAAGAAATTAACAGGGCAACTGCTTTGGAATTTATATCAACTTTGTCTCCAGAAAAGACATGCAAGAGTGTTAATTTTGCTTGTGATTTGTTTCTGTAAAAGGGGGGAACTGTCCCATTTGAGGAGTAAGAATGCTATAGAGCTTGACAACATATTTTTGGATCTGCAACAAATTAAATTCATTGTAAATTAACCAGGGTTGAAAGATTTAAAGTAAACAATTATTAACAGTAGCAGATCAGGGGTTTTGTATTACCTAATAACACCAGGACCAGTTCAACACTCCTTGATTATTTTTATTTTTTTCAGAGTATATTTTATAGAATTATTATTTTACAACTGCAATTTATGCGCTAATAAGTCATAAATATTATTCTAAAATCAACTGAAGATATTATTTTCTCAGAAATGTTTCATCAAGAATACTACCATGAACTACAATCCTTCCCTGTTCTTACTGTTAATCACAACTTTTTAATCATTTTAGACTTAATTTTTTTAATGAGTTTACTCTATAGTCATCTTTAGCCTGTTGCAAAGGAATATGATTAGTCACCATTCTTGTTGTCAACTGCAAATCCATCTTATTCACATAAACAGAAAGGATGATTCAATATCAGGTGATTCCAAGTATGACAATATTTCATCATGGCCTTGCATCGTAGTTCAGTTCGTATAGCATCTGCCTGCTGTGCAAGGGAACCCAATAAAATATAATTAAAAGTTAATGCTTTAATACTTTAAAATAAAACATTGGTCTTACAAACAAAAAATAAGGCCTACTTTTAAAACTTCAAAGGAATGAAAATGTTATCATTAATTTCCAAAACTAATATTTGATTGGATTCGATCCCTGGCTGGAGAGTGGGAATTTTTCTCTATTTGCTATACTTCCCAGAGTCTGGAAGTATGAATATGAGCGTAAATGTGTGTGATCTAATGTATAAAACACAAATAAATCCAATAACAACTGTACACGAGTTAACACCATTACAATATGGTAATATGTTCCAAGTGTAAAAGGCTACTGATATACCTAACTATTGCAATTAAAGGCAGGGGTGTACAAGGAATGCCTTTTTCATTTATTCATTCTTTCTTTCATTTACATGTGGCCTAAAATCTTTAGACCTTATTGCAAACTTTTACCTTTGGAACAGTAGAACTGCTTATTATAACATTAAATTTACACACATACATTCATTCCTCATACTTGCACACTCTAAAGGAGAATGAGGAATAATCCTGGCTAAAGAAAAATTCCCATAATCCAGTCTGGAAATGATTCCAGAACTTCTGGATTTGGAAGATAGTCTACTAACCATCAGACTACAGACAGTCTGTACCATGTTAGCACAGAAAATTGATGTTACATTCACACAAGTTTCTCTACCCTTCACCAAACATTCTTAAAAGAACTGTAGTGTTCTATTTCACAATCCATATGAACATTTGTAGAAATGCTTTTATTACATATTTTCTTGTACATACAATGGGAATAGGGGAATACAGAAGGCTTAAGTGATAGTCAAATCTTTTAACAGCTGGTCGCTATGTGTTTCGCTTTGAAATTTTGTTCACTTTGCATGATCACTAGTTCTGGCTATCTTCAGTATGTGTAAAACAACGGCGGTGTTATCCTTACTCCCCTCAAACTGGTTTTTGGTGAAAGTAAGTTAATGATCAGCATTCTCATTTTTTAAAATAGTGATGAAGGTTTGTAAGCTTTGAATCAATTTGTATTGTAAGAAAAAAAAATCTGATGTATTGCACTCACTTGACTTTCTCTACTCTTGTACTAACTATTCTTACAAAGTCTTATTCCTGTATCTTTCTCATGTTAGTCGAGATAAACATTTGCAGAAATTATCTTATTGCTCATTTTCTTGTAGGTGCAAGGGGAATATGGGAATACAGTAGGCTTTGAGCAAGACTAAAATCTTTTAAAGTTGGTTGCTATACGAAGGCTTTAAAATTCCATTCTCTTTGCATGGGCAAGAGATAATCCATTTGAAAAAAGTATAAGTATTGCAAAACTCACACAAATAATATTTCCGAAATGGTTCACTCCTCAAAAAATGCATTTGGACATAACTTGTGTGCTTTAACGAGATCTACATTTTTCCTGTAGTAAGATTTAGTCTATCTCTTAAAGTTTACCAGTTATGCAAAGTTCATTAAGAGTAAACTGGACTATATGGGTTATAGCCAGAAAATTCAGAATATGCTTCTAAATTAAGAACAAATTAGAAATTAAAATCTTCACTTATCTTAGTAATGTTGCAAGTTATTTTTTCAAACACTGACTCGAGTTTCGAGTTGACTCCAACTCAAGCTATAGCTTTGAGAATGAGTTGGAGTCAACTCGAAACTCGAGTCAGTGTTTGAAAAAATAACTTGCAACATTACTAAGATAAGTGAAGTTTTTAGTTTCTAATTTGTTCTTACTTTAGAATCTTGTTGCTTCACTGATAATAGCTTCAATTTCCTTAATTCAGAATATGCATTTCATTTCCCAGGAAAATATCTAAAACAGATAGCATTTTAATCAGAATCGTTAACCATTTTTGAGAAAATAAAAAGGTAGTTTAGGATGGAGGAATTTTCCTCAAACTCTCCAAGTCATCCTTGAAAGATATTAAACTTAAATACCAACTTTGGTTTTTAATCATATTTTCATTTTTGAGATATGCTGTTGACAGACAGACACATCATATACACATGGACCTTTTTCTAAAAATGCTGTTTCTTAAATTCAGGAGCTCAAAATATATTTCTGGTGAATTTTGACATTGAATTTTTTTATATTTCCCCTACTTGCTATATGTAGTAGAGAAACTAATATTTGGAGATGCATGATTTAACTCATTCTCCGCCTCCCTGCCTCCATTTTTGTTCTTGTCTAAGGAGATTCTATTCTTTTTGCATTGTCACTGTAAAGTTCAAGCACCTGCAACACATGCCACAAACCACAGCTAATTGTTCTGATGCCGTGCATGCCTTAAAAGGGGCTTCAAATAGTGTGATTGCAACTTGCTGCAAGAGCTTAATCGCAACTAAAATGTAAAATCACAATTACCTATAGAGAGAATATGAATTTAAGTACATTAAAAAAACAGAATTTACTCACCATAGTTTTACAATAACGAATTAGCGGATCAGTTTGTGTGGTTGTCTGTTGATGAAACCCCTGATTCTGAGCGCCATTCTATTGCTAATATAATCGTTGGTGCTTACATAATGAACAAAGGACTACAGCTTATCTTCTTAATGTGTGCGAATTGTTGGCCACTGACAATGTAACTGTGACCCAATTTGTGATGGACTCTTTGAAATTACTATAGCCACGTGGAATCAAATACGATCGGTTACTTTTATTTGTTACTGATGCAGGTCCTTATGTGGTAAAATCAGGACAAACTCTGAAAGGTATTTTTCCTAACTTAATCCATATAACTTGTTTGGCACATGCTCTTCATCGCATTTCTGAGACAATATGTGATTCTTTCCCATTGGTAGATAGATTTGTGTCCAGTACAAAGATAATTTTTGTTTAATGTTCTAAAAGAGTTAAGTTGTTTAGATCAACAGCACCTAATATCCGACTTCCTCCTGCACCAGTGTTAACTCGATGGGGAACATGGATCGATGCAGTTTTATATTATGCTGAGCATAATATATAGAGGTTGTTAATTCATTGGACTAGAAAGATGCTTCATCAATAGAAACTGTGCAAACTATTCTGTCAGGCACTGGGTTAAAAGAGGATCTTAGTTTCATATCCGCCCATTTTTCTTTCTTACCAACAGTCATAACGGCATTGAAACCTGTAGGATCTTCTTTGCATGAATCACTGTGTTTGAAAAAACAATATGTGATCTACATTTGGTTCCTTGTAGCACAGGACAAAAAGTGAAAGAAAGTGAATTATGTAATTTCAAAAAATTCTGGTTATAAACAGATGTGCAATATTCGAGACATCCTCGAAAGAAAACTGTCACACCAAGAGACTTTACTCTCTCTCTCCGTGAAGCAGTTAACATTTAAATATGCCCCGATAACATCTTGTGACGTGGAGAGAAGTTTTTCACCTTACAAAAGTGTTTTGCGAGACAACAGACAATGTTTTACACTTGAAAATGTGTGCAAAGTGTTGGTTGTGAACTACAATTTAGCAGTTAATACTAGCAGCGGGACCACATCTGCTTCAACCTCTAAGGAATAAGGTAACTTTATTTATTATTTATACTAACTCATATTGTCTACTGCAAAGGGACATTGTTTTAATTAAATACTGCATATTTCTTGGCATATTTTCCAGTTTTTAAGGACATATTTGCATGCATATTTCAGTGTTTTTAGGGCATGAACTTCCGAGCCCTACCTATTATAGTGATCTGTATTTGAAGTTCTTTTTTGGATTCAGTGGACCAAAATGGCTATTTGTCATGAAATTTCAGTGTTGAATTTTTGGGTGAAGAAAACAATAAATCCTTTGCCCACCAAGCAGCAGAGAAAGCAAAAATGTTTAATATTTGAAGATATGCCCTAAAATTAACATTTTCTGCTGAAAAGGTTTGTCTGAAGTGCTAAAATCTTCCGCTGCACTTGAGCAAGCTATCCTTAAAAATGCTAATTCTTCTGTGTCCTTTATAAGTCAATACAGATAAACATTTGTAGAAATTATTATTTATTTATGCCAACAAACTTACTGTTGGTGTTTTTAAACACACAAGCCGTGTGTGGGCAAAGTTTGAGAGGTAGAACTGGAACTTAGAAATTACCAGGAGAAATACGAACTGGTTTGAGAATTTAATGCCATTCTGGAGTTTGTCACAATAGCTCAGTGGTTAGAGCACCCGCCCGGTAAGCGGAAGGTCTGTGGTTCAAATCCCAGTTGTGGCATTGAATTTTTAAGTTCCAGTTCTACCTCTCAAAATTTGTAAAAATTATTTTACTTGCTTATAGGTATTATGGAAATAGGAGAACACAGTAGGCTTAAGCAATAGTTGAATGTTTTAACAGCTGGTGGCTATGTGATGGCTTTGAATTCTCTGCATGGCTGAGACATAAAATAATGACTTCCTATTTGAGAAAAGTGTATTTGAAAATTCAAACCAATAACAAATAATTTCTCAAATGGTTATCTCCACAAAGATGTTGATATAAATTGTGTGGTTTAAGGGAACGTAAGACAGATTCTTTAGCCAAAGTGCCCAATATTTTTTATTTTTGGATTTCTGCAAAAGTTAATCCTTTATAATGTTAAGGACATTTAAGTCCATTTTATGGTGTTCCAGACTTTTTTAAGGGCTGGAAATTTTTAGCCCTTTACACCATTTACATTAGCTTGTGTTAATGTTTTCAATATAAAATTCCAGTTTTCTCAGAACAATTTTCGGTACAACAAATAACCCATGCAGTATAGTTTTCTTTACTTTTTCATTAAACTTGGCAAATTGCTCTGCAGTACCATCTAAAGAAATTGTAGAATTCATTTTGGGTTCATTGTAAAGCCTGGGCACAGTGGTGCTATTAATTCAAAAATGTTTGTTTTTAGGCAATATCTGCCTTATAGTTAATATTTTGTTATTCAAAACACAAAATGAATCACTTCTTAGGAGTTCAAGTATTAACATGACAAAGTGGTATCGATGAAAAAAGATATTTGTGCTTCAAGGAGTATTTTACATTTTTCAAATTTCTTGATATGAAAAACCAAAAATGGCTCATAGCTGAAAAACTACTTCATCAATTTTATTGAAATTTACAGAGTTGGTATGCTAGAGTGAGGGTAACCAACATACAAAAATTAAAGATTGAAAAAAAAATGGTAGAAAATCGTATAATCTGACCTAGGCTCCCTTTTTTGTGTGTAATAACATTTTGTCTGTCTCATAGGGTTTACCAGTTACGCAAAAGTCATTCATAATGAAGAGGACTTCAAATTCATGATATACGTTTAATTTGTCATAAAAATATCTTACATGTATGGCCATATTAATAAAATTCATTGGAGTCATTTTCAAGAAAATCAAAATTTTTGAGAAATGCTTTGTATAAAGAATAGTTGAAGGTGGGGAATTTTCTTGCAAATTTTTGTGTCACATGCTTGGAAGATGCTGAATTTAAATACAAAATTTGTTATTTAATTGACCTTTCGCTTTTTAGCTATGCTGTTTCGACATAAAGACACACACAGACAGTGTTCTATTTATTTTTTGTTTATTTTTTATTCAGCAGACCTCAAAACATTTATTCCCAGTGAAATTTTTGTGTCAAAATTTGTGGGTGGAAAGCAAAACCTACAAGGTATGTAGTGGAGAAAGTAAAAAAGAATGTATGGTAAGGTAAGGTCTTTGCTTGTTTGGAATGGTTAGTTTGTTCCAAAGGACAACACTAAATGGTTTACATTGATGGGATTGGTAAATAATAACCGCTGCATGGCTCAGAGTTAACTGGTGTTAAGTTTGCTTCACTGGTACAAAGCTTTGCCTGCCCTACCTTTTCCTTACACAGAGTAACACGAATATGTTTGAGCTTTTACTGAAATTCCTTCTGTCTTTGAGTGTCTCCTTGCCAATTGTTTGCAAGATCTGACAGTGGTGAATATTGGTCTTCCTTTGTTAATCCTCCGGTGAATGACAAAATGTTCTTAGAAATGTCATGTCATGTTCTTAGAAATGGTTTGCTGGTAGAGAAATTAACATTTACCAAGATTTAAGGACAATACATAACATTAAATAGATGTGCTATATTGTAACAGATAGTCAAGGTCGTTCAGGCACGGACTAATGAACGTAAAAAAAAAGCAAAATATTTAAGGAAGATTGTGCAATAAGCTACAAGTTTAGTGCATATGGGTTAATATTGTTATCCATCCGTCTTAGAGACAGCAATGAGACAATGTGATGGTGTCCAAACGCTCGTGTAACGCTATCTAACGATATATAATCGTGGTAGTTCTATCAGCATCGGCGATTGTATCAGGTGAGCTTGTTGGATCTGTTCCCTAGCGACTGTTTGCAGAATTATAGGACTTTATCCTGAGAGCCTCCTTGGAACCTGTCTACAATATGGGAACAAGTCTCCTGATCTTGGAGTACGATGCAGCATGAAATGTCCGTTTTATTTAGAGAACTCGAGTGATTAAATTATTGGAAATTTTCCGCGACCTAGCGGAGTCTTGTGGACATGCCACGTGTGTACTCGCTCTAGAGGCCATGATAAAACCATTGCCTACCAGAGCATTACCTAGCGGACGTTAAACATGCCACAATTGGGATATTTGACATACACGGGGCTACGTGCATGCAAACTGTCAGTTTCATTGCAATGGAATGGAGTGCAGTGCGCGACCGAGCATCGTATTTTCATGTTCCAAAGGTATTTTCGATCTGGTTGAATAACTCAAAACGCCTCATTACAATGCTAAATGAATTTCTTTACCCTTTACCTGAATTTCAGCAATTTTCGCGACAACGCCTTGTAAAACGGATATTATAACTAATCAAATACAATTAATTTTGTTGCTAATTACCAGGAATCGGGTTTTGGCTTTCGTTTTCGTATTTGGAAATGATGCAGCAGCGTTGTTAAAGCTTATTTAATGCATAATAATTTTAAGTAAATATCTTCGACATATGAACTTTTAATTTCAAATCGGTTAGAAATGCTCTGCAAAACACTTGAAGGGTCCAGTTTTATAAATTTTACAGGACATCGATGTTTCTATTTAAATATTTTCATGACCTTGCAATTCTGTAACATCGACGCTTTCTTTGCAAAATTACAAAATCTCAAGTAATATTCTGTAAATACGTATATAACAATATTGCATAATTATTCAAACAAATTGATCTACTTGTTACAAAGTTGAGTAAGAGTAACATTCTATGTAAGCAAGGCCTTTTAGTTCCCTCTGTCATATGGAATAAGCCCTTTCATAAAGAAATACGAGCTTGTATATATTGCATCCTCTACTTAGGGAGCAAAGTAAACTCAGGCGCAGCTGACGCCTTTTCAAGAAAAAAATGTAGCCACTAATTCCCTGGTGATTTTCCACTGAATTTTCAATGTGCTTCTGTGCTAAGCTTGCATGACACATTTCCGCCCTTAACATCTACTAGTGATGTGCCAGATGCAATGTTTTTCACGTGAACCTGGATTATCCAGTTTGAAAGTTTTTTTTTATTTAAGGGTTTAGCATCCTTTAGCTAGTTAGGTCATATCGGACTATGAAATGATGGACAAATGAGTCCGGAGTCCATGGAGCTTAGTTACCCGAAAATCATCTTGCAGAGTTTGCGAAAAGGCCGGAAAAAAAACTTATTCAGGTAAGTCGCCCTTACCTTAACTTAGTAACTGTTTGAGGAAATATGCATATACAGCAGGCTTTAAACACAGACAAATCTTTTAAAGCTGTTGGCTAGTGATGGCTTTGAAATTCCATTCTCTTTGTATGGCCAAGACAAAAAAAATGAATAACGTCAATAATGACCTTTCATTTGATAAAAGCGTAAATATTGCAAAATTCAGATAAATAACAAGGAATATCTCCGAAATGGTTCACTACACCCACATCCACACGCACACGCACACCCAAACCCACACGCACACGCACACACACAAACACACCAAAAATAATTGCATTAGATATAAATCGTGTTTTAATTTTTTGTAGTACAATTTTGTCTATATTTTACGACTTACAAGTTCTGCAAGTCACACAGGCTGCAGAGGACTTTGACGACATAAGAAGATTCAATCTATATTTTTCATTTGTCATCTTAAACATGTGATATTTTAACAAAAATCCTCAGAACCATTTTTGAAAAGAACATTTTTGAAAAATGTTCCATGTAAAGGGCAGCTGGGTTGGGAGATTTTCTGAAAATCTTCGTGTGGCATCCTTGAAAGATACTGTACTTAAATATCAAATTTTGTATTTAATCGACTTTTCGTTTTTGAGTTATGCTGTTCACAATACACGGATCTTTTTTCTAAAAATGTTTTTTGTGTCAATTCAGGGGATCCCAAAACAAGCAATTCTGGTGAAATCTCGATATCAAATTTATTGCTTTTTCTGTAGCATCAATCATTTCCGAGGAGGCATTCCTTATTGTTGGATTGAATTTTTCAGAAATTTGCCATTCCTTTAAAATTAGAGTATGAATTTTCGAAGCCAATTCTTTGTGTATCCGCCTTATGTTTACAACGAAACATGTCATGAAACAACTTCTGCGAAGGTTTATTTGGATTAACAGCTTGAAGTTTTCGTAGGCACACGTACTTTGTAGTAACCATATAAAAATAAACGAGAATGGGTAGAGAATGCCACGTGCATGTAATGCACTACATACTCGTATTATGATTTCAAGTATGCAGAAATATCCTTACAGAACTTAAACTGATGCCCAACCAAAAAATGTAGTTTTCAAATATAGGAGAAACAGTTTATCGGCAGTTCCCAAGAATTCAATGTGGCCGACATTACACTAACTGCAGACGAAATTACGCCAATACAATGGCGTCATGGACGTCGTGAAGGGGGGGGGGGGGGCAGGGGGGAGGGCACGGCTCCCGCCTCCTATTAAAATAATAATGTAATGTGCAATCAATTACTTTTACACTATAGCTTTAATGTTGATGCAAAGGACAGTTTTTATTTAGCATAAATTAATATGCTTATCCGCAACAAATGCATCTTTGACAGTTTTTGGCAACAGAATAATGAATTAATATTGTTTAATTGCAAACCGCCAACATACGACCCCCCCCCCCCGACAAAAAGTCTGCCGACGCTTATGAATGGCGTCCACAGATTAATTAATATGGCGTCTAAACAGAATCTTGTTATAAAATTTATCAGTTGGCTTCTCTGCAATGGGTACAAAAACAAGGGCTTCTGTGGGAACGTAACACCAACTATGGCCGTAGCTTTACCATTGTTACAGCCGAATCACGTGTTGTTACCACAGGTGCCATCTTGCGTGGCTCACTATTTCTAAGCCACTGTCGCCATGTCTTACTACCATAACTGATTCACTTAGTGCAATTATGGGCATCAAGGATAAACACTCAAAAATGCTCTGGTACACACAATACAGTAAACAAATGAAAGCATTCGTTGAGGTAAACAAACGAACCTTTTATGGACACACTCACATAGACAAATTGATGGCTACCTCCTGCTGAAATGGGCATAACTTTACTTAGACGCCTCATGGAGAATCAGTGGCACAACTCAAAACAAAACTCTACGGCATATTGGGGATTACAATATCAAGTTTGTCTGCGACAAGTAAACTCACTCACCCACTATTATCTCAGATGCAAGAATCCAGCCAGCCAGACGACACCTTATCACAGAATAGTGAAGTTATCGGATACGATTCCAGCAGACCGTCCTGCACTCAAGACCACCAACGCAATACTACACTTATAGTAAAGGACACCGGCAAAATATTTAAATGTCATTCATGTTGCCAACATAACACTATAAAAGTCAGCCGTTTACCTCTGAAGATATGATTGTTGAACACGCTGTAGACAAACATATGCCCATGTAGTTAGGTGACTAACTGAATTAAATAAAAAAATAAATAATTCTCGTGTTGGTGTAAATAATAAATGGATCGTAGCTCAGTCCGTAAGCCATCTGCCGAGTTCGATTCCCGGCTGGAAGGGTGTGAGGACTGCTCCCCACGCGCGCGCGTGTGTGTGAATTTAATGAAATAAGTTACGTTTTGATGATCAATGAATCCAAGAAAAGCACTTGAACAACAAAACTCCAAAACAAATATAACACAAAATAATTTTCATTATCTAGGCTTAAATTTATTTAATAGTTTACCCGTTGATATAAGAAAGCTCTCAATCCAAATGTTCAGGAAAAATCAGAGCAGCATTAATAATTAATCCTCTGTATAGCGTTAAGGAGTTTTATGAAATTGATGTATTTTAATTTTAATTGTGTCTTCTTTTTAACGACGATGCTATACATGCTTGTACATGTTCAATGCTAATAAAAATACCTAATACCTAAATAGTCAAGTTCTGTAGCTTGCAAGAATACAACAGGAACATATTAACAGAACACCACAGAGACCCACCCCAAACTACCCTTTACATGGAAAATGTTTCCAACATTTTGATTTTCTCAAAAATGGTTCAAATAATTTTGATTAAAATACCACGAGTTATGATATTTTCATGACTAATAATAAAATATGCGTCTTTAATTTTCTGGGAATAGCCTATGAAGTCCTCATTCTGGTTAACTTTTTCTTTACTTTAGGGACACTGGGACTCAATTTTCTAACTTTTTTCAATTCTACATCCATTTATTTGAAAACTGGCACACTTAATATGAATAAACAAAGACACTACTGCGCAAAAGCTCAATGTTCCAGCTAAGTTTCTCAGATAATAGAATTAAGTACTTCTACATAGTGAAAAAGATGCATTTTTTTAAAAAACCACTTTTATATTTTTTCGGAAAAGTATACTAGCGGCATTTTCTAAACTAAATTAAAGTATTTGACTGATGTTATTACTTGAGGAGAAATACATTTTTGTTTTTATGACGTTCTTGGTCTAGAAATTTCTTTTCTTTTCAGTATAATTATTTTTTGAGAGCCAATGAATAAAGCGATCATCAAATGCATATTTGAATCTGTGATAACACATTTGAGATTATGAATGCAAATTTACATACAAATCAGAGTAAAAGTGAAATGTAAGGAATTAATCTCATACAAAATGCAAAACTGAGAGAAAAGAACAGCACCAGTGTGGCGCATCCCAATCTGGTTAAAACGAAGCGCAAGGGTGACAAACATGTCGCTGGACTTGGAAAAATGGAGCTTGGCCAAAATGATTCACAGATGTCTATAATGATATAATTCAAAACCCAAAAATGTAATTTTCACTTAAAAATATAGTCCTAGGTTTCCTAACACCATACACTACTGCTTGGTCTAACAACAAAGGCAGAATGCTCCACATAACCAGCTGAGAAGGTTGGTAAAATGCCCAATGAAGCTGTAGGGATGGCATATATGGAACCAAGTGCATGCTAAGTAAAGTAGTACATCTTTTACAAAGTTATGTATTGTGAAAACTTTTGCTCAATTTCAGACTCATTCTTTCATGATGTGATATTCACAATGCAATTACATATTCAAAAGCTGAAACTAAGCCTTACATTTATTTAACCAAAACACTGAGGTTAAACATTTCAATATAATAAATTTTTATACATCTTAAAAAAGAAGAATAAGCAACAAACTTTATTTGTGATTTACAGGACTATGCTCATAACATCACTAAACGTCAGAGAATTTGATTAAAAAATGGCCTACAAAAGTTTGTGCACCATACTCATAAAGCCAATGCATAGAATGTCAAATGCTGTCGCATATCTTACAAGACTGTGTGGCTTAATCAGGAGTTTATGAAAATGACAAAACATACTAGGTCAAGCCATCAGCTCATAAACCAGCTTTCATGTTCCGTCAGCACAATTCCAGGAATAATATGTGGCAGAAACACAAATAATTTCAGATATGCAGTTGACACTACAATACTATCAGAAAAAAGACATGAAAATATTGCCAAAAAATCTAAAAGACAAAAGTGGAAAAGCTGGCCTGATGCTCATCTTGAAAAATACCACAGCAGTGCAATTAGATGGAATCAAGATAGAAATCACAAATGGTTACACATTTCTAGGCTCCACAACTGCTAAAGATGTGTCAGCCAAAAGGAAATTATGAGGATAGCAATGGGATAAACAGCTGACAAAATTACAGAAATACATGAAAGAGAGATGATAGGACACAAACTAAAATAAAAATGGTAGAAACATTGGTAGCTCCTGCAGTCACCTATGGCAATGAAAGCTGGACCACAGTGGAAGACACTGAAGAAAAATCAATGCTCTTGCACTATGGAAATGGAGAAGACTGCTCAGAATTCCTTGGGCGACAAAATAACAGATCAGTACTGGAAAGAAAACTTGCTCATTTGCTGGAGGAAGTTGAAACATTTTGGACATACAATGAGGGTGAATTGCTCACTGAGCAAGATATGCTAAGACTAGTGGAGAGATCAAGAAAGTGAGGGAAACCAAGAATACACTGGCTTGATAAGGCTAAACAAGATACCAGACTCAAATGTCACGGCCAAGACTGAAAGCAGCAGTGTGGTATGGGAAGGAATGGCTGAAAGTTATTAAGGCAATGGTAAACCACTCCTTGAGAGTCCATGCCTACAAAATTCAGGATTGGATCACCAAAAAGCTGCTTGACTCAAAGGACAACTACTCTGAGAATTGGGATGTTTCTCAGTTGGCAGCTCTTACTGGTGGTGGTTATTGCTATATATTTAGCCATATTATATTTGTTTTATCAGCTAGTATTAAGTTTATTGGAGCCCATTTATTATTAGTAACAATAGTTACTTGAAAATGAAGTAGTTATTCTGACGTAATCCATAATCACCACTAAGATGGCTATATTGAATCAACTGTCATTTTTGTTGTTGTTTGAATGTTTGTTTTGGGCGTTCCTATGTAAGTAAATAGATGCACAGTAGTTTCTTGTTGTTTTTAACTGTGTGCTGTGGTCTTATTTGTTTTGCAGAATGGAAGAATTATGTGGTAACTGTCATAAGCAAATACTGCAGGGACTTCAATGTGATGGATGTCATTCGTGGTACTACTTCATCTGTATGGCAGTAAAGAAGAGGACAATTCCAGATGGTGACTGGTTTTGTAAATTATGTAGCAAAGATCCTGAAATTTAACTATTGATGATATCCGGATGCTAAAGGTAAGAGAAACAGATGCTGACGGTAACTACCCTGATGAAGTCACGCAACAAGGGAGCAGATGATTGAAGTCTCTGGTAATCATAGAAGGTAGTTGATATTACTAACAGATTTCCTGTTTTGAAAGATATGTCTGTTTCAGAGTTGGAGAAAGCAGCAGAGCCTCATGTTACAGTGGACAGTGGGAAGGTGAACAAGAAGGGAGTGCTGGTGTTGGGCAGTGACCAACGGTTGCTAAAGGAGGACATCTGGGATAACTTCCAGGGTGGAATCAGCCACCTCAGATCTTCAGAGTCTGTCCTACTGTGGTACATCTCTCGCCTCATAAGTGTCTGTCTGCCTGTCTGTCTCACTAAGGATGATCACATTGTGGCAACAGCATTAATGCTGATTATGGGTATTCTGTGAAGGAGGATCTCAACCACATTGCTAATATTAAATTTGTTGAGCCATTTCAGAGACACGATAAGCCAGCACTTCTCATCTGATAGCCTGAGTTAAAGAGGAGTACAGCCATTCAGCTTCCAGCGAGACATTTCACACACCATGGGCTGCTCTCAACTTCTTAGGCAAGAGGACACTTGCATGTCTTTTGGCAGAGGAATTGAAATGTAATAATCATGAAAGGCATGTTCCTGTCATTGTTGGTGCCAGACCTCATTTTTAGAAAGAAGTAACAAGGTGGCCCACACGCATCAAATTTATTTCATATGTGAATGCTGATGCCTCCCCTCCTATATAAAAAAGTCCATTTGGCTTATATCGTCGAAACATAAGAGAGCTAAAGAATAAAGTAAGCAAGTTAAGTATACATAATCAACATTTAAATAATGACATCACAGTATTTTGCATAACAGAGCACCACATGACAAAAGCAGAGCTAACAAATGTGAATTTCGAGTTTTTGTAGAAGTACATCAATTGTGGAGGAGTGAGTATATTGACCAAAAGCACAATGAAGTTCATCAGCATAAATGTTGCATCTCTTGTTGAGGAAAAAGAATTTGGTTGGGATAAGTATATCATTTGAGCAGTATATAGAGGTCCCACAGGAAACTTCCAAGCGTTTAAACAGATTAGAAAGAACCATCTCAAACATTTACATTGAAAATGCTAAAATAGTAGTATGCTGCAATTTTAATGTTAACTTACTGACAGCGAAAAGACTAACTGCACCTCCTTGCTACAGTAGCCACAAAATTGAAAGGTAACTGATGGTTGACTATTACTATTCTCTGTGGGTGCAAATGATGTTTAAATCACTGGCTGTACGCATGACTTCACAGTGTGTTTAACTGTAATGTACTGCAAGACGTGGCAAGCCTGTGATTGGATTTTGTGTTGAGCCAGCCGCCATTGAATTTTGCGACAGCTATACATGCATTTCAACTTGAAATATGTGGTTCACTTTCCGACCAGAATGCATATGAACACTGCAACGGCTACAGATAATATTTTTCTACACTGAGAAAAAATTATACATTGGCATGACATCACCATGCTGCCATAGTAAACAAACATACTGATAATAGGACTAAAATTACAACAAGAATAATTAGTGATGAGCATATCAATAAATCTAAACTAATATTAAAAAATGAAAAATGGGCTTATGTCTATGCCAAGATTCAAGTAAGTGATAAATTTGATGGATTGCTCAAAATTGTGCTTTTATGATCTGAAGCTGTTTTCCCTAAGAAAACAAATTCATCACAGATAACTAAAGTCAATCCTAGAATTACCTCAGGTATAAGGAAGTCCTGTGCAAATAAAAGAAGTCTCTTCTTACTATATTGCACAAGTAATGAGTCAAACATTAAATCACAGTGTAATTAATGAAGCAAACAGAAGGCATGACTCACACAAGTAATGACCCAAACGTTAAATCACAGAGTAATTAATGAAGCGAAAAGAAGGCATAAGTAAGTGGAGTTTAAGGGCCCATCAACAACTACGTCATTTGGGCCCCAAGACAAATTTTGAAGTGTAAGAAAGCAAGGCATTACTCACTAGCAATTGATGAATGCAATAATAAAATTAAAGGTGTGAAATATACGCCCAGAGAGATAGAAAAGATTATTACCTCATTAAAAAGGAAAACCTCTAATGGTTGGTATGAGATAAGCACTAAATGGTTAAAATATTGCCTATCAGAGTTGAGTCAGCCTCTTAGTCATATGTGCAATCATTCTCTTTCATACTTCCACCCAAGAAATAAAACACACAATTGTCAAGCCTGTATACAAAAGGAAACAATAATAGGCCCATCTCACTCTTCACAGTCTTTTCTGAAGTAATGGAGAAAGCTACATGGAGTTAAACAACATTCTCTCATCATCCCACTTTGACTTAGAAAAAACATTGTCAACTGGAAATGCTACAAACATGCTAACTTTTGAAGTAATAACAGCCCTGGATACAACAGAAATACCATTAGGAGGGTTTTGCTAAGGCATTTGACAATATAGATCACATCTTGCAGCAAAAGTTAGTGTCAGTGGCATCTCCATAAAATGGTTCAGATCTTACTTAATAAACAGAACATAGAAAGCCAAAATAAATGGTAACGAGTCTGAACCACATGTCATACTAAAAGTGTACCAGATGGTTCTATACTTGGGCGTTTGTTATTTTTGGGCAATTCCATTGAAAATGAGCTTAAAGTTAAAAAATAACTATGCAAAAAATATATATGTGTAGATAATACATTATATTTTACGAATCATGAACACACAAGAAAAACTGTTGTTACATAGAATAGTGTATGTTACTTAATGTAAAGTATAACCCGGGAGATGCTGTATTATATTTCTGAAGATTTCTGTAACATTTTGGAGCTTTACTGCTTTCCATATGCAACAATTTCCATTTTGTAAGTATTGGATTTATGCTAGCAAAAAACAGATTTCAATAATTTTCATATATTTCACACTGAATAACTTGGGTTTCTGCATCACTTCAACCATTGAACCACAACTTCTATGATAATTTATGTAATATATTTTTACAATGATAATATGCATTGTCTTAACGTTATCTGTTACAAGGATTATTCTTACAGAGGTATATGGTGTGAAAATGTGAAATTGCCATTAATTTTTAAACCAAATTTCACATGGTATGTTTTAGAGGTTTTTATTTAACATAGGCCTCAGCCATTTTGGTTCTTATTTTCAAATGGACAAAGAGCACTACTGCTAGCCAAATAGTACTATCGACTTTGACCAATATGAAGTGTTTGAGAATCAGTTCTCAGATGTCCATTTGACTCTAATGAGAATGAAGTAGCAGCTAGTGTTGAATGTAACAGTTCAAAGCCTATAGCCTTGCTCGATTGTGCCTGGACTGTACATCAATTTATCTAGAGAATTTGACTAACACGAGTTGTATTTAGTAAGACTATTTCACAAATTAAAGGATGTATTGTAAGTACTAACCTCTTAAGCAGGCATACATACATCAGTGTCCACTGGCACGGCCTACAAGGTTATCATATTGATGCTCCAATCCAATGTTGATAGATTAAGCAATTTTTCCCTCGGTGTGGGTATTGTTTAACTCAAAAGGAATGAGGAAATCCTTTGGAAATTAAAGGATTAACCTTGGAAGTTTCAGCATTAAATGAAAATATTACTTCATTAAGAGTCTGCACTGAAAACATTGTTGGTTACTGTGGCAATAATGCCATTGTAATGATGGGCGAACACAATTCTAATGTATTTCATTTTCTACAGGAAAAAGATGAAATTGTTGCTTTTGGTTGTATTTGCCATTCTCTTAATTTGGTTGTTAGTGCTGCATCAGAATGTCTTCCCAAAAATGTTGAGTCACTGCTACCTCTATTTTTTCATACTGTTAATTTATCATTTCGCTCAATACAAAATTTGTCAAACTGATTCCAAACATATTTCCTGTTGTGTTCTGAGGTTTCTCTCTTTGAATTATTTCATCTATTTCAGCATTAGATAGTTCACAGAAGGAAGAATCAGCCATATTTGACATTTGAATGACGGCTTGGTTGTGTCAAATTATGTAAGCCTTTGTGCATCTATAGCACAGTGCAGCTATCGTCCGATATGACACAATGTAGGAGGACGTTAATTCAAAAAAAAAAAAAAAAAACTGCAGCTATATTCTCTAACCTGATCATAACTTAAGCAGAGGAGGTGATAATGAAATGTGACAAATTCTTTGCAAATGCTAAGTCCCTTTTGATGGAATAGTCCGTGAAAACAAGAAAAATCCAACCAGTTATGTGTATGCAGCCATTTGCAAGTTCACTGGAGGATGATGAAGTAAAACTGAGGTGTTTCAATGTGGTTGGTAATTTAAGTGGTAAAATCTTCAAACCATTCCATTCCAACCAAGTCATTTCTTACGCCAATTGTCATTAATAAGTGCTGCTGGATTCTGTACGAATTTCCTTATGAACTAAGTGTGTTTGAAATAGGCTCCAAATAATAATGCCTGAAAGCTTTTTGTAAGAAACTAATTCTGATAAGATTTACAAACACAAATTCAACAGTTCATGTATTTCCATTTAATTTCGAACCTATAGTTATTCAGAGGCAAAATTATTGCACACTGTCACCCGTGATAGATAAAAATGTTTGTTCTGTCAGTTGAGTTTCCCTTTTAGTATTTATAAACTACTTGCTATATCTTAGCAAACAGTCAATAACTGTGTTCTTTGCAGTTGATAAATACTGGAAAGTCACATCAGCAATTAAGAGATTCTGTCACTAAAGCAATTTGGACATCTCAAAGTTTGGTTTGAAGCATATAAGCTAACATTTACAGTCTGATTTTTAAAAGGAGCTACAATGAGAGGTGTCAAGCAAGGAGGGGAGGGTAAAGGATAAGAGGGGAATGTAAACAAAGGTTACCACATTAATCACACTGATAAATAATTGACTCCTCAGGTCAGTTATCGCTAGTTGTGTGTAGGGAACCGAGATTGTTTGGACGTGTATTGTTAGCCTACTTTGTTAAAACTTTTATATTAAAATACCTAATTGTGAAAGTAAGAGATGGTGGACGTAGAGGTAGACCGGGGATTCATGACCAAAGGGAAAGATCAGCTTCCAGTCGTGGTGTTACACTGCACAGCCAGGCTAGATTTGTTTTGATAGTAGGTTTATATAGATTACAAGTGCATGTTTTCGCTGCCGTGAGATAAACACGAATGTTTGTTTATGTCTCTAGTATTGAGGGTTATCTGCTATCTGCTTCTTGACAACACTCCAACTCCCCACGTGGAGAAGCTCACATCCGTCATCATGTATCTTCTTTTAAAAATCAGACTGTAACTACAATAAAACACACTTTATTCAATTCACAAACAAAGCATGAAACAAGCAAATGAACTAACAATCGGATATAACAAAGTTATGTGTTCCATAATTGTATGTTGCTGAGCTTTCCTCACGATGAAACCGAAAACGCCAACTAACATCTCCCTGGTTCATACATCACGGTTTTTCCACTTGATAAAGGTTCCATAGCGCGGCGTATGGTAAGGCAGTACAGTATGGCGGCGGGAAAGGATTGCAGGGTACGTGCATAGTATCCTGAGTTAATGACGATTACTGGTGTCATTTTTAGACGTGGCGAATGACCTTGCAAGTGACGTCATGTAACGTCTGCTTTCTACTTGAAATAAACAAGAGACTGCTGATAATGCACTGCCACGCACATGGAAGTCGGAGAAATACTAACCTGACACACTTATGGTCTTATAAATACAAAAGAGAACTCGACCATAAACCACCGCCCAACCTCCAGTCATTCGCCACATCTAAAAATACACATTGTTGGCAATCATTGGGTTCTAGCTTCACTGATGTTTCGGCTACGCTGCTCCACTTCTCTGCTTATAAAAAACATCCTCTGCTTTGTGGCTTAGGCCCTGGGTATGTTGCGCTATGTTGTTTTTTTTTTTTTTTTTTTTTTTTTAAATTAACGTCCTCAAACATTGTGTCATATCGGACGAATGAATGAAATGGGTGAAATGATGCTCAAATGAGCCCGAGGTCCATGGAGCTTTAAGTTACCCGACATTCGTCTTCTCAGGGTAGGGAAAACCTCGGAAAAAAACCTTACCCGGATAACTTCCCCTAAGCGAGATTCGAACTCGCGACCTCTTGAACGTGAGGCAGACACTCTAACCATCACGCTACCGAGGCGGGCTGTTGCGCTATGGTTGTGGTTAGTTACGTGTAAACCATGTACAACTAAGGAATGCGCATTACATAGCAATTCAACCTTAATCAAACCCCTTTTCTTGCCGAGTTCGCTAAAGTTGCTCTTTCGCTTGCCTGGAAGAAATGTTGGCGGTTATTAGTCCGGACATTCAGTATTGCGCTGTATCGTGTTTACATGCCTACCTGGCAAAGCCATGAGGCGTATCGGAAACAATGTGAAACTGCCCAGCACAAACAAGGCGAGACAGTGCATTTACACGCTTCAAATACAATCATATCTTCAGGACAGCAACTTATCATATATCATATATCGGCAGGCGCGAGAAATCATCTATTCGTGTTTTATAACTAACTATACACCAAGTTCCTATTATTTCGCTGTTCTAACAAACAAGATAAGAAGCGATCGCAGCGCTCGACGGTTACGTAGAACACGCGTAGCTATTCCGTTAGCCGCAATGCTATCTGCCCCAAGTAATACGTTACAGCGCAATCTCACAAAACAATGCCAACATTGTAAGAGGAAATCCACAAAGTGCATACGTCTCCCTTTTACCCTAACGTGATATCTGGGGCCCGGAGAATTGTGCAAATACATGTTTTTCCCTATTAGCATTAAGATAATAAATTTGTGATATGTTGGAGTTTCAGGAAACCAAAGCCTAAAAATGTAAATTTGAATGTACATATTATCACATGTTTTACTCTTAAGTACACATTTTGACATCGTTATTAATATTTCCTTGCTTAGTTGCAATTTTATTCACTTTAAAATAAGTATGTGCTAGAAGCGCGAGACAGTAAAAAATGTTTTGTGTTGAATCTCGCTGTCCGTTTGCACGTTCCTTTGTCACCTGACGCGCACCTTGCCACTGTCCAAGTCACGCCATCTCAACAATGCGTCAATTAGTCAGCGTATGTAAACTAAACAATAACTTGTCTTGCGTCACCTCAACATTTAACTTCAAGACACTCAAGAAGAAAACCTCTCTATGTGCATTACACAGAAGAATTCAACAGTTTTCGCACAGATGGAAAGCTACTTTTGGCCAGGTCTTGTTCTCAATGTTTTTAACACGTCATCGGACTCGTGCTTCTAACACCATGTCTGTTATTCACTGAACCTCAAGCTCAGAAATCTCAGTTTGCAAGTCATCTGTGCTCATATCCCTATCTGGAAATTAAAAAATCCAGTGGTCTGTGCGTTTCTTCAAACATACACAAATGAAACTGTGCCAGACCAATCTACAATCAGAAATAACGATATATGAAAACAATCGACTCAATTCGTCTGGAAATCGACGAGGGTCCTATTTGGGTCTCAATTGACGAAACAACTGATGTTCAGGGAAATATGATAATGGGCGTGTTGAAAGATAATGAAGCGAGTCAGCCTGTGTTGTTACCAAAATGCAACCAACAAAACATTGCCAACTTATTTAATGCTGCAATGGGACCTCTGTGGCCTGATGGGGTGAAACAGCAATTAGTGACGGATGTGCAAGGCTGCCACAACTTTCCAACTTTTCTATCCTAAAATGTTGCATCTCGCGCTACATCGCACATCACAACTGGCCTAATGTTGACACGGGTGTTGCAGTTGCGCTCCGAAACCCTTGGTTGAGCTCTTTGCTTACCAAAGTAAGCTTAATAATCCACACACACACACACAATGTCAGTGTTAGCTGAGAGCGTTAAAACACGTTAGCGTGGACCCAGAGTGACTCCGTAGGATCGAATCCCACCTACCGCATAATTTTTTCTCCCTTTCCTTTCTGTCCTAACGGGAACATCAATTTATTAGTGCAATGTAAGTTTTTACTCTGACGAGTGCCAATTTATTGGTACGATACTTAAACAGCATTTTTAACCATACCGGTTGAAAAGACGGAGAGTCCTAAGTCCCTACAAAATGGGAAGGAAATGTTGAAGTGCAAAAACGGACCGCGAGCGCAAGTACACTGATCTCAAGTACAAATTAAGTATTTTTGAAGACTTACTACAGCGTAGATAAATTCAAAGAACTTTTCCTGAGCTTCCACTCCCTCCTCAACCAATTTTCCAAGGTCGCGGGTTCAAACCCGGCCCAGGCCGATGGTTTTTAAGTGTGCTTAAAAACGACAGCTCCATGTCAGTAGATTTACTGGCATGTAAAAGAACTCCTGCGGGACGAAATTCCGGCACACCGGCGACGCTGATGTGATCCTGGCAATTGACAGCGTCGTTAAATAACAAAATAATTTTTTTTCCTCAACCAATTTTAATGAGATGGGTGAGCTGGAATGATGCTGTGGGCTATTATGCCAAGAATTTTCACTCTGTGAAACAAGTACTCCAACATTTTGATTCCCAAGATGGAGTTTCTGTAGAAGCAGCAAAGCAGTAATTTATTTATAGGAAGCTTAAAAACGATCCAGAGTAATTTTTCACGTTTATGCGTTGCCACTAATAAATCTTGGAGAGCTCTTCTATGAAGCGCTCGGGCAGGCTTGATGTTAATTCTCTGGAAAGTGTGCAAGGGCCAGTCGGAGCTTCCAGTGAAGGTGCTACCGATGTCTAAAACTCCGTACACCCCACAAGACTTATGCACCCATTACTTCATGTGAAGTTGAACGATCATTTAGACAACACAAAGCCATTTAACATGATAACAGTAAGTTTTATGTTTGAGAATTTGAAACACGTGTGTTTCTTACTGATATGGGGACCGTAATTTGAAAAATTAATAGCTAAAGGAAAATCCAACTTTTGGGTTACGCACATCTTGTTCTAGTACTGGATCCATAATATGGCGTGTGTTAAGACACGCTCTTTTTTAGTTTGCTTGATTAAAAATATTTCAAGAAAACAAAAAATGATATAACATTACATATCTCTTGGTATTTTAATGGTTTTATTGCTAATTTCAAGATTTTTAAATACATATATACACATTTTAGTGATTTTTAGTACACAACTATCCGGGCCCTAGCGACATCCCAGTTGCCATGGGTTTGAAGGGTCCGAGGTCGCAAAGCGCAGTGCGTCTGGTCGTTGGATCTGTGTAGCTGGACTCCAATGATACACTTGGAAACATGGATATTACACCTATACCACAAATTGCGATATCTACCTAGTACAGAATTGCTCCAGGTTATGATTGAATAGTCGTGTTTATGTGATCAAAGGTATATTAAGGGGCGCTCGCTCATGCATAGGTTACGTATTCCCACTTCCGCCTTGCAACTTGTCGCATTTCCGCTACACGTTTCGCGTCCCTGTCACTGTCCCTGGACGCTTGTGCCGCAACATTACCTACCTATTCATTTTGGCTGCAATCAACAATGACATCCTTACAAATCTTTTAATACTAGCATGGCTTGCTTTTCCGTGCCAAACTCAGTTCCAAGTAGTAGTACAGCTCGCCTATGTAGGATACTGGTAGCGTGTCACGAGGTCCTGGGTTTGAACTTAGGTTAAGGAGTTATCCGGATGAGGCTTTTCCGGGGGTTTCCTTTGTCTCGAGAGGACAAATTCGTCCGATTTTTTTTTTCTTTTACAAGTAACAATCTTGTTGGCAATCCTGTTAAAGAGTGAAATTGCGAAACATCCAACGTACATTACACAATGACTGATTGGTGTGATGGTTAAATCAAATTGTACAACTGTTATCAATTTTAATGAATTAAGGATTATGTTATTTGTGAAGCTTCTGCAACAGAGCATCTTGAAGTGACAAAACCTGAGAACAATGGAAATTGCCTATTAAAAATGGCATGTTTTTATAACTTTAACAGCAACTACTTTGAATTACACATACCTTTACAAACTAAGCCACACAACTTTCTGGCTTTACATGCAACCCCCATCAATTACTATAGGCAGAACTTATACCTACATTTGCAACTGTGACTTTGTTTTACAAATTGCTCTGTTGATGAATGAAAAGCTTCACCCTCATTCTGATAATTTATATGCCAGCATCTAATTATTTATTGAAACCAGTTATTCAACACACCACAACATGTTTTAAATGTTACTGTAGCCTCACTGTTCTTAACATCCGTTTTGTTCAAGTGTAATCGTACAATGGACTAAATACCAACGGTTCAAAAGTTAAATCAGTGGTAGCTCTAGTTTTGGTCTTTTGTTTCTCCTACAAAACTTGAATTGACGCTTGTCGATTATGGCAGCAATATATTCTAATTTCTTCTTACATGCTTATCATGCAGTTATATAAAACACTGTTTCTTACATCACCTGCGGATTAAGTCTGATTTATGCAGAGGAACATGTACCCATGCAAATATTTAACATTTCCTTGCACCATTTACTTTCGCCGCATCCCTGATATGAAAATAAAAACTGGAAGATATAATTAAGTTCAGAAGAAATGGTTGTAAACATTGCAAAAGTTACAGCAAATAAACTAGCAAAACCTAAGAAGAAAAACTCATTGCTGTCTACTACATTGCCATGGAAGATGCGCAGTTATAAATGTACTATTTACGTACTTCTATTGCTACTAAAATAATTATAATTACACCAAAATTATTGTATACGGACAATATGTCACACCAATTCTTTGTGTATCTACATCACTCAGTGATCTGCTTATAACTTGAACATTAGATTTCCTTCACTAATGGTTTGGGTAATTATAAATTGTTCCGAAATACCAAAAAGCTTTATGCCCAAATAATTAGCCTTGGCGTTCAAAACATTTGCAAAATCTTGGCAAAGAACATCTCTAAAACTTGGGAAAAGAAAATGTCCGCATGCATATTGCCGTTAGTTCTATGTAAGAACAATTAAATTATGAGGGGACTGCATATGATGTAATATTTATTATTTAACAGTAGTTATTTTTATTAGCAATTAAAATGCAGAATCTGGTTTAATTTCTTCCAATGATTACGTAACGCGATTGTTTATCCACACTGCAGTTAAGAACATGCCCTCTATTTATCAAAGTTTAATGAAGCTATGCCAAATATAAACAAAAGAGTGTAGTTCATGTTTTGTTGGACTGTACAGAGCCGAGAACCACTCAACAAAATGGCTTCCCTTACTCCCCTCGATCGAACATTACGGACACAGCTCCGCTCGGCCCCTAAAGTGCACCCGTTGGAGTGAAAGAGATAGACATACAAAGACAGAGAGATTGGAAGAGAGGGAGAGAGAGCGGCAGCGGGGCGAACGTGTGAAATCCACAAGCCCGCCAGCTCCTTCTCCCATTGCCGAGCTGCATACAAATATTACAAACCACACGTACCCTCTGATATAAGATTGCAGCCACAGCTTCTAGTATAGGTCCACGCTTGTTGAACTTCTCGCCCTTTATTTCAGACGAAGATGAGGGTGCATTTTGGGCCGAATCCTGGTGGACGCGGAACAACCATAAACCCTCGATACAGCGGGCGTAGTCGATCATTCCACCATCTCGTGCGGTTCATTCACTGATCTTCCGCTCAATTTCTCAGCTCGTGCATAAAACACATAATCCTCAGCACAAAAACAAGCCTTTTATTAAAAAATGCCTTTCCATTGTATTTGGCAAACACGCACACACGTCAGCAACAAACTATCCACTCGATCCATAGAAGGCAAACTTTGAATAAAAATGTCTGTCAGAAGCACTGATAGTTGTGATACATTCACTGTTGATGCTCACTTTCAAAAATTATCCGTGTAAAAGGAAAAAAAAAAAAAAACTATTGCGTTCCACTCTGCACCGAACAAAGACGCATTCCAAAGCAACGAACGGCAGAAAGCAAACAGCTCGTTTTCAAAAAGGTGGCCGTTTAAAACACTGAGACAACAAACAACACACAAACAAACTCACCGCGTGTTTACATAAATAATCATGTACGAACACACAACACCTGAAACACAAGGTACATAAAACTCATGACCCGAGCATTGCCTCTTTTTTAATATATACAGGCGAAGCAACTACTTGTGCTAAGCACAAAATGCTACGTGTAATAGCAAAGCGAACAAAACACCAACCTCCGTTTCCGAGATTTGTAGGGCTCCATTAACAGCACGGTATCCAATAAAGTGGGGATGTCAATAAAAATGAAACACCAAAGCTCTTGGCTCAATGGCGGACACTGCACTTTCTCGTCTCAGCGCTGTAGTCGCACACATGGCTACAGAACCCTCCGCGGAGCTCGTTCGGAGTGCTTCGGCTCGGCTCGTCACGGCACGGCAACCATCAGCCACGCGGAGTAGAGAGATCCAACTACCATTATGCACGATTCAGGGCCGCCCATATAACACAAGCAAGCATTGGGGAAGATTCGATTGAGCACTCGCCATTGCGTGATGCCTATCCTTGTACAAAGATCTGCGCTGTGTGACGAAGGCTGGGTTTATATGCCTAAAAAGAGTAAAAATCCACATTTCATCTTGAAGATGTAACATAAAATACACAGACTCTTATTTGCCGCTTCCCATTCGCAGGAAATAAAAAGGAACTTGAGAAAGACTCAAAGAAGAGCGGTGAAGGGGAAATGAAGTTAGGGACACAAAATAGCGATTGCATTTGGTAGATGTTGACGGTTGATTTTCCATGGATAGTCAGTGAGTGGCATCACGATAAATTCCAAAGTACTTGAGCGGAGACGGCTATAGCATTGGATCGGAGCGTCTTCTGTGTAGCAAAGCACAAAGAAAAGCAAACTAGCAATACCTATACTGGGATGCTCTTGAAAGTTCATCAGAAATTGTAACGGGAGAAAAACGCTGCTGAACAACTCGGTCATATTGCAATAGATCATAAACATGCAAGTTAGGTATTGTGCTATTCTTATGGTTAACATGCGCTTTAGATTTGATCAGGCATCACACACCGCATGCATTGTTTGTTCTCGGAAGTCGCTGATGTTTCACATTTCACCAAAGAGCGTGTAATTTCAGCCAATGAAATCACAATGATAGACAGTTGTTTACTCCACGTGGAGTGAAACACGGTGCTGCTGTTTTCTCTCTCATTCTGTTAGTTTTCTCGTGACATTGACGTTCTAAGAAGTAAATGTCCACGTGTGGAGTGCGAACGCTCACTTGGAGAAAACGTGACAACTTTGCTTTTCGCGACATGGAGTACCTTGATACTCTCAGTTGGCTTTGACGCCCCGCATGTTAACCATTAGAGTAGCACAATAATTCATAATTACATATACAGTGTGTGTATATCTCCTTTCTTTATTGTTTTCTTCTTCTTTTTCTTCTTCTTCTTCTTCTTCTTCTTCTTTTTCTTCTTCTTCATATAACTTCATTTGTGGATGTCTGTGCACGCTCAAAACAGTAGAATGACACATGAAATTATATGCTTCTTTAAAAATAGAATGTACAACAGTCACGCCAGTTTACGCCGATAAGCACCTCGTAGAAATTAATACCCGATCGTCAACTCATTGTTCGGAATAGATGTCGCATAGGACACTATTTCCCGATGCTTCAGGTGGCACTTGGCGGAACTATCGCTGCAGTCGGCAATGCAGATAACTGCTTTAGCAACTGATCACGCCTGCTGCTGGCCCCTCCCACTGCTTTTAAAATGTACGCAAGCACTCATACCTCAAACATAGTTCTTTTGTGGTCTCAGTTGCGGGAAACAAAACTACGCAAAGGCCAATAAGAGGCGGAGTTCCCAAAGGTTCTGTTCTATCTCCCACGCTCTTTAGCGTCTATGTGGTCGACCTGCCAACAGAGCAGCGCATCAGCATAGCATAGTATACTGACGACGTGCTGCTGTACCAAATTCAGATATACTTCTTCCTCCAGGAGTGATGCAGGCGTTTGCGATTGTTCATCAACCCGGAGAAAAGCCACGCCCTTCTCTTCACTAAGCGCAGGTTTCCCGCGAACTTCCCCACATTCACCTATCTCAGGAGTGGGCTAGAATAGACACGAAGAGTGATCAGCTCTCCACGGAAATAAGCTTAAAAAGAACTTCCGATAAACTGGGTAGCCTCCTCTCGCATATCTCGTCGCGCGAAGACGATTTTGGCTCGATTACGCATTGGTCATTGCAATTTTACACGTGGTTACCTTATTAAACGGGACCAAGCTCCTCTTTGTCCGCTGTGTGACAACCTTTTGTCGGTCCGCCACGTGCTGCTAGAGTGTGTTTCTCTAGCGCACCTTCGAGACTCTGCAACTGCCTGTCAGACTTGCAGAGGTCCTGGCGGACGATAAGCAAGCGGGCGAAAGAGTTTTGAAGTTTTTATCAAAGACAGACGTGCACCTGAGGATTTAAAACTTTCGATACCGAAATGTTATACTTGTTCAACCCTTTTATAACTTCGTTTTAATTCTGGCTTTTGCCTCTTAGTTTGGTATGTTTATTTGTTTTCTTTTTTATTAGTACTTTTATTTTATATTGAAATGTATCTCTGTTTTTTTTGCCATGACCCTTTTTTAAGGGCGCTGATGACCAAGTAGTTGATCGCTCTTAAACCTATATCTCCCTCCCTAGAATGGACGAATAGCATCGCCTATCTAGGAGTGAAGCTAGATAAGGGCCTGACTTTTGGAAAGCACATCAGGGACCTGTAGCATCGGGCCAATGGAGCGTCGGCCTCATTGTAACTTATATTAAGTTTTGGGATATCTGTTCGCTCGAAGTTACGCCTTTTTCGGTGGACCATCTCTTCTGTACACCGCTCCATCCCCTTGAGACTACCATACGAAACCCCATCACCTCCATATGTAAGGTATGAAATTAGGCGCCATTTTACGACTGTTTTCCATTCCATCAGAGTACCTTAGTTATGTCTCTTATAACCCCAGAAAACGCCGCTTGAGGCGTGGCATGCGGGCACATCCGGTAACATCGGAGCACCTCCACTTGCAGCAAAAGCAAAACTTCTATATAATCCCACCAAGAGATGCTTAGGTTTCAAAATGTAAAAGTCAATCCCAGTAGTTATTTGGAATAATTCACACCAGCGTACACGAGGTCCGTTGCACCCTGACCAGCAACCGTTGAGGAACAAATCTTGCTGTCTCTTTTCATTACTCCAATCTCAATTACACCCGCCGTCCTGCTAACCCCACATCCCCATGGTTAAGTCCAAACAAGGATGACACACCTCGGGCTATCCCCAGCCTGCCAACAAAGAGAACCACAAGAAGTTTTAAATAATATCACCAGCGTGTTTAATGGCCATCTTTAACTGGAGAATGGCCCATTAAACATACGTGTGATTTTACTCAAAACCTGCATTGCTTTCAGTTTGCCTTATTCATAGTGTTTAAAAGTGGAAAATACATAATAGAGCAGGAAATTTTAAAGTGCACTCAGTTTTTAGCAGTAGATCAGTAGATTTGCAAAAAAAAAAAAAAAAAAAAAAAAAAAAACGGGAGATCTGCAAAATAAGTAGATCTGGCAACCCTGTGAACACTGCCCACTACATCGCCTCGTATGAATTTTGCACTGCTGTCTATGAAGCGACTTGCTCTCGTAGCACAACATTCTGAGTGTTGGCCTTTTGTGCTCAAAGTCCCAGGTTCGAATACTGCCACTGGGAGGTACTTCTTATAATTATAATCAGCAAATTTAACGAAAACTGATAGTTTGGCGCGGAAATATTGTTTCACTTAATTAGTTTAATTATGTGAATTTCATGAAAACATAAATTGTTTGAATATGCTTTAACGAAAATCATAAATGCATAATAACATTCTGATTATGACTTACACATTTCGTAGTTATAGTCAAATTCTGTTTTTAGTGTATTCCGAAAGAACACACGATTTGCTAGAACGTTCTCAAAACATAAACAGAAAGGAGTAAACACCTTATTTATTGGCAGGCGTGGTTTGAACTTCCGACCTTCAACATGACTTTCCAGCATGTTAACCATTGCGCTACTAGAGCACGTTAACAAGGAGCGGGCTGGTGTCAGCACCTGCATTTCGCATCGTCCGTAAAATGCAGGGTTGCCTAGTTACTAATCCACAGGATGAGAAGATTCACCCGGTATACTTCAACAACTTTAAATATAGTTCATAGATACAATGAAAAAAAACTCAATTTGAGTTTCCGCAGTAAACTAATATGTTCCTTTACTATAAAACGTCCTTAACAACGGTGGTAGCGATTCTATTTAGCGGTATCGGCGCGGCGTGGGGACTTTCTCTCACTCAGAGACCTGGTCCGGGGTGCACTCAGCCTCATTAGGTCCCTCAGGGCCCAATTGTGGAGTTACTTGATTGAAAAGTATTTTATTCCACCTAAAACTTAGTTGAGATTTCGTTGGAAAGACGTGTTTTGAGGCTCCCTCATCTCCCCCCCCCCAGCTCTGTGTGTGTGTGTGTGTGTGTGTGTGTGTGTGTGTGTGTGTGTGTGTGTGTGTGTGTGAGTGAGTGAGTGAGTGAACAGAACTCAAAAACAAGAGTCGGTTGAATGTCAAACTTAGTATTTGCGTTCAGCATCTTTCAAGGTTCGACACGAAGTTTTTTAAGAAAATGCCCCACCCTAGACTTCGCATGGAGCATTTCTTAAAAACTTTATTTTCTCAAAACTTACTCTAATGATCTTGTTTAAGATATTTGTATGGCAAATGAAATGTATGTCTTAAATTTTGTGGGTATGTCCCCAGAAGTGCTCTTCATTCTGAATGGCGTTTGTCTAACTGGTAAACCTCAAGAGATCCACAGAAACTTACTATATCTACAGAAAATGTAGATATTAAAGCGCACGCTATATGTATTATGTCAAATGTATTCTTTTTGTGGAGTGAACCGTTTCAGAGATATTCCTTGTTATTTGTTTAACATTTCAGATACTTCTACTTTTCTCAAATAGGAATACGTTATTAGTTTTTCAATATCTTGGCCATGCAAAAAGAATGGAATTTCAGGGCCATCACATAGCAGTCAGCTCTTAGCCTATATTCCCCTTGCACCTAGAAGAAAATTAGCAATAAGATAGTTTTTGCAAATGTCTATCCGATTAACATGAAGTTGATAGAGAAATAAGCGTTTTTAACTGGCCCCGCTTGTGGTAGCTGAGTGCCGCTGCCCGTGTCATAAAGGTCATAGCGGTGAGGAGCCGCAGCTGGTGTGCAACTTTTGGGACTTCCGCTCGTCTCTGTGGCACTGCCTTCACTATCCTGTGACTTCCCTTCAACTCATCACTCCCTCCTAGGATGTGGTAGCCTGCAAGAAATCGGTACCGGGTCGCAGTAGGCGAGGTGTCTGGCTCCGCTACAATACCTCAAACCTCATACCTCAAGCGCTTTTAAGAATAGTTTGTATAGGAGTGCAACGCACTTAATTCGCAGAACTCGAAACGTGTATTCTCGGTAAAAAGTTGACACCCATATTAATTTTTAACCAGTTCTTTTTATGATTACAATGTCAAGTTTTGTCTGAAAATATTATTTTTCGACGGAAGAGAGGCACATTTTCATAAAGGTGTTTTTTCCCTCGAAGAGTAGTAAAACTGAGAATAGTAATTACGATTGTATCTTAGATATAACGAGTACCTAATTGGACTGTTGGTAGTCCTGCCAAACTATGTAGCAAAAGTCTAATGTGTTGCATTCCAAGCCTTTCTCCACTAAGTCTTCTACCAACTATTTTTACAAAAGCTTATTGTTCTTTGTAAATCAAGATAACTTTCATTGTGCATCTACACATTTTGTTGTAGGTATAAGAATAATACACAAGGCTAAAGCGATAGTCAGATTTCTAAAAAGCGCATTGCTATATGATTCTTAATTCAGCGACTTACAAGTAAAAAGTAGGTATAAGCATTTCAAAATTCACATTATGTAAAAATAAACGTCTCGAAAAAGGTTACCCCACAGAACAATTTATCTGACATAAATTGAGAGGGCGGAATCTGTTACCTCCGATGCTAGAGTGATGATAAGGATGGTGTTGGAATGAGAGGACCTACAGTTTTCACCGTGGAATCCGAACCACGATACTTCACATACTCTAGTTAGAGACGAAACCTTGGCTAGGGCTGACTTAAAATCGCTACCCCAGAGCCGCGAATTGAACCATGGACCCTCAGAAGAACCGCGAACGAAACCACTAGGTATCTCTCATGCGTTTTATCAATTATATAAAGTCATTCCGAATGAAGAGGAAGTAACAGGCCACTGCCAAAAGTTCAAAATCTACACTTTATTTGTCAAGCAGATATCCTGAACATGTGGTATTTTAATCAAAATAGAGAAGTTTTGAGAATGCGCGCTCCCGGAAAAAATGTTTCTTACTTTCTCTACTACATATACAGAGAGATCCAAAAACATAAGAACCGCTGCGCGCTGTTTTTCCACTGCACTGCCGGAAACACGATAACAGTAGCTGTCATGAGGTTGACTTGTTTTTCTCTGCTCTGAAAATGCAGTATTGAGCTGACACACTACCGTGTGGTTGAGTTATTACCAGTGTGCTTTATTATTTCGTCCTGTACTTGGTCACAAAGTTTATTATGGCTCAGCATTTCTTTTCTAGTGCACAGCGTGCATTTATTTATAATTCGTGTGTGTTAACTCAGATCGTGAAGTGAAACTGCGATTTGATTTGCAGAAATATTTCCAGGTGATCTGCGATTTCTATCTCTGGAGCAACTTAAACCATAAAGTGTACAAGACAAACCCACACACCCTGGAAGAATTGAAACAAAATATCTCCCAGAAAATTGCCAGCATTTCTCAACGTCAACTACGGCGAGTGATGGATAGTTTCTAAAGATGTGCCAAAATGCATGGACAACGACGGTGGCCAGTTTCAGCATCCGCTTTAATTATATTGGTAAGTAAAGCCTTTAAAAGTAGTTTTGAAAATGTGCGGTTTTATCCGCGCTGTTTTATGACAGCAGCAGTCGGCGATGAGCGCAGAGGACCCGTACAGACAAAACACAGCGCAGCCGGCTAACAGTCTTTTGGATCACCCGTTAGTAAGTAGGGAAAGTATTGTATTCAAGCCAAAATTTTGACGTCGAGATTTCACGGGTAATATATGTTTTGCAGCCCCTCGAATCCAAAAAGAAGCAGTTTTAGAAAAATGTCCGTGTATGTGTGTCTGTCTGTGGGCAGCATAACTCAAAAACGGAAAGTCTATTAAAAACCAAGTTGGTATTTAAGTTTAATTCTTTCAAAGATGCGACACGAGGATTTTGAAGAAAATTAGAAAGCTCCCCCACCCTAAACTACCCTTTACATGGAAAATGTTTCGGAAATTTTCATTTTCTCAAAAACGGCGCTAAGGATTTTGATTAAAATGCCATAATTATGTTTAGGATATTTTTATGGCAAATGAAATGTGTATTTTGAATTTTCTGGCTAGAGCACATGTAGTCCTGTTTACTCTTGATGATTTTTGCATAAACCGTAAAAGATAGACCAAATCTTACTATACAAAAAGCGTAGATTTCGTTAAAACATAAAAGTTATATCCAAATGCATATTTTTGTTTTGTGAACCATTTCGGAGATATTCCTTGTTAGTTTGGCCGTGCAAGAGAACAAAATTTCAAAGCCGTCAAATAGCGATCAGCTTTAAAAGATTTGACTCTCGCTCAAAGCCTACTGTATTCCCATATTCCCCTTGCACCTATAAGAGAATCAGCAGTAAGATAATTTCTGCAAGTGTTTATCTCGACTAACATGAAGAAGGTAGAGGAACAAGAGTTTGTAAGAATAGTTGGTACAAGAGTAGAGAAAGTCGTGTGAGTGTAAACATATCAGTTTTTTATGTATTTTTATTCTGGTGGTCTCAAAACTTGTATTTTGTGTGAAACCTCTGCATTGAATTTTTGGGTGGAATGCAATACTTTCTCTACTTACTGTACGTACATAACAGAGAAGGTAAAAATGAAAACTAGCTTTATTAGCTCATGATTCATCTTTCAATTGCCGATGTGCAACTATTGCTTTCGTAAGAGCTTGCGATAGCAAGTACAATTAACGAAGAAACAAAACCAGTATAAAACTGCTCACTATGCAGTGTTGTGATTATCATGGTTTAATGCGCGAAGAGTTTTCGCTTTGAGGTTTTCTTCTTTCTTTCTATTCATTCGCGCAATAAAGGAGAGGCTTTATGAATGCGCATCGACTCCCCAGATGTCAGGAGCGTATATCAGCGCGAAAGAGAAATGACGATAACTGTCCTGTAAAACCACTGATGCCCTACATATTGCTATTCACTTTTCTCTGGGTAGCAAAATTAATTATCCCAAAAGAAGCCGTAAATGGTACATTGAACCTTCAGATAACAACATGCAATGATTTACTGTCAGCAACGATAACATTAATATAAATCTTAAAGTGCTTAAAGATTAGAGCGCTACTATGTGTGCTTAATGAGCGCAAACTTGTGTGATAGTTAAATTATTTTAGTACGAGTAATACCGAACGAGATGGCTCCGCGGTATCCTATGAGGTTCGCATTCGGAAGTCCCGAATTCGACTCCAGTCGACTACTCACTCTGACCTTAGGTTTTTCGTGATTTTCCTTGGTCAGTAGGCGAATGCTGGCGTGGTTTCTCATCTACCACAATTTCAATTCTACAATTTCCCTTTCAATCCGTTTCCTTCTCATCTTCCAGGTATGCTTTTAGGTTTCATGACGTATGGTTCCAGACAGATGGCCCTGCTCACTCGAAGGAGAGTACACGAGGTACTTTTTAGACTTGGCGAATGACCGATAGTTGCGCAGTGGTTTATGGTCGAGCTCACTTTTGTATTTATAAGATCATAGGAGTGTCAGGTTAGTATCTCTCAGACTTCCGTGCAGTAAACATTGGGATAAGTACGTGATTAAGTACAGTGCACACTCACATTATCGGCAGTGTCTTGTTTGTTTCAAGGAAGGAAACTGCGACGTTACCCCCACCATCACTCGCGCAGATCCTAGTAAGGTCATTCGCCTCGTCTAAAAATACCTCTGTACTGCCCATGAACACTAGAGGGCTGCTTGGTCTACGTGTCGTTCATCACCTTCCCCATGCAGTTCCAGCAGTGGGATGAGCCTGGAACTGTTAAGAACTTCCGCGTGTCTCTGTGGTCTGTCCGCCTACTGCCTGTGGCTCCGTCACTTCGTCCCCTCCTTCAGGGAGCTAGTAAACACAATCTAGGATGCAGTGCGCGATATTCTCCCCTTCGTTGTATAATCTAATGTAGTTCATTGTGTGTACACGTATAATATACTCGTAACTGAAATTGTTTTGACAATTCTGGTATTTGTGCATTAGGAGAAGAGATGTTAAATTCATTCACAATGACAACTTTACAGGTTATTTCCAAAAATCCAAGATATGCGTGTCACTTGCCTTATAAATATCCTAAATGTACAATACAATTCCGTTCACATTAATGTAAGACTTTGAAGAAAATTTCTCCATAGGAAATAACCCTTTATTTGAAGCAATTTGTCATAACTTTTATTTTATAAAATAGGCCTGTAACGACTTTGATTAAAATATACTACGTCTGAGACACTGGCCTTGAAAATAAAATGCATATTTTGATTTTATTCCATTTATATATTTCCCCCTAGCGCAACAGCTCTTCGCGGGCCAAGGTTTACCGCCCGGCCACTGCGTCCCCCAACTCTGCCCACTACAGGCGTCATAAGTGGGGTGCAGAGTTGGAAGGTGGAACGTGCTCAGCGCCCCGAGCCCTGCCGGCCGGCTATGCGGCCTCCGCGACCTGGGGTCGCTACTTCTTTGTCAAGTAGCTCCTCAATTGGCCCCCCAGGGACCTAACGAGGCCGAGTGCACACCGTGCCAGACCTCCCAGCGGAGAAAAATCTCCTGCCCTCTAGCCAGGAATTGAACTCGAAATCTCTGGCTTTGGAGGCTAACACGCTAACCCACAGACCACGAAGGCAGTCAAAATACATACTTTGAGTGTTCTGTGAATAGTCTTTTAAGGATTTTCTGAAAAACACTTAATTAACCGCTTTCTTTGTTCACTTATTTTAACACACTCTTACTGATAACAAGTACGGCTTTGGGCCATACTAAACTTCATGGCCATCATCAGGAAATGAATAATTAATAAATAAATGGCCATCTCTACTCATGGCCTTCATTGGGAACTGCGTAAGAAATAAACGGACATCTCAAAATTCATGGCCTTTTATTAAGTATTTCTTATGCAGTTCCCAATGAAGGACATGAGTTGAGATAGTCATTTATTTATTAGTTATTCATTCCTTATGATGGCCATGGAGCTTAGTATGGCCGAAATATCCCAAAATGTTATAGATATTACACGACTGGTAACCCGAGAAGTGCTAGTTAATAATTATCGCCGTGAAAGCTTCAACTCTTATATATCTCCATTATAATTCATTAATTAAGATATGTAGAATTATAAAAGTAGCCCATGGTTAATTAATAACATGTAATTAAAATTGTTAATATTTAGCATAAAACATTACAGAAATGAGAAAAAGAAAATAGAAGGGAAAAAAACATGAACAACCAGCGTACCACATTCCACGTGGCTCGCAATGTAAGACCGTTTTACATTGTAACATACAAAGTATTTTATGGTCTAAATGGAACATTCCATATCCATAAAAGTGACAACAATGTTTTCAGGATAAAATAATTATATCTTTGGGTGGAGCATGCTGTTAAGGAAATACGCATTATATGAATTAAATATACAGGATGATTTACTCAACTTTATAGTATTCTTGTAGTGTTTAACGCCCGCTTTTACTACTACGGCACCGCAGGCGGTGACACTGATGACACATGGAATGAAGATGGAGCACCGGTGGAACGAGATGGCGGGGGAAACCGGAGCACCCGGAGAAAACCCGCCCTGACGCCGCTTCGTCCACCACGAATACCACATGCGGGTCCCTGGGATCGAACCCGGGCCACCTAGATGGTAGACGAGCGCGCTAACCGCTCCGCCACGTTGCTGCCAACTTTATAGTAGGTAAACTTAATTATATTACTAGTGTAAATTAACAAATATGTGCGATTAATGGCAATAATGTGCAATTTTATGCAATACAAGAAAATATTTCATTTCATAAGCTTTGTCGGGCAAATGGGGTTACTTTTCTGCGATAACAATCTGCCAGTTTACGATTTTTGTAAAATGTCAATTGGAAAAACAATTTCTTTGCGAATGTAGGTTTAAAAGGGAGCAGGAAGGTTAGCGATACAGGTTAGCTGGATGCAGAGCATGAATGACGTCAGAAGTACGGCACGATCATCAAATGTGCAAACAACTGCCACTAAAAGGAAGAGTAGAAAACAACGTAACGTAGTACTCTGCGAACTAGTGAAGCATTGCCTTGCAAGTGTATGCAGACGCCAACAGTTACAAGATGGGGTACTTGGATAGAGGCTGTCACGCATCATGCAGTGCATTACAATGAAATTGTAAATGTTATTAGCACTCTATGTGATGCAGATTTATCTGCTATTGTAACTGCGAAATCTCTGATATCGCATTAACTATCAGAAAATCTTCAGTTCATATCCAACAATTTTGCAGTGTTGCCCAAAGCTAGAAAAATCGGGTTTGAAAATGTCTAAGAGCATGAGCATAATAGAAGACTTAGCTAGTTCAATTAATAGGATACCTCTTGTGCCAGGTATCGAAAAGGTGAAAGCTAAATTCCAGAAAGTTCTAACCAAAAATATTGGTTGTCAAGCTGTGTCTGACATTTTGAAAATGAACAAGAAGGAAAACACGCCAGACGACAGAGTGGAATTCTTTACATTTGCACCTCTGACATCGTGTGACAAAGAAATAAGTTTTTCATTGTTTAAATAGTGCTTCAGTGATAGGTGTCGAAATTGCACATTTAATAATTTACGAATGTTCATTGTAACCCAGTGTAATACACTCTGTGACAATATTATAGTTAATAAATATCAGTATGTGTAAGCAAGCGTTTAAGTGCAATCCAGAATGCATAGTTTATGATGCTTGTAGGTTGTGCTGCAGTGAGGCGGATTTCATGGTCAGGCTGTAGCTACCTGCAGTTGTTTACATGCGCAAGCGATACCAGTAAAGTCCATGTGCAGTATACCTATGGAAAAACGCACACGCCTCCGGCCTTTAGTGGAAGGAAATTCGTGTAATTAATGTGTTTCCACACAATAGCCGTGAGTAGGACATGATTGGAAAGGGTAGAGTGAGAATGAAAAATTGAATGCCATGAACGGGATTTGAACCACGGATCTACCGGTTACCGTCCGGCAGCCGGTGGTCCTCATATGAGGGTTACATAAAATATCAAGTGTTTTTAGGCACACCCTCCTATTCTTTTGCTCATGGCATGTTTTGATAATGTGTCAAATATTAAAATTAATTAATATTAACCCGTGCCGCATTGGACTGAAATATCTAAATCAGGCGTCCCCAGCAGACTGCCCGCTCGGGCGGAAGTAAAAGCCCTCAAGCCCTGACCGTCCGGTTGCGGGCAAGAAATGGAGGTGCTACAGTGGCGGAACTAGGATTGTGTAAATTAACTTACACTTTCACTATAAATTACACAATAATGATAGCAGTATTTTATGCACTTTAATACTGATAACTAATATAATACAAAATAAAATCTTATTAGCAGGAAATTCAATTAAGGAAATACAAGCACTCGTATAAAACTAATAAACTAAATAAATAATCTAATATGACATAGAACTTTCTGCCTGTTGGCACTATGCAATTCAATGAAGTAAACAATACAAATAAACAAAATATTCTTCAAATAAAAGTCTCTATGAAAACCACCCTTTCTTAGCCCTCCGACAATCGCCGTGATTTTTGCACTTATCTGTTTTCTACCAGCTATTCAATACGTTGGATTATTGTTTGCAGGCTACCCAATCGCAAAAATGCTTTCAAGTGTTCATCACTTAATTTGCTTCCGTGACGTGACTTTGTACACTTCATTAAGAAAACAGTGATTCGCAAACATAGGTTGTCCCGAACATGCACAAAATGCTTCCTACTAGATTGTGGAGTTTAGGAAACCTTTAGCGTTTTACAGAGGTGTAGAAATGGTTTATACTTTTTCTATTTTCGTATTTATCTTTTAACTCAATATCATTTTTCAAATCTATTACTTTCAACTGCAGTTCAACAGGACTATCGAGGATATCCACTGAAAATGATGTTGCAAATAACTTAAATTGTTTTTCAAGTGATATAATGTCCTGGAATCTAGATTCGAGTTCTTCGCGCAATTGTCGCAGCCATCGTAAGTAGGACACCGCAGTACTAATATGTAGCGTTACACCACCACTGCACTGATACACTGGACTGTGTGGCTGTGCGGCCCGCAGTGCGTGTAATGTTCAGCCCCGCGCACCCTCAAGCGACCTTCACTCGACTTGGGGATGCCTGATCTAAACAAACTTAACTACTGAAAAAGTGCTTGTATATTTCTAATGGCATAAATAATTGAAACTGACCTAAACATGTTTTGCAAATATGCTTCATATACTTAAATGTAATAGAGCATACAAAATGTGGGAGTGAAGCTTAAATCAATACTACTTTCTTTTCACTGTTTCTTGTTTACAGTCTGGGCATTGTCTTCGCTGCTCTTGCACACATTGCAGAATTAATTGTTTTTGTTTTTCATTGGGTTATTAGTCCATTGAGTTCTTGTATTAACGTCCCTCCTCTCTCTGCCATATCATTTACCACCTTAAGATTTGTCATGTTCTCTTTGGTGCTAAGGTAGGAAGTGTTTGATTCCCAAGAAATTGGATCCTTATTTTAAAAATCTAAATTTTTGCTTAACTTCAACATGTCCAAGCTCTTGACTAAAATGAAGTCATCAGTTCCTTTGTCTGAAATAAAAGAGGTTCAAAGCTTAGTCTGTCAGTAAATATGTTTATATGTTCTGAATGGCCTATGCAAACGTGCTAAACTTAAATTTATGGCCAAAAAGAAAACTTACTCAAAAACTTTGTAACTGCAACAGGTAAAACAGTGTACCTCCTTGCGGTCCCCATGGTTTTGAATTCTAACCATTCCTGTTTTTTTGCCATTGTTAAAGTAGTCATCAAACAGTGATATCTCTTCATATGTGCTGACAAAACTTCTTTACAGCACTTGAACAAACCCTTGCATTTATACTTTTTGGTAGAATTTTAATTCTTTTAAAAGGCAACGACTCAATGCAACGTGCTCCGATTGCTGATGAACTCACAAACCACCATTTTGCATCTACTTTCACCACAAACAGAGGTTCTTCAATCCATCCAATTCACTAACAGTGAGAGACAGCTGAGAACGGAAGAGGAACATCTTCAATGAATAAATTCTTTTGGCCATCCACCCTACATGATGTAAAGCTCCAGACAACCTTACTTTTAGACTGAAGTCCACAGTTGTGCCCAGAAACTGATACACAATTCAATGAGTGCACGGTAATCATTATTCAGGTATTTTTAGTAGTTTTCGGAAGAAATTAATTGCATCAGTCACTCACATCAGTTGTTTCTTCAGATGAATCATACATAATTTTCAAAAGCAATGAACTGTTATCATCTTTCATCTTCCTTATCTCCCTTTTATAACTCTAATCCTTGCCCTTTCCTCTTTTGCCACCAATTTTAGTCAACACCTCCAAGATACCATCTATGGCCAGACTCTTGTCCTCTTCTGTCTTTATCATGTTCAAAGCATTAGCATGGGCAACACCCAACAAATTATTTCGAATTGGAGAAAACGCACGCTCTTGCTCTTTGTGAGTATTCGTCTTTTATGAGCAGTTTTTTGCAGATTGTGCCATCTAAATAAGGGTCTGTAGGTTTCTTTGTGCAGTGAGATAAAGCTCTTGTGGGAATCCTAGCCTTCTCCCGAAATATTACACAAACACTCGTAACTAAATTAGCACTTTCACTGATAGTCAATTTCACTTGGATATGCTATAAAACAAGACTGACATAATCAGTTGATTATATGATAATTTATGTCCACCGATCTGGTGCGTAACTTCACATACAAAATAAATAACTTTGTCAGTACTTCTTAATCTGCCGGCCATGATGTAAATAAACATTTACAACATCACCCAATGGGTAACCGAGGTTCAACTGAAGGTGGACAGTATGGCAGCAGTCGAGCACATGCATGAGCAGGAATAAGCAAAACGACGCAACCTTTCTGCCATTGCGGCACCGTTCCTCTTGTTCAGTTTCAAAAAAATCTTATGTGCTGCACTCACATGACTTTCTCTACTCTTGCACTAACCATTCTAACAAACTCTTATTCCTATATCTCCATGTTAGTTAAGATAAACATTCGTACAAATTATCTTATTGCTTATTTCCTTGTAGGTGCATGGAGAATATTACAATACAGCAGGCTTTGTGCGAAAGTCAAATCTTTTTGACCTTTGAGATTCCGTTCTCTTTGCACGATTAACATATAAAAAAATGAACAACGTTGTTGCATTTCGCTAGTTTTCCGAAACTCACACACATAACAAGGAATATCTCCGAAATGGTTCACCCTACAAGAAAATTTATCGGTACATAAATTGTGTATTTTAGCAAGATCTACATTTTTTGTACAGCAAGATTTTGTCTATCTCTAACGATTTACCAGTTATGCAAAAGTCGTCCAGAGTAAATATGACTACAGGGGCTATAGCCAGAAAATTCAAGATATACATTTCATTTGCCATAAAAATATCTCAAACATATGACATTTTAGTCAAAATCGTTAGAGCCATTTTCAAGAAAATCACAATTTTCGAAAAATTTTCCATGTAAAGGGTAGTTTAGGGTGGGGATATTTTCTTCAAAATCTTCGTGTCGCATCCTTGAAAGACATTAAACTTAAATACCAACTTTGGTTTTTAACCGACTTTTCGTTTTTGAGTTATGTTGTCCACAGGCTGACACACAGACACACACACGGACCTTTTTCTAAAAATGCTTTTTTTGGATTCAGGGGGCCTCAAAACATATTTCCGGTGAAATATCGACTTCGAATTTTTGGGTGGAATACAATACTTCCCTACTTACCAGTACAGAAAGTAAAAAATCTGATGTGCTGCACTCATGTGACTTTCTCTTCTCTTGTGCTAACCATTCTTACGAACTCTTATTCCTATATCTTCTTCGTGTTAGTTGGGATAAACATTTGCAGAAATTATCTTATTGCTTATTTCCTTGTAGATGCAAGGGAAATATTAGAATACAGCAGGCTTTGAGCGATAGTCAAATCTTTTAAAGCTTTGAGATCCCGTTCCCTATGCACGCTTAACATAGAAAAAAATGAAAAACGATGTTCCATTTCACGAAAGTTTTACGCTTTCCGAAACTAACACAAATAGCAAGGAATATCTCCGAAATGGTCCACTCTACAAAAAGATTTATTCAGACATAAATTGTGTGTTTTAGTGAGATCTACATTTTCTGTACAGTAAGATTTTCTTATCTCTTATGGTTTAATTTTCCATGTAAAGGGTAGTTTAGGGTAGAGCTACTTTGTGCAAAATCTTTGTGCCGCATCCTTGAAAGACATTAAACTTAAATATTGACTTTGACTTACAACCGACTTTTAGTTTTTGAGTTATGCTGTCCTCAGACTGACAGACAGTATGACAGACAAGACAGACAGACAGACAGACAGACAGACAGGCAGACACACACACACACGCGCGCGCGGACCTTTTTCTAAAAATGCTTTTTTTTTGGATTCAGGGGGCCTCAAAACATATTTCCGGTGAAATCTCGACATCGAATTTTTGGGTGGAATACAATACTTCCTCTACTTACCAGTAGAGAAAGTCAAAAGGGGATTTATTTTGTTCTCTCAGTGTAAGGGACTGATATTGGTGAAAGAGAATAAAATCGCTTTGACTTTTTGCATTTCACTCAGTTCTTATTACAATTAATGCACGATGCTTAATACTCAGACATTTATTTAATAATATTATAAGATTTCATGCAGCGGCAGTTTATTCTTGTTTGTCCCTGGTTGAGACACTTGGAAGTACATAACTTCTTTAGAACTAGGAAACGGAAGGTTTTTATGAAGTTGGCAGATATGCCCATTTAGGCTGCTACTGCCCAAGGTAACTAGAGAAAGGCTACTGCCGGGTAGCTCCTAGAAGCCAACGTGATTTATTAAGTAACCGGCAAATGCCGTTTCTAACTCCAGATGTTCTAAAATAAATGCACATACAAGATGCTTTCAATACATAATTAACAAAGCTCGCCAAAGACTGACAAACGACAAGACATGCAAATCTTCGCTCGCATTTGTTCTTTACCGATCTTATTATTCACTATTTAAGTCTAAATTTTTCATTCACGCCATTTTGTTTCGTAAAATGTAGTGTCAACATTACACTTTACGTTTATATGAGTGAGATGCGAACAAGAAGAACAAGAAATCTAAACATCCCTGATTCAGCCGATTTCACTTTTCATTTAGTTTGGCAGTCCACATTGCGCATGGTCAATAGCGGGTAAATAACTATGTTGTCATTTCACCAACAGAAAACATTCTACAGAGGGATAGTGCATGAGTCCCAAGGTGTTTTTGTTTCAATTTTATCACATTTTCCTACAGCCGTCCGGTAGTAAAATAAAGCCATCGGCTTGGTTATATGTAATAGCTACCAAAACAAATATTTCGATATATTACCATGCTTATCTTCTCTGATTAGTGTACGGTTCCGCCAGTAGTAGACGCTTCGTGGCTATGATAATTCACGGAATTCCTCGTGAAGAACCGCCAACATTTGAGCGTAAATGCCGCAAAAATGAAATGAGCTAGCGATAACGATAACTAGTTACTGAAAAGCACCGCTACTAGCACTATTTCACGTAAATTTTTGTGTTTTGAACTTTAGAGTGTCCGAAGTTCGTTCTTTTCAATATTTAGCTCATTAAGAAATAGGTTACTAAATAAATTTTATCAAATCCAAGGGTGCCATTAAACTAAAGAACCAAAGAGAAAAAACGAGTATGAGGATATTGCAGGCCGTGAGGTCGTAGCGTGCGCATAACGCCTCTTTTTAGAAGAAAAAATAAATAAAAAATTAAAATAAAATCGCTAGTCTCGTGTATTACACCAATATGGTTGGCTTGGTAGTATCTGCTGGCTATGTGCAATATTAACAAAGCTAAACACCTTGACATCATGTTGATTTTGTCGTAAAAGTAAGTTTCTGAAAAAGGGATGGCGGATGGGTAACAGCAGCACAATGTCTGCACAACTATTTCTAAACCCACTCTTATATGCATTTTCATTGCATAAAGGACTAATTTTTTACCATTTTAGCAAGAAGGCAACTAAATTAGTTTTCCTGACAAATAAATACCAAATAAATGCTTAGTTAGACTTGTTTAATGTATTGAATAAAACATTACAAATTTTGGAAGATATCTTACATTATATGTTTTCCTTAATTTCTTTTCCTTCTTTAAAGTATTCACATAATTGCAGTATTGCATTACGCCTTAATGGTCCTGATTTGTTTTGCTCTTTGCTTCCTCTCGCTGTGACAGAAACTTTTAACGTTATAAAAATTACAGTAGTTAGTATGATTTTTCGACACCCATTTTCAGCTTTTCCATATTCTTGTCACGGCGATGCAGTAACCATTATGCACATCTTGTAAGCTCAGCTGGAGAATCAGGTATTCCTCTTCATCCAGGTCGTGTAGCACTTTACGATAGTCGTCATCTTGAGGGTACTGGATTATCTTGGACACCATCCTAGCTCCTGTCAAATATATTCAGTCATATTTTACAAATTGTTTACGGTTTGGCATTCAACTAACTGTACGTTTTTCAATATACCCTCCTGAAGTTCTACTCCAAAATTTGACACTTTTAATGTTTGGAATCATGAACGAAATCCACACATTCAACTAATTGGAGTTGTGTATCAGCTGCCGAAAGTGAAGTTTAATGGTGTTAATCAAATCAGACGCTTTCTTGTTGTTGTAAACATAGTAATCTGATGAAATGCTGTTGGTTTCAGAAGGAAGGGACGCAAAATCATCTCGCTCCAATTACTTTCTCGGGGTTCAGAACGGCAGATTCATTTAGATAGTTACACTTCCAAAAATTATCATATGAAGAATCATTTAGACGTTCTGAGGGTACCGTATAAGGACAAGAATACGATTTTGAATATTATAGAGTAATCTTTGTTGAAAGCGAAGTATTTAATTTCATCTCCACTCACAAGCAATCAGTTAGCAACAGCGAAAGTAGAATAACCCGTTCTTCATCATTGACGTTTCTAACTTGAGTTGGAATGGCGAGTTTCGAGTAAATCGGAGATATCCTGTCTTAAAAACTGTTGCGCAAGATTTCTTTGAGCTCCACAATTTTCCATAGGAATCCATTTAGGATCAGATCTTCAGCCGTAGATGATAATGAGTCCTGATATTCTTGAATGGAGAAAAAAGTCATACTATAAATGTAAACTTTATCGTTTTTAATTGTAAATTTGAAGTCCTAATGTTCGTAGAAAAAAGATTCCTGCTTTTAGCCTCTGAGTAGTGTTGGAACAATTGCAATAAATAACAAGTCTCATTTGTTTAGCAGAATGTCCTTTTTATGAAGAAGGCTATGAAAATTCGCTGGTCTAGACGGAATGGTGCTAACATGGGCGTTGGCTAACTTTATTACTCTGTGACTACTATCAAGCAACTTATGCGCGTTATGTCCTGAGTAATCTGTATATGTATATAAATATGGATGTGTATATATCAATATAACTGCTGATCTGTCTTACTAATGCATAATAAACCATAAAGAATTGTAATCATGCCGAGTTTACAAAAAAAATGGTAAAATACTTCTAATTATTTTCCTTTACTATGCCTGAAACGTTACTTTTCGAGACTTAACACGAAGAAGATATGTTGCAGACCTTGGCAATTGGTGCTATCTGAACGCAGCCCGCTCATGGCCATGCACTGATAACTAACTGCATGTTTGCCGTTACACTCAAAAGTATAATAAAGTCCGAGAGGAGAATACGATTTGTCTGACTGACGAAGAAAGAAGGAACAATAAAAAATCTGATTGTTGCACTCACATGACTTTCTATACTCTTGTACTAACCATTCTTGCAAACTCTTATTCCTATATGTTCTTCGTGTTAGTTGAGATAAACATTTGTACAAATTATCTATTGCTTATTTCCCTGTAGGTACAAGGGGAACGTGAGAACACAGTAGGCTTTGAGCGATAGTCAGATCTTTTAAAGCTTTTAGATCCTGTTCTCTTTAAACGCTTAACTTATAAAAAAATGCACAACGATGTTCCATTTCACGAAAGTTACGTTTTTCGAAACTGACACAAATAACAAGGAATATCTCCGAAATGGTTTACTCTAGAAAAAAATTTATTCCGACATTAATTGTGTATTTTAGCGAGATCTACATTTTTTGTATAGTAAGATATGGTCTATCTCTTACGGTTTGCCAGCTATGCAAAGTCCTCCAAAGTAAACAGGACTATATAGGCTATAACCAGAAAATTCATTATATACATTCCATTTGTCATAAAAATATCTCAAACATACGGCATTTTAATCCAAATCGTTAGAGCCATTTTCAAGAAAGTCAAAATTTTGGAAAACTTTTCCCTGTAAAGGGTAGTTTACGGTGGAGAAATTTTTTTCAAAATCTTCGTGTCACATTCTTGAAAAACATTCAACTTAAATACCAACTTTGGTTTTTAACCGACTTTTCGTTTTTGAGTTATGCTGTCCACAGACTGACAGACAGAAACACACACACACACACACACACACACACACACACACACACACACACACACACACACAGACACACACACTCACACACGCGCGCGCCTACCTTTTTCTAAAAATGCTTTTTTTTTTTTTGGATTCAGGGGGCCTCAAAATATATTTCCGGTGAAATCTCGACATCGAATTTTCGGGTGGAATACAATACTTCCTCTACTTTACTAAAATTAGTAGAGGAAGTAAAAATAGGTATTAAAATTCTTCTTAAAGCAAAAGGAGAAAAAACTAAGGGGTGTGCGTGAAGAAATATGAACTTAAAAAAATAAGGACCATCCTATATACTTATACGAGTATATAGCGAACCATTTCGCAGATATTCCTTGTTATTTGTCTGAATTTTCCAACACTTATACTTTTCTCAAATGGGAGGCCATTAATTTTTTATCCCTTGGGAACACAAAGAGAATGTAATTTCAAGGTCATCACATAGGGAGCAGTTTTAAAATATTTGACTGTCCCTACTGTACTCCATATTCCTGTACATACAAGAAAATTAGTAATCAGGTAATTTCTGCAAATGTTTATCTCGACTAACACGAACTAGATAGAGGAATAAGCGTTTTCAAGAATAGCTTGTAGAACAGTAGAGAAAGTCGTTACAACACATTTTTTATTTATTTTCAAATTCATTCTTCAGGGGTTAGACCATTATTAGTCTGTTCGATCTCCATTTAAATTATGTAAACGGCCGAGCCATTTCTTATTATGTCAGCCACTAATTCTTTTACCTTTCGGTTCATATTTTTAAATGTTCAGAGGAATAAGTCGTTTTTCTTTACGATAGAAACCCAAGAATTTAACCGATATTTGTGGATTATATTTTGCGACTATTTGATTTAAACCAAAGACACTTTTTTGTACACTATTTTCATCTGCTGATGTTATCTGATCATCCGCAAAGAAAGGCGTGGTCAAATCCAGTGGAGTTACTTTAAAATTTTGATTTAAAATATTCTGTTCGTTGACATTGACCATATACACATTAAAAAGGATGAATGAAAGAGGACAGGTGCTTTAAGCCTTGATTTGTATTTATTTCCTTTTTTGGTGTTTTATTTCCGCGTTTTATTCTACTTTTTGTTTCAAGATATAACCTTTGTGTAGGTAGCTGTTATTAACCGATCTGGAAAGCCTTTCTCATTCAATACACAGTAGAACCGCGATTATCCTTCACTCGGTTATAGTTCGACTCCACCACCGCCACCGGCACCGCCACCGCCACCTTATTCTTGTGTGTTTTTCCGGAATGTAAATTCCCTGTACGCAGTAAAAATCAAGTTCTGTTGGAACAAAAGTGTATGCTACTTCACTTTCCTTTTTTGTAGTGTTTAACGCCCGCTTTTACTTCTACGGCACCGCAGGCGGTGACACTGATGATACATGGAATGAAGATGGAGCACCGGTGGAATGAGACGGTGGGGGAAACCGGAGAACCCGGAGGAAACCCACCCCAGCACCGCTTCGTTCACCACAAATCCCACATGCAAGTTGCCTGGGATCGAACCCGGGCCCCTTTGGTGAACATCGCTTCCCGTGCGAGCACAACAACAATGACTACGTTTAAAAGGGAATTGAAATCGATTTGAGTACACATTACGTATTGAATACGATCTGGGTTTCCGTGTTAAATTCACTACGTATTGACAGCGATTTGAATGCTCAAACAGGACTTACTTTGGGGAAGGGCAACCTGTTAAATATGAATGTTAGTGCGTTGTTCTATGTGTTAGGCGAAGGTTTGAGGTTAGTGTACTAGGTTTTGTAAAGAATATATGACGTTGATAGAAAAATGGTAAAAGCAGCATTGTTGTGTCTATTATTGACCCAGTTTCATAGAGGTTTTTTGTTGCGTTAAGAAAATTTGAAGCATGAATGACGGGCAGAAAGAAACAGGAGTTGTTTACAAAAATTGCAACCGTAAAATTTGTGTTTCATAGCACTGCTTCAGAAAAAAAATCTGATGTGTTGGACCCACATGACTTTCTCTACTCTTGTACTAACCATTCTTACAAACTCTTATTCTTCTGTCTTCTTCTTGTTAGTTAAGATAAACATTTGCAGAAATTATCTTATTGCTCGTTTTCTTGCACGTGCAACGAGAATATGGGAATACAGTTATGTGACATGATGAATTCAATCAACTAGAAACGCCTGGTCCACTAATGTCTGAGGGTATTACATTAAGGATCGGAAACAATTAATAGGTACCCAGGAAATCTGTCCAGACAAATTCTATAGTGTAATACACATATATAATGCCTATGCAGTGTTTAACAGTTTGGCGAATGCACAGGACAATAACTTAAAGGAGAATATAAATATTTTCATGTTTGCTCCATTAACCTCATGCGATGTCGAAAGAAGCGTTTCGCAGTACAACATATTGTAACTGATAAATGCAAGTTTCACCTCTGACAATCTACGTATGTACAAAGTTGTGCCTTGTAATTCTTTCTCATTATGATGAAAAAGATGTATATTTCATGATGTAACTTACTTTCTCGGAAAATCGGTTAGAGCAAATACCTTTCCTAAATTATTGTTTATGAATGCCAACAAGCTTACTGCTGGTGTTTTAAACACACAAGCCGTGCATGAGCAATGTTTAAGAGGTGGAACCAGGACTGAAAAATTCAATGCCATAGCCAGGATTTGAACCACCTCTTAAACCTTTCCTAAACTTTATTTTACCTTTTTTGACCTACTAAAGAAGGGAGGGAAGATTGGAGGCTCACTGAGTCACTTATAGAACCGCCTTTAGTAAAGAAAGAGCTTAAAAGTTTTCGTCGACATCGCATCAATTAGGCTCGTACGTGCGAAATGTGAGGTTATTGTATGTAAGGTAATTCATATACTCAGGACTGTACATCTGACCCACACACTGTGATCTGCCTCCCCGCGAGGTCATTTATGCTCGCCACGGAACAGTCCAGGCACACATAACTTGCGCCATAGATCTCGCTCACCCGCGGTCTAATAATAATCAAGCTTTTACAGTCAATGCACAAAAAGTTTTGCCGAAAATTATAAATAAACACCATTTTAATTGTTCTACTATAACTTTTCCACAAAGCAAACAAACGTCGACGAAAACTCGTTAAGTGCGTGTTTCATGCAGCCAACAGTGGGAACGAATACATTGGATCCAATCAACTTTCTGTTTTGTCTTTTCTAGTCTTTATCTCAACTAACACACGCGTTAGTTAAATCTATGAAGTAATCTTACTGGAATCATCTTCAATCTCTACTCTTCTCTTGGAGGTGGACCTGCTGATTGAAACGTATTTTGCTCTTTTTCCTGACAGTGTTTTAAGGGGACCCGGTAGGCAAACAATTTTTAAATTGTCTTTTTTTTTGGGGGGGGGGGGTTGATGCAAAAAATCCTCTATACCTTTCTGATTAATTTCATGTATGTAAAGAAAGTCATGTGAGTGCAACATATCAGACGTTTTACTTATAAATTAAATGTAAACATGAAATTTTTCCACACACTCAGAACATAAAGTAAATAGTATACACAAAATTACAATCTCATATGTCAAACCATTTTTAAATTATTAATATATTTATTAATAATAAATCACTTTTTGATATACTCATATGAAATGACCATTAATATGTTTTCTTTCACGTGCAATGGAAATATAGGAATACAGTAGGCTTTGAGCGATAGTCAAACGAGCAATAAGATAATTTCTGCAAATGTTTATCTCAACTAACACGAAGAAGATAGAAGAATAAGAGTTTGTAAGAATGGTTAGTACAAGAGTAGAGAAAGTCATGTGAAATTTTTAATTTGACTTCAGTATACAAATATAAAGTAACTGTCATATTAATATTGCTTAGATTTAATTAGTTTAAGAGAAAAAAATGTTTTGTATACTATTTATCAATATTTTCAATTTTTTTCAGTATGAGTTATGAAAAATATTTAATTTGGGCTCATTTATTTAATATTTTTTAACTAGCGCACGACAAATTTTAATACCTTAATTTCTGAAGGTCTGCTGAAAATTTCTAGCTAATAAGTTATAAGCTAGGATTCAAGGAGCATTTTGAATAGTGAAAAATGCTGAAAAAAACTGAGAAAAATGAACTTTAAAGTTTAAAGGTATGTATTTGTTCTTTACTTAAATCTAATCAACTTAAAATTCCCCAGCACCAAATGTGATACTCTGTTGCTTTCTTCTTGGCCTCAGTAGCATTTTCTGAGAATTTTAAGCTTGCCTGGTTATTTCTTAATATGAAAACTTTCGCATTGTTCACAAAACTTAGAAGTTTGTTGTCCTTAGCTAACCTCTATACTATGCACTTTTGCAAACTTATACATAACATTCACAAAATATCTGCTTGTTATGGCTCTGCTATAGACTAAAAAATAACTTAAAACGTATTAACTACCTAAATAATGTCTAATATATAACTGGAACACTGAAATGACCTGGCAAGATTATAGAATTACAGAACAGTGACTGCATTTCACTGTTTGGTAACAAAACGTATCAGAATCGCGGCATTTCAGCTCGAATATCGAATTCATTTCAGCACAGTCAACTTATAACCTTTCTGAAGCAAAATTCCCTGCAAGAGACCAAAATAAGGGCCAGTGAAAACGAAAAATGCATTTTTATAGCCGTAGCGACGAGGTTTAGTGAGCAACTAGGGCATTTAAAAGCCCTCCTGGAGCTTTAAAAATGGCTGATATTGAGAAATCTAAAGTGTGTCGTTAAAGTACAAAGTGTAACCATAATAAAAATGCAAAAAGTAAAAATCAAAATTTTCGGAAATGTTCACCAAATTTCACCGATACAAGAAACAAAAAAGTACACACACACACACACACACACACACACACACACACACACACACACACACACACAAACACACACACAAATACACACAAACACATACACAAATACACACACAAACACATACACAAATACACACAAATACACACAAACACACACAAATACACACCCAAACACATACACAAATACACATACAAACACAAACATACACACGAATACATACACAAATACACACAAACACCCACAAACACACACAAATACACACACAAACATACACACACACACAAACACACACAAATACACACAAACACATACACAAATACACACACAAACACATACACAAATACACACAAATACACACTCAAACACATACACAAATACACATACAAACACAAACATACACACGAATACATACACAAATACACACAAACACTCACAAACACACACAAATACACACACAAACATATACACAAACATACACACACACACACACACACACTTTTTCTCCCACTCTTTAGAGTGGAGAGAATTGTTCAGCTCCTCAAAGACTGAGGCGCAGAGTTCTCTTGTATCTCGCCCTTTCTTTTTTAACTGTGCTTTTTACAGGCACACATGCATACACACAGACCGCGCGGATTTACAAACAATGCTACTCCTTTACTTCAGGGATAGCTCAGAAGGTTTATTACCTACCTCCAAAATCTCGATATCGAATTTCTGGGCGGATTAAGTACTTCCTTGACCTAACTCAGGAAATATAACATGAAACATTTTCACACCATTTTTCTTAAACATCCACATTATATCGTCCACTACTGTCATATCATTGCATAGATTGTCACTCATCTAAAGTAATATAAAGTTAAAATAGACAGAAAACCATACTTGATAGAAACACACTGATATCACAATTTAGATAAATGATTTAAGCTTGTTTGTGATCTGTTTGTGTTACGCAGGAAAATAAATGCTCACTATAATGAGATTTACATAAACAGTGCAATATTATAGGTCACAAAGGGTGTAACCCTTTGACTAATCATTAGTGTAACTAGATTCTCGTTTGTCGATGTGAGTTCGTTCATCGATTGGAAATGGTATTATCAACTAACAGGAAAAATCTGATGTGTTGCACTCACATGATTTTCTCTACTTTTGTACTAACCATTCTTACAAACTCTTATTTCTATATCTTCTTCGTGTTAGTTAAAATAAGCGTTTGTACAAATTATCTTACTGGTTATTTCCTTGTAGGTGCAAAGAGAATATTAGAATACAGTAGGCTTTGTGCGATAGTCAAATCTTTTAAATCTTTGAGATTGTGTTCTCTTTGCACACTTAACATAAAAAAATGGACAGCGACGTTCCATTTCACGAAAGCTTTAAGTTTTCCGAAACTCACACACATAACAAGGAATACCTCCGAAGTGGTTGACCCTACAAGAACATTTATTGAGACATAAATTGTGTATTTTAGCAAGATCTACATGTTTTATATAGTACGATTTGGTCTATCTCTAACGGTTTTACCAGTTATGCAAAAGTCGTCCAGAGTAAATACGACTACAGGGGCTATAGCCAGAAAATTCAAGATATACATTTCAATTTGTCATAAAAATATCTCAAACATACAGCATTTTAATAAAAATCGTTAGAGCCATTTTTGAAGAAAATCAAAATTTTCGAAAAATCTTCCATGTAAAGGGTAGTTTAGGGTGGGGCTATTTTCTTCAAAATCTTCGTGTCGCATACTTGAAAGACATTAAACTTAAATACCAACTTTGGTTTTTAACCGACTTTTCGTTTTTGAGTTGTGCTGTCCACAGACACACAGACACACACACACACACACACACACACACACACACACACACACACACACACACACACACACACACACACACACGGACCTTTGTCTAAAAATGCTTTTTTTGGATTCAGAGGGTCTCAAAACATATATTTCCGGTGAAATCTCGACATAGAATTTTTGGGTGGAATACAATACTTCCCCTACTTACCAGTAGAGAAAGTAAAAATGAATGAAAATGGCCACAGAGCCAAAGGAGAGTTAAGTCGTGACTAAGTATTGCATTGTATTCTCTTGCATGGAAACGAACTAACAAATAAAAGTTTTACGAGCGTACTGCACACATGCACAACCTGGGTTCCCAAAAACAAACATTTCTGTAGAAAAGGATTGTGGACACCTGGTGGCGGTAAGGATAACAGTAGTTTTCTGTGATTAGTGCTGGTGATTTATAACCTAACACATTTGCTCCGGTTGCTTGGGTAGTTTCCAACTCTAACGGCTGAAGAATGCGCTCTTGCTTCACGGCCGGACTTCTAGCCTTTATACATGCTTCTAAGTTCAAGGGCTTGCTTAACGTGAACCCTGGGAGTAATGTTCTTTTTACTTTTTCTACTACAAAGTAAAGGAAGCATTGTACTCCACCCAAAAATTCGATGTCGAGATTTCACCAGAAATATGTTTTGAGGCCCCCTGAATAAAAAAAACAGTTTTAGAAAAAGGTCCGTATGTGTCTCATGTATATCAGTCTGTGGACAGCATAACTCTAAAACGAAAAGTCGGTTAAAAACTAAAGTTGTTATTTAAGTTTAATGTCCTTCAATGATGCGACACGAAGATTTTGAAAAATGCCATATGTTTGAGATATTTTTATGGCAAATAAAATGTATATTTTGAATTTTCTGGCCATAGCCCATGTAGTACTGTTTACTCTGGATGACTTTTGAGTAACTCGTAAACACATCTGTTACGATAGACAAAATCTTACTATACAAGAAATGTGCATCTCGCTACAGATTATGTCCAAATAAAGTTTTTTGTAGAGTGAACCATTTCGGAGATCTTCCTTGTTACTTGTATAAGTTTTGAAGAACATACTTCTGTCAAATGCAATATCGCTATTCACTTTTCTGTATGTTAAGCGTGCAAAGAGAACGCAATTTGAAAGCTTTAAAAGATTTGACTATCGCTCAAAGCCTACTGTGTTCCCATGTTCCCGTTGCACGTGCAAGAAAACGAGCAATAAAATAATTTCTGCAAATGCTTATCTCAACTAACACGAAGAAGATAGAATGAGAGCTTGTAAGAATGGTCACTACAAGAGTAGAGAAAGTCATGTAACTGCAGCACATGAAATTTTTTAAACATTATATTTCCAAGTAACTTGAATTTTTCTATAATTACGCTGCAAAATTATAACACCAAATAAAGCACAGGATGATTATGTTAGGTTAGAAGAAATGACAATTTTATATACATAAAATAAAATTATGATGTACTGTTGTCATACGACTTTCTCTGCTTAATCTTTTACAAGTTATTCTTTCAAAAGCTTACTCTTCACACTTCTTTTTAAGTTTAACGTCCTTTAACCTAGTAGGTAATATCGGACGATGAATGGGTGAACATTTTGCTCAAACGAATCCACGGTATTAGACACAAACACACACATACACACCCAAGGATGATGATCATTTATGGGTTTAAGGGCGCTCAACTTCTAGGTCATTAGCGCCCTTCTAAAATGCATGGCAATAGCCAGATATAAACTTGAATAAAAAATAAATTGCTAGTATCAAAGACAAAATACACATAAACGTAAAAACCGCGGCAATAGCCGGATATAAAACAATGTAATAAATAGGTCAAAAGGCATAAACAAATATCTAAAATTTTAAATCCTCAAATTGATATTACAATCCGCCAAAAACTTAAAAACTCTATCAACCGCTGTTTTGTCGTCCGCTAACACCTCTGCAAGTCTAGCAGGCAGCTGCAGAGAATCCCTAAGGTACGCTAGAGAGCAACACTCTAGCAGCACGTGGCGAACCGACAAAAGGTTGTCACACAGCGGACATAGGGGCGCAGGGTCCCTTTTAAATAGGTTACACACCCAAGGACCTTTTTTCTAAAAAGACTTTGTTTCTGATTCAGAGACATCAAAACATGTATTCGTGGTGAAATCTTGATATATATATTTTTTTATTTTTTTTGGATGGAATGCAATTCTTCCTCTTACCTACTATAGGTAGGTGATATAGAAAGTAAAGTTGCCAAAATTTGCCCCTACTTGGGTAAAGAATCTGATGACTAGGGTCCGAATTTTGATGATCTAAAGAATATTAAACATAGCCTCAAAATGATGACTTTAACCTTAAAACGTATTAAAAATGACCTAAAAGAACAAAGAATGATTTAAAAGTTATCATTTGTTGATCTCCTTGCACATTTCACTTATACTTTATCGCTGAATATTGAATTACAATACGTTACTAACATCTTTTGTAAGTTTTCACGTGTGAAGGACTGTCTATTGTCAACTAATATGGACTTACACATAAAGAAGCTTTCAGCATCAACAGAAGATACAGGAGCATGATTAAAAAAAAAAAAAATATTGCGAGTTTCAAGCTGTTCTTCATCGTAGAAATAGGTAGTTCTTACCTGAAAGTAGGTACATCAGCAATCTTGCACATTATATCACATCCACTGTTCCTATTCAACACATTTTCTAACTTTGCCCACTTCACCTTCCACACGACTTAGAATTGATGAAATCAGTCGCAAGTAATCTATTTGTTTTCAATTTTGCGGAAATCTTGTTTTTACTTTCGGTATGATGAAACACAAAATCACCTCAACCATTAGCTTCTCCTCTGTGAATAGTGCATTGCAACGGTGGGCATGGCTCGACCCTAGATTCAGCCTACATTCCGTTAAAGCAGGCACCGGCAGGGTTTGCCCTTTCGAGCCTTGCTCTGACTCGTGCTAGCTTAGAGCCTGAGCGCGACTTCCGGGTTACGTCATGACGTGCTTTACTGATGACACAGTCAACCATGCAGCAAGTCAAATTACCCTCAAAGTTTATTAATAGTGAATCAATATTCTACATTTTTAGCATTACGAAGTGTCTGTATATAATTACAGACATATTTATTCCAATTTATCAGACAATTTATCATATATAGTTCTATGTTGCACTTGCAGCAGAATACTTTCGCTCTGTTCATCGACTTGATAAATTTAATAAATTAGTCTGTGGTTGACAAATCCAAAAGTTTAACACAATATGAACAGGGCAGTCACATAATAGATTTTCAAGAATATTTGATTTTAAGGCTCTAGAATTTGATTCAATGAATATAAGAATAATGCTAGCATACTCGTAATAAATGACAAAAAACTTGAATTTGTTCTTAAAAATGACCTAGCCTGTAAAACTGCCCTACATAAAAATGTCTAAAAATATAAAAAGAAAAAAAAAAAAAAAAAAAAAGAAAAAAAAAAAAGAAAAAAAAAGAACCTTAAAGGTGGCTGAATTTCACTCATAATGTTATGAGCCACGCATATTTTCCACATAATATCGCTCTAGAATAATCAGAAAAAATGCAGTCATCGAAATACGGGTCCTTTGTTGCGGTACAATCACACAACTTTCATTAACCATTGCAAAGTGTGATATACACTTTACATGAGTATTCATAGAAAAGCACTCCCTCTACTGGTGAGTTATTCACGATACATTTTTACGCAGAAATTATTTCGAATCAAATTAGAAGTGCTTAGTTGCACACAAAGTAATGAAAGAGACCTTTGAACGAAAGCATGGAGAAGAATTCTTAAGTCGTAATAATGAGCTCTTGGAAAGGAAAAAGAAAATACGAATCGCAAGCTTTTATGTTCGTTAGTAGACCATTGCATTTGAAACCTACAATATTCAATTTCCGGAAACTACCAACGCTATTCTATCATATTAGGGTGTACATTTTCTTGAGGTACATTGTTAACTCAAAAACGAAGAGTCCATAGATGCGATTCAAGAAAATCCCCCAACTCTATTTACCCTTTACGTGGAAAATGTGTCGTTATTTTGATTTTCTGAGAATGGTTCTAACAATTTGTTTCAAAGTATGTATTGTATGTTTAAGATATGTTCATGAAAAATAAAATGTTTAGGTATGAATTTTCTGGGAATAGTCAGAAGTCCTCTTCATTCTAAATGAGTTTTGTTTAACTAATAAACCGTAAGATATAGACAAAAACTTACTATACAGAAAAAGGTAATCTCGTTAAAGTACTCAACTTTTTTGTGGTGTTAAATAATTTTCCAGATTTGTAATGTTCCATCTAAAGTCATATTCACGGCTTTTCACCTTAGAAACAATTGCTCATCACCGATGAGTCATTATCAAAGATGACTTGGTTACACCGGTGTCAATCTTCGGATTGGTATTACCTTTTATTACATTAACGTCATCCACACACACACACACACACACACACACACACACACACACACACACACACACACACACACACGTTTATACTACCAGACTATAGGGAGGATAGGGAATATTCCTCGCTAAAGAAATACAGCTACCCTCCAGCTGGGAATCGAAGCCAGGACTTTTGGATTTTGAGATTAGCGTACTAACCACCAGACCACAGAGGCAGTTGTTTTCCAGATATTCTTTTGTATTTGTTTTGACTTTTCAAATACTTATACTTTTCTCAAGAGGAAAATCGCTATTCTTTGTTCCCTCATCCTCGTGCAAAGAGAACCAAAATTCAAAACCATCACATAGTGCCCCGGTCTTAAAAGATTTGACTATCACTTAAGACTACTGTATGTTCCTAATCCCCTTGTACCTATACGGAAATATAAATAAAATCATTTCTGCAAATATTTATCTCGATTAGCATGAAGTAGATGGAAGAATGAACTCTTGTAAGAACAATTTCTTGAAGAGGGGTTAGAGAAAGTCGTGTGAATGTAACACATCATCATTGTTTCTTGTTAATACCTTGAATACCTATATAACATTTTAATCAAAATAGTTTTAGCTCTTTTGAGAAAATAAAAATGTTTTCCGTGTAAATGGTAGTTTGGGGTGAGAAGATCAGTGAGCGTCTTTGTGTTGTATCCGTGAAAGATCCTGGACTTAAGTTTAAAGTATTCATTCTAAGCTTAGTTTAGTTTTCATATATACTATTTAGGCACACGCGGAACATTTTCTTCTAAAAATTCTCTTTTTTTTGGGGGGGGGGGGGTCAGGAAACCTCAAAACACGTGCCCGCCTCGGTAGCGTGATGGTTAGCGTATCTGCCTCACGTTCAAGAGGTCGCGAGTTCGAATCTCGCTTAGGGTAAGTTGTCCGGGTAAGGTTTTTTTCCGAGGTTTTCCCTACCATGGAGAAGAGGAATGTCGGGCTCATTTGAGCATCATGTCACCCATTTCATTCATTCGTCTGATATGACACAATGTTGGAGGACGTTAATTTAAAAACAAAAAAAAAAAAAAACAAAAAAAAAAAACACGTGTTTCTCGTAAAATGTAATATGGAAATATAAGTGGATTATAACACTTCCTGTACCTGGCAGATATGCGATAAAATAAAAACACGAAATTTATACATTTTATGTAGGTATATAGAGATAAAAGCATCTGTTTGCTGATAGAATTTCCCATTAAAATCCATACAAACTTGGGTACGAACATATTTTATTTTAGTTACATGATTTCACTACTCTCTAGCTAGTGTTGCGAAAATTGCTCGAGCAGGTTCCTTCTGTTTCGAAGTACGAGGCGTGTTTTTACTTTCTCTACTGGTAAGTAAAAGGAAGTATTATATTCCACCCAAAAATTCGATGTCGAGATTTCACCGGAAATATGTTTTGAGACCCCTGAATTTAAAAAAAAAAAAAAAAAAAAAAAAAAAAAAAAAAAAAAAAAAACCATTTTTAGAAAAAGGTCCGTGTCTGTCAGTCTGTGTGTCTGCCTGTGGACAGCCTAACCCAAAAATGACAAGTCGGTTAAAAACCAAGGTTGGTATTTAGGTTTAATGTCTTTCAAGGATGCGACACGAAGATTTTAAAGAAAATAGTCCCACCCTAAACTACCCTTTACATGGACAATTTTTCGAAAATTTTGATTTTCTTGAAAATAGCTTTAACGATTTTGATGAAAATGTCATATGTTTGAGATATTTTTATGACAAATGAATTGTATATCTTGAATTTTCTGGCTATAGCCCCTGTAGTCGTATTCACTCTGGACGACTTTTGCACAACTAGAGATAGACCAAATCATACTATACAAAAAAATGTAGATCTTGCTAAAATACACAATTTATGTCTAAATAAATTTTCTATTACGGTGGACCATTTCGGAGATATTCCTTGTTATTTGTGTGAGTTTCGGAAAACTTATAACTTTCGTGAAATGGAACATCATTGTTAATTTTTTATGTTAAGTGTGCAAAGAGAATAGGATCTCAAAGCATTAAAATATTTGACTATCGCACAAAGCCTACTGTATTCTAATATTCCCCTTGCACCTACAAGGAAATAAGCAATAAGATATTTGTACAAATGTTTATCTCAACTTACAGGAAGAAGATATAGGAATAAGAGTTTGTAAGAATGGTTTGTACAAGAGTGGAGAAAGTCATCAGATTTTTTAAGTAAGTACCGTTTAAATATTTTGCCACTGCAGCGCTAAAGTCGAGATTTTGAGTATACACTATGTCTTCCTTCATTCATTAGGAAGCCAGACGCAATTGTTAGCGACCGTCACTTTGTTTTCTCCCATTGTTTGAGCATTTCGAAATGTTTAAAACAGTCGAACGACCCACCGACTGTGAAGTCAGATCAGTGATTCGTTTTTTGAATACGAGAAGTGTTATGTTAGTAAACATTCATCCCCAATTTTATTGTGTGAGGTTTGTGGGGAAACAATGAATGACAATGACCGGCCACACACAGCCTAAACACAAGATCTGATCGCATCATTTGGTTGAGAAGAATTTGACCATCCTTCCCACAGTCCAATTTGACCCCAAGGTATTTTCATCTGTTTCCTCATTTGAAGAAATTCCTTAGTGGAAAACATTTCAACCACTTTATTTTTAAAAAAGAAGTGCAGACTTGGCTTTTATCACAAGCGGCATCATTGTTTGATAAGGCTTACAAAAACTTATTTCCCGTTACAGTAAGTGGCTAAATAAGGCGATAATTAAATGTAGAAGTGGTGAAAGGTGTAAGGATATGATTGATAATAAAATATTTGGAAAATAATGTTCTGATATTTTTTTAAAAATTATCGGTACTTACTTTAAAATACGCCTCCTATCACATAAATTTGTCTGGTCGCACTTTGATGAAATCAGTTCCAATTTGGATACGCCCTCTGAGAACATTATTAGGTACAGGGAAGAAGAAAGAAACACACTGGAATCAAATCAGGCCATGGAGCATACAATTCACTGATTTATAGTCGGTCTGGGTGGCTCAGTTGGTTAGACGCTGGCCTACCGATCCCAAGGTCGCGGGTTCAAACCCGGCCCAGGCCGATGGTTTTTAAGTGTGCTTAAAAACGACAGCTCCATGTCAGTAGATTTACTGGCATGTAAAAGAACTCCTGCGGGACGAAATTCCGGCACACCGGCGACGCTGATGTGGTCCTGGCAATTGACAGCGTCGTTAAACTACAAAATAATTAAAAAACACTGATTTATAGGTTACCTCCTGATCAACTTTGCGAAAATTAGTCATTCAAACATGACAAACTATCCTACTAAAGGGAGCTGGAGCACCACCGTGCAAAAATCCACGTACTTTAAATGACGTCCTGCGGCACATCATCCATTAAATGGTCCAACTCATTTCTGATCGCCTAAGGGAAGTTTGCAAAGGCAGATGCAAAGTAACCTTTCATCCTCATTGAATATTGTCTTGTTCATCTTTGTCTCGACATTTTATATAAAATATAAGCGCTTTTTCTCCATACACCATTATCACATATTGGATCATATATTCTTCACAAGTTTTATTGTCGTAACAGAGGAGGCCGTATTCTTTTGATTTAGTTACTAGTAATATTCTTATGTTTCAGCTGCACAAGAATTGGCCTCATTAAGTCTTATAAACCTGCATTTTATTATTTATGGATAAAATATTAATTTTTATATGCTAAAACAATTTTAAATAGTATTTCTCGTCTGTTGTGTGTAGGTTAATTTTACATAAGGTTTTATTTACTGTAAGCTGAACAGTGCTTTGGGCTAAACTTTAGTGGGCAGTAGTGCTCTAATAAACTTAAACGAACTTAATTCCCCGTAAGCGCCATTAACTAGGTATAAGTAGAGTATATGTTCTTCCGCAAAGGTTTAGTTCCTTACATGTATTTTTGGTGTACTAATGTGATGTTTATCAGAGATCCTATATTTTCTCTCCTGTTCGTTTACACCTATTTCCATTCATTTTCGCACTATTAGCCAGAGCAAGAAAAGCCAGGTCATTGCATTATATAATTCAACAAAACCGATTTGGTCTGGTGCTGTGACAAAACATTCACTACCTAAACCAAAATAGCAATTTCTATGCAAACATTTATCATGTTTTAACTTAAAATTACTGTAAAGTGTTTGCTTTTATATGAACAGTTTTTAGCCTGCGTTCCCTGACCGACCGGACCGCTCCGCGGCGGTAACGCACCGGGCGAGGACCTGTGCGCTCACCGCAAGAGCTACGCGTAAGGAACCGGACGTTCCACGGGTACGGAACACAAAATGTAATGGCAGGTTGGAGGAACTGGTCAACACAAATGACACGATTCGGCTCATTCTTTGTATTTAAAAAAAAATCCAAACATACGCTTCCCAGGCCTTACTAAGCTACACAGTTAAACATGTTGTGAAATCACACCATATTTACAAAATTTATTTGTAAAAAAGGAAAGAAGATAGTGGTGGTCAAATATCAGTCGCCATTAAATTTTGTGTCCACCATTATATTGTTTAAAAAATGCATATGATTGCTAAGGAGTAGGCAGGAAGAGGGAAGACGAGCACAGGGGAATGCACTACATCGTCGAGACACTGGTTAAACTGCTAGACAACGACTTCATACGTCACGCTACCTTGACGTCATCGTGACGTACGCTGATAGTTTTGGCGACGAGAGAGACCTTCAAGAGACAAGAGGACTTTTCTTCTGGTCTTTCTACATAGTGAGCCCGAGGCATGAATTACTAGGCGATAGGCAAACGACATTGTGGTGAGATAGCTGCTTAGTCAAATTTGAGCGTTTTTTTTATAGCTAGCTATTACTTTCGATTCGCATAAGTTCCTTTTCACTTTCCGCACATTTCCAGTGAGTTAAAATCTTTGGTTATAGTTAAAACTTTGCTTTACCAAAATTCTTTCGACATTTCTAGCGTGTTTAATTAGGGTAAAGACTTGAAAGTTGCTTTAACTACAAACTTGGCCACTCAAAGATGAAATATTTTAATACTAGGAACCAGTGGAAAACAAATTGTCACTATTATTCTTTATAAAAGTTGGGCATCTTTTGAAGAGTAGTTTTTTGAACAAACCAATGTAGAGCTAAATGGACATCAAGATACAACTAATATTTGTAATTGGGCTCTGTCTTTTACGTTTAAAATAAATCGAGGTTAAATGCTTTCTGGTGTAATATTTTGACCTTATTACTTCCAGCTACCTTAATGCATAGTGTACCTGAAATTTAGGAAATATTTATATTTGATCCGTCCTTTCCTTCCCCAATTATTTTCTACAAATAGGAATTTTAGTTTATCCTTGAACAACTTAGAGGTTTACTTAGGCAAAGGAATCACATGGCACAAAGACTATGAACATCCTCCAAAAGGCCACAAAAGCCACTAAAAGAACCAGCATTAACGATCGAAAATATACATAAATGGCTCAAAAATACTCCGAAATTGTGATTCTTATACAGCATCAAAGTTTCATGAAGTGTAAGAAAAGCCTTAAGGAGCTGAAGTAACACTTCAAAACGCCTTGGAAAGGAGCTGTAATCGCTGAAAGACTTAACAGAGAAATGTTCAATCTTACATCTGTATGCGAAATGCAAGGTCGTGCTAGTTTAGGTTAGGTAAGGTTAGCCTTACATACAATCAACATAGAAAAGCTTTTATATCAAACCTCAGCTACTATGAACAACATAACCCCTACAACTAACATGTATACACCCTTATACGGCATAGAAATTGTTCCTAGAGCCTACCTCAAACGCCTCCGACATCCTGCCTCCCAACCACCTCTATAGTATTCCTTAGATTACGCATGGTCCCCATCTTGCGCATTAGCCCCTGCTCACCCTATCCTCTCAGCTTGTATACCCTATCTATTTGCATATATGCGCATTAGCCCCTGTGCTCGTCTTCTCTTTTCATACCTACTGTAAGGGTACCGAAATTGCCCGAGTTTCGGTATCCTTTGTCTTGAACAGAATATTGATAAACAAATGTTACAAGGCTGGGTAGTAGGTAAATGGGTACTATATGATCATATTTCATTTATAAATTCATGCCCTAGGGCCTCTAAAATACAGACAATAAGGACTCATGAATCACAAAATATAGAAAAATATAAGTAAACATATAACATTTCAATCAACAACTGAAGTCGCAACTTCGATACATTTTCTACATTGAATTGCGGACATCCACAAGACGTAAGCTGCTTATTTCACCTAAGACGCCTTTTCGATCTTGGAAACATGGTGTAGGCTGGGTGATCCTGTTGGAGAAACGTTGTTGATAGAATTTCACTCCCACTTGACGATATCCACACAAATTAATTCTGTAAAGCAGGCGTGGGCGACTCGTGGGATACCTTGAGCGACCTTCATTTTTTACCTGCTAAACATAGTCATCAGTGCTAGGTCATAAGACGGCTGCACTCAGAGAGCATCGGATGCCCAGCCCTGCTGTATAGTATGAAACCACTGAACAGAGTAATACCTCAATATTGTATGTTTTAGTATTATGTTATATAGCTCGCGCTATATGTATCATTTTCCCTTAAGCACAGTGGAGTGTAAAGTATTGTCGCATGCATGTCAGTGTGCTTTTATTGTATTAGCTTTGTGATAATGCATCCTTTAATTTCAAAATTAAAAGCTAAAACACTTCACAGTCAAACTTCATAGTCAAAATTGCTAATGTTGAACGCATGAAGGAAGAGACCAAGACCAGTACTCTCCTCAGTGTTTGAAAGAAACCCAACAACTGCAGGACAGAATCCCTGCAGCAGTAGCGTCTTGATGAGTTCTATTCCTAGAATTTTGCAAGGAAAGGAAAAACAAACGAAGAAGCATCTTCTGGGACTCTTACAAATAGCGTACCGTCCCACGAGAATAGCAAAACTTGAAAAATGGGATAAAAGTGGTCTAATGGAAGAAATTATAACTGAAAACAATGGGATGAAGTTAGGGTAGCCGCCTGTCCCCGTTTTGTCGGAATCGTTCCTACTTTTTCGTAACTGTCCCATTTACCGACACGAGCATGACGAGATGCCCAAATTTTCCTGCTTATCTGTTTTTAATTTACAAGTCGCATTAATTGTTTTCTCAAGGTTTTGTATAAAATAATATTTTTAATAATATTAGTAATATATACAAGTTTTATTCATTCATATATATAATATGTTATATTTGTTTGTTTGCTTGTTTATTTGTTTGTTTGATTGTTCACTTATTTGTTTGTTTATTTACTTACTTGTTTATTTATTGTTGTAAATTTACAGTTGGTCATCTTGACAACTACTTCAATTAACAAACGGAAGAGTGAGTTACACTGGGTGCGTATTTCCATTTCTAAGAATGAATTCTGTTACAGTAATTTTACAACCTGAAAATAAAACAATTCACTCTACAGATCATTATGCTATCTTAGTATCTCTACATAAAAGCATTCATCTTACCTAAAATATGGACTTTATGGTTTTCGAGATAATATAAAGAAATTAAGCAAATCGGAGCAGGAAATATTTAGAAGAGATATAGCTAATGTATATCAGAGGAGTCTTCATTATTTAAATAAATGGTTCAACTTCGAAGACTCCCTTAAATAAAAAACCGCTGCCTTGAATCTGAAAGAAGTGGTGACCTTTGACAGCCTTATAGAAATTATAAAAGCCCGGATCTTATAAGTAAACGGTGGTAAATCTTAGGTACAATGAGTTCATTGTTCAAGGAATATTGACACTCTTAAAATACTTGATTTACCATGCGACAAAATATGGGTACATTTTTTTAACAAATATGCAGCCCCGAGAGAGAGAGAGAGAGAGAGAGAGAGAGAGAGAGAGGGATGAGGTGAGACGATACTAAGAATGGCCGAACGAAGAGATATGTCAGCAGAGGGCAGGGTCCCTAACAGCTACACGTTAAAACTTGACGGCTCGTACAACCGGCTCTTCTTCCCCCCTGGGAGTTTACAAATCTCCTGAGGGCCCCGGAGCACCTAAATTTTAAAAATGGCAGATTATGAGCAAATTCTAAAGGTCACTACATCACCGAGGTGTGTCTATAGTTTCAGCATAATAGATTTAAGAAATTTTGAAATATTTAATTTTGTATTTGTACTTTATTTTTAATTTAACATAGGGAAAGTTTAATTTGTAAAATGGAATACCGTCCACTTCAACCGTCCCGTCTTCGAACACCGGGCTCCCCAGGGGACCTATAGCCCGCAGGGGGGGGGGGGGAGCAGAGCCGGTATACGAGCTGCCACCGTGGAGCTCAAACCTGTAGTCGTTAGGAACTGTGCCCTGTGATGTCGTTTCTCCTCAGGTCCGACCACCTCGTATACTCTAACCTCACCCCTCCCTAATCGGGGGCGCTCCGCTAGAGGTATAAGCACAAAATATTTCACGGACCGAGGTGCTAAGTCCCCCCTCCAACCTTGTCCATCCTATCCTAGGCACAGAGGATTAAAATTAGACTGTTGTTTTATTCCCTAGGTAAAAATCCCTTCCATGCTAAGTGCATCAACTTATAACGATATGGTGAAGTGCCCCGTACTTGAGTGTTGAGTTGAACTAAAATCGTTACTGGACACATGGTATTTAATTTGGCAGATACTGTACGAATTCTTTGTAAAGAAACTTATGAACCAGTGATACTTTGAGCGGGTGACTGCACCACAATGAGATATCAGTGGTACCCAAGTCACGTATTGAAGCAAGTGACTCGTATCCAAGCTTTCGTTTAAATGTATCACTGAAGCTATATAAATGCAAAATGGACTGCTGAACATTATGTAACAGCTGATGCAGTGCTATTGGTAAACAACCCTTTCAACATTCAACTACAATAAAAAACTAAGTTAAACCCCGAGCACAACAGACCTAGAAGTTCCAAGGCCTGCCACCCGGCCACTGCGTCCCCCGCCTCTGCCCACTACAGGCGTCATTGGTGGGGTGCAGCACTGGAGGCTGGTACGTGTCAGCGTCCCGAGCCCTCCCGGCCAGTTATGCGGCCTTCTCGACCTGGGGCCGCTACTTCTCCATCAAGTAGTTACTCACTTGGCTCCTCCGGGACCTAACAAGGCTGAGTGCACCGCGTGCCAAACCTCCCAGCAGGGGGAAAATCCCCACGCCGGTACCGCGGATCGAATCCGGGTCCGCGCCAGAAGCAGGCACATTTCAACTAGATAGTAGATTAGTAATATTTACTAATGCTTGTCACAAATTTAACGGTTTACTTATCCCTTCCCTTTTCGGTGGCTCTAGCGTATAAACAAAGCTTCTGGATACGGGTGTATAAACAAAATATTGTCACATGGATGAACCTTGCAACATAACCATATATTTCTTACACCGTATAAGGCTTTGTCATTTGAAAATGACAGGGCCAGCAAAAGATTTATTCAGTTTGCCAGCCCACAGGGTTTTGTACTACCGAACGCGGCCGTGCCGTAGCCGAGTGGTTAGACCATTCCCTTCTCACCAAAGCGGCCCGGGTTCGATCCCAGGCAACCGCATGTGGGATTCGTGGTGGACGAAGTGGCACTGGGGCGGGTTTCCTCCGGGTTCTCCGGTTTCCCCCACCATCTCATTCCACCGGTGCTCCATCTTCATTCCATGTATCATCAGTGTCACCGCCTGCGGTGCCGTATGTAGTGGAAGCGGGCGTTAAACACTGCAAAAATACTAACGAGCGGGATGGCTCAGGCGGTAACACGTCTGCGGCCCGCATTCGGAAGGTCGGGGGTTCGATTCCCGTGGCCGACCTTCTTGACCTTGGGTTATTTTCGGGCTTTCCCAGGTCACTCAGGCGAATGCTGGGAAGGATATTTACCTTACATCCCCCGAATAACTCCCTTTCATTTCATTCTCTCTATCCGGTCTTTCCAAGCTGTAAGCGTCAGCGGGTTCGCCGGTAGGATGCGCTCTGAAAATGCAGTGTTCGGCTGAGGGGAGGCGCTGTGGTTGGCAGGCTGCCCGCCAGGGAGACTGATTAATCAGCCAGACCTGGCTGGTGGCGCGCTCTATGTGGCGACCTGGAACTCCGTCGGGCTGAAGAACTGCTTGCACCTGTTATAGGAACACAGGGTAATAGTGCTGCCTGTGATGCGTTCTGGCCACCTGTGCGGCATTTTCATCTCGTCCTTCCTCCCGGGGTCTGACGCACAATAAGCCATCGGCTGACGTACCGGAACCCCCATCGTGACAGACAAGACAAGATGCTGAAAATGTTGACCCTGTGCTCTCAAACAGGGAGCATATGTCGTAAAATTGTGCCACTCATTCGTCTAAACTCAGCGGCAGAAATCTTGGTCCTGACCCTCGTACACATAGGAACTTAGTGATAACATCATACAAGAAATCGCAAGGATTCCTTCCTCCTGATGAGCTTGGGCGAGTGACGCGGTTCTCTCGTGCAGTGGACAGAGCTCGCGGAACAGGTTACCATATGTAATAAGGATCCTGTGTATCAGGACTGGGCAATTGGTGCTCGGAGAGCGCAGATTGCTCACGACCTTGACTGATAGCTGTATGTGTAGCAGGTAAAAAAGTTGAAGGTCGCCCAAGATAACGCGCGAGTCGCCCAGTCCTGCTGTATATGGTAACTGTTTCCCAGAATGGCCATCCATTGGTGACAGTGTTTATAACTAGAGCTAGAACAAATATCCTTTTGCTTGCAATGTGTGCGCGCTGCGAGTATATATAGATAGTGCGGAGAGGGGAAGGGGGAACTGTAAACATCACAGTCGGGAGTGTAACAGCAAATCTGATTTAAAAAATCTTATGTATTGCACTCACATGACTTTCTCTACTCTTGTACTAAACTATTCTTGCAGACTCTTATTTCTATATGTTCTTCGTGTTAGTTAAGATAAACATTTGCAGAAATTATCTTAATGCGTATTTCGTTGTAAGTGCAAGGGAAATATAGGAATACAGTAGATTTCGAGCGATAGTCAAATCTTTTAAAGCTTTCAAATTCCGTTCTCTTTGCACGACTAAGATATAAAAGTGAATAACGATGTTCCATTTAACGAAAGTTTGTTTTACAAAACTCACACAAGTAACAAGAAATATCTTCGAAATGGTTCACTCTACAAAAAAATTGTATATAAATTGTGTTTAAGCAAGATCTACATTTTTGTATAGTAAGATCTGGTCTATGTCTTGCAGTTTAGGAGTTATTCAAAAGTCATCCAGAGTAAACAGGACTACATGGGCTATAGCCAGAAAATTCAAAATATACATTTCATTCGCCATACAGATATCTTTAACATATGGCATTTTGATCAAAATTGTTAGAACCATTTTTCAGAAAATAACAATTTTTCAAAAATGTTCCATGTAAATGGTAGTTTTTGCTGGAAAAAATGTCTTCAAAATCTTCGTGTCGCATCCTTGAAAGACATTAACCTTAAATACCACCTTTGGTTTCTAAGCAACTTTTCGCTTTTTAGTTATGCTGCCTACAGGCGCGCGCGCGCGCGCGCGCGCGCGCACACACACACACACACACACACACACACACACACACACACACACACACACACACACAGATGGACCTTTTTCCAAAAATGCTTTTTTTATTTCGGGTGAAATCTCGGTATCGAATTTTTGGGAGGAATACAATACTTCCTCTACTTACTATACGTAGTATTGCAAACAATTGCATAAACATTGTGTTTTCTCCATTCAGGGTGAAATTATTTGTACTAAATTCTTCCACGTGTCAGCACGTGATGATTCTGACATACTGAATCTGTATAGCACAGAACAGAACGTAAACACAAAGCGACCAACTCTACCTGTCAGTACTGCAGTCGAACTACTAATTGGGTATACTGACTGTATACCCCTGGATCCGTGTGTTCAGTATGACGACGTGTATTAGGTAGAAGTTTGTTACGTTGATTCCCCCTCAGTGGATATTTGTCCTAGCTCTGTTTATAAGGAAAGCATAGATTTAAAATTCAATTAATTAGCATTATGGATTACATATAGAGGTAGGTATGATACGTAATTTGTACCGTCGCCTAAATTGTACTGCCTTAAAAATTAATTCCTTGACAAATGCTATCATCTACGTTAAGCGCTGTGAACTATGTCTACAACACGCCATTTGCTGAGAGAGTTGTGCAGACGCGGGGTGAACCAACTTGTTTTAGGTAGCTTCAATGTAATTTTTCCGTTACCTGCCTAGAAGAAATACTTCTGAAATGTAAGTGAAATTCCACAATGTTATATATTATTCAAAATTACATTACTATACTGTAATTCTCATTGCGTTACAGACTTGTGTCAAAAACCGCTAAGCTGCAAGAATTTAACAAAGAGAACTTGTCGAGGTTGCCTATTTTGTACTGGCTTCAGTTTCCTATAACATACTGGTATAATATAGGGAACTTTCATTATACATTTTTATATCACTGTGAGGTATGAAAAAGGCATATATAATTCAAATTGATCATTTATAAGTTATTAACTTCTATTTTAGTATAACTATAATAAACTAATTTTTAATTAATACAATAAAACACATTCATTTCTAGATTTTTAAATTATTCAGTCCATATTTCATTACAAATCATAAAATTTATTATGTACAATATAAATGCAGAAGATTACATATTTAAAAGTTCTAGATTTCATATTCTGGTATATATGAGGCGTTGAGCGCAACAGTGGCCCAACCCACAAAAATTCAGAAACTGAGTTATTAGCACAGACATGTTCCCCATATCAAAATCTAGGAGAGCAGTAGTGGCCTATACCACATTTCTACAACCACCGACCGATGGCATGAGAAGTGTGTTATTGCATGGAACTGAATCTGGCCTTCTGGATAGAAACAGTGGCCCAACCTTCCTGCATGTATGTAACTATGTATCACAATGTCGGTGCTATATTGATTAAAATTTCCAAATATCACGACCCTTGCTTAGTTATTAAAGTCAATATAAAACTTTCAAATCACAGATATTTTTTACACTCCATTATCTGCATTATGTACATTTAGTGGTTGGGTCACTGTTGCGCTCAACGCCTCATTTAATTGTCTTCCTTTGTAATAAATTATAATTATGTGCATTTAATTTCAGCATGGCAACTAAGCGGCAACATGGGGAAGTGGTCACAGGATCAACTAGGTCTCGTTGTTGCTGCATATAATATGAATGGCGATCATGGAACAAGTAAATCTGCTCGAATGTACAATGTGCCAAACCTTACAATACTACGGCACGCCAAAAAGTAGTTGCTAATGGGAATGTGGGATCTTCGGAAGAAACACAGTTTACAGGAGTAAGGAAATCTTTAAAAAAAAGTATTTCTCTACTAACTGCAGAGGAAACTACATTTTTTGTGCAAAAAATTGAAGCCGAAATTGTGAACGCCATAATTATGGATATAATACTGCATCACATGGCGGAATTAGATAATCAGAAAATGTTAAAATTGCTACGTGTGTAAATGTACGAGATCTGGGAATATTGTGACTAAAATTGTCAAAAGGCACGAAAAGGTACAGACAAGTCATTAGGGGCAAGCTTCAGGTAATCCAACGAGACCTGGTAAGACCAGTTTTCCTGGAAATCGCTCAGCACAGGTGTGAGCCTGAAAAACAAGGGATGGTCGTTTCTTCGAAACCCTGTCGCTAATTAGGAAGTGAAAGGTACAGAGAGCGTCATAACGCACAGGGACTTGCCTGCGAGAACCCGGAGAGAAAGGGTCGTTTGGAGTTGCCCTCCAGAATCCGACGGGGCAGTACACGTGCCGCCCAGACCGCCGAGCGAGCATCTCAGCTACGGAACTTGTATTCCGGATCCTCAAGCGTGAAGACACATTATAGTTAATATTAACAATCTTCTGTCTTAGTAAAGACACGGTAACGACTCAACTAATTTAATAACGATCGGCAAATCTCACGCTTTCTTATTTTGGTGAGAATAAAAGTGTTTCAACGAAGTTCTGGTTTCATTCGCAAACACTCACGCATACCCCGATGTTAAGATCACATGCCAGAGCAGCCGGAGCAGAAGACACCCAGAAAGCAGCAGTCGGAGCGGAGGAGTGACGATTCGACATCAAAATGTAAGTGGTGAAATTTAGGATCACAGCGGTACAATTTACGAAACCAGTTCCTAATTAGTACCCATAGAAAACTGAACCTCATAACTTTATGTTAACTTGAAATTAAGCTTCCTTTTTAGACAAATCATCCTAATATATTTGGAATTAAGATGCCATTACTGAAATAATTTAAAAGTTATCAGTTACAACTAGAAAAAATAAAATGTGTAAATTGGTACAAATTAGGCAACTCTCCCCCGCTGTTAAATACTATACGTCGCTGTAACAGCGATAACGTGTATGCCACGTCCATGTATTCATAGTCGTGTCCCACCCCTTTGACTAGGCAGTGTGATGCATCCAAGATTCGCCCAAAGGCCTACTAAACTGTTCCTCATAACTTTCCCCTGTACGTCTTAACTGTCACGTTCACTAGTCGCCTCTCATTGGCTGTTATCGTGGAACACAAGCTCTGCATTTATCTTAATAAATTAGAAGAGAATTGTAAAATTTATATTTGCATAACTGTATAAATAAAATATTGTGACTCCGAGTGCGGCGCACAACAAAGGACGGTCGGGGCTAAGCTACTTCACACCATATACCAGGCCGGCGGGCAAACAAAGGTGCTCAAGATCAAGCTTCCCCACACCACGCGAGCGAACACGTGACTAACAACAACCAAGCGGCAACACAAAGGGTTTTCAGAACCTTCGAGGAGTATCCGGCGGCTGACGTGTTTGTGGAAGTCAAGAAAGTTTCATGTTACGTCATTCTCGCTATATAAGGAGGCGAAGAAACAGCAGAGGAGAGAGTTACAGACATGAGTCGGTGAGTGTGTCAGTGAGTGCGAGACAGCTGTGTGTGGTTTATCGTCGTGAAAGATACGTGATGTCGAAGTGAAGAAGTTTTAACGAGCGTCGCGTGATTGTATCGTCGGAGTTAGTGTATTAGAGAGAAAATGAAGAAAGACAGTGAAAGGACTGAGTCAAGGTTACGAGAAGAAACCAGTTAGGAGTTGTAATATCACGAAAGACTATAGACTGCGTTAACTTCAGTAGAAGAGAACTGTGTTTTTGTGCAAAAGTTTAGAAGAAAAATAAAGTGAGAGAAAGTAATTGGATTGATTTTGTAATTTTTGTCACACTATATTATGTTAATGTTAATGAATCTGGAATGGACGTAAATTCTTATGAACAAATAGGTAGGAGGATCCTTCGGTTTAAGCACGGGCATCTATGACAGCGTGTTTATCACTTTTACCGCCTGGCCTTCCATTCATTAATTATTTATTTGCCATAAGTACATCGCCATTTAAAAGTGTACATCAGGAGAAAGGGGAAGGAAAGGGAGCACGGAAGAATACATGAAAGCGGTGCAGTTCATAACAAATAGGCTTTAGGGAAGATTTGCCTTCCACAATATGGGAATGAAGGAATATCACAAACACGTCCCAGGAACCCAAGAAGGAAGCTTTTCTATTACTGAAAAGTTCCAAGACTCGACCGTGGTGGAAGCCGGGTTCCTTTGCATGTTAGCCAGGAGCTGTGACCACACGGATAGACTAGTTATCTACAGAATCCTTCTGAAACGGAAAGTAAAATGGTTTCAATTTTATTTTCCAAAAGTTCGTTTAATTTCCAACCAACATAGTCCAATATTTTCTAAGGAAAGAATAAAAATGTCGAGCCACAATTGACAATAACGTCGTTTCTGTCCGAAAGCGTGACGAAAAGATAACCTTTCACTGACATTTCTTAATAGTGGTCCATTTCATCCTTTTTTTTTTCTTCCTTTTTTTCATGTTTCTTCTTTCTTCCTTTTTGCGTGGCGTTCTGCTTCCTGAATCGGCCTTCATACAGGCCAAGAACACGGGTTCACTCAGCTTATAAAAAGCAGTCATACTTAAGACGTGTTTTTTTTAGGAGGGGGGGCTCCTTTAAGCTCCTTCTTCCTTTTTTAATACCTTGGTTCTTCTCCCCACGAAGACTAGCAAGGAGTATATACCGTCTCTGAACCAGGTCTTCTTTGTTTGGTGCAGTCAAGTCTCGTTTCTAATGGAACAGGGAAAGGTGCGAAGGAGGGAGAGTGATGGAGTAAATAACAGGCACAAGAGGTGCGACAGAGACAGAGCTTTTCAATAGCGGAGAGAGCGGGGCAGATTTGAGGGAGCGTTGATAGAGTGGAAGGGAAGGGGGGAAAGCATGTATATCGATTCAGCACTGCGCGCTCTGGCTGGCCACACCCTCACTGCTGCCAGCGTTCCCAGCTTGCCTGTTATCTACTCCGTGGTAGCAGTGGGCTCTTTTTATATAGCAGCCAAAAAGAGGGAAAAAAAGGAATACATACACACTCAGCGCAATAAGTTCCACCTAGCAGAAACCTACACACACGATAGAACACAGTGTCATAATAAACAGCTGCCGACTAAAAGTTTATCAGTCTTTTATTTTTATATAAATACAATTAGTGCACATATTGTGCTCCTCTTACGACTTTCATTTGTTAGGAATGGATTTCGATTAGAGACAGGCATGTTTACGAAGCAGATTTTTATAAAATGGGAAATTCTATTAGTAAAATGCGTAAAAGTGAAATACATACATATATATTTTGGTACTAAAACATATCAATCTTTAAACCATTTAGAGTGCATTTTAAAAGTAAGTTCTTATAAATTAATAGCTTTGTTATGTTTAAAATGCTTTAAAATAAAGCTGCACGATACATTGCATGCTGTATGGCAATGCCTAATCTAATTACGCCGAAACAAAATGCTATACTACTGATTGTGAAGTAAGTTTTACATATTCCGAATATATTTCCCTACTCTTGTACAAATTATTCTTACAAATGCTCTTCTATGCACTTCATGTTAATCGAGATAAATATTTGTAGAAATGGTTTTATTACATGTTTCCTTGTAGGTACAATGGGAATAGGGGAATACAGCAGACTTAAGCGGTAGTCAAGTCTTCTAAGAGCTGGTTTCTATGTCATGGTTTTGAAATTCCATTCTCTTGGCGTGACAAGGAGAAAAAAGTGAATAACGAATTCCCAATTTAGAAAAGATTAGTATCGGAAAATTTAATATCTCGGAAGTGGTTAACTGCAGA